>JAGFNQ010003744.1:574681-654444 GCA_024364735.1 Boesenbergia rotunda
ACAGTTACCACGCTCTTGTCTCGTCAATGCGAACAAGGGTTGTCAGCTCCCCGGTTATATAAGCTTGGCATTCCCTCCACCGCCGGTACGCGCACGCGAGTTCTCGCATCCCTTGCCTCATTTCAATTCAGTTTCCACTCATTTGCCCTTGGAGACTGACTTGACCGTCGGAGTGCCTGACTGGGGATTTCCCCGACGGGTTTGCTGGCGGTCGCTGATTTGCAGGGATGTGGCAAGGCGCGGCCCGCACCCGGCCACCTCATCGGCTCATGCCACCCGGGTGGCCCGTCTGGCTTATGGGACCGCCACCCCCACTTCACGACAGGATCAAATTTGGCGCTAGAAGGAGGGGCACCAGCAGCCTGATCGGAGGTGGAGCTGTGAGATCCATCCGGGTTCTGACGGTTAGCGCTCTTGGAGAATACGAGCCTTTTCTTCGTTTGGCTCCAAATGAGTCACCAATACACCGGAGGCCTTATTGCAAATCTCCTTAGGACAGTGCTCGATCTGTTCTTTTTCTAATAAGGCGGAGGAGGCCAGTCGAATAAGGGAAAGGATGTATGCTATGCTCTTCGCGCATATGATGGCTGGCCTTCCAGATATACCTTATAGGTTCTCCACATCTCTATAATCTGGCCTTCGGAATATGGGTTATTTGTATATCACCTATTTGAAATCTAGATTTATCTTATGCATTCGCGGCGTGTCGAAAATCGGGTCTTCTGGATATATTTCATCTATCTTGTGCGCCCCTCAAAGATGGTTTTCTGGAAAAATAGTCATTGCTTCATTTCCCTCGGCGAGGCTCTCAGGAGGCGCGTGGCGGCCCACGCTCCCTGAGATGCCCTCGACTGGGAAGCCTCGGCAAGGCTCTCAGGCCGTGCGTGGCGGCCCACGCTCCCTGAGATGCCCTTGACCGGGAAGCTCCCTGAGATGCCCTCGACCGGGAATCCTCGGCAAGGCACTCAGGTGGCACGTGGCGGCCCACGCTCCCTGAGATGCCCTCGATCGGGAAGCCTTGGCAAGGCTCTCAGGCGGCGCGTGACGGCCCATGCTCCCTGAGATGCCCTCGACCGGGAAGCCTCGCCAACGCTCTCAAGCGGCGCGTGGCGGCCCACGCTCCCTGAGATGCCCTCGACCGGGAAGCCTCGACGAGGCTCTCAGGCGGCGCGTGGTGGCCCACGCTCCCTGAGATGCCCTCGACCGGGAAGCCTCGGCGAGGCTCTCAGGCGGCGCGTGGCGGCTCATGCTCCCTGGGATGCCCTCGACAGGGAAGCCTCGGCGAGGCTCTCAGGCGGCGCATGGCGGCCCACGCTCCCTGGGATGCCCTTGACAGGGAAGCCTCGGCGAGGCTCTCAGGCGGCGCGTGGTGACCCACGCTTCCTGAGATGCCTTCGACCGGGAAGCCTCGGCAAGGCTCTCAGGCGGCGCGTGGCGGCCCACGCTCCCTGAGAGGCCCTCGATTAGGAAGCCTCGGCGAGGATCTCAGGCGGCGCGTGGCGACCCACGCTCCCTGAGATGCCCTCGACCGGGAAGCCTCGGCGAGGCTCTCAGGCGGCGCGTGGCGACCCGCGCTCCCTGAGATACCCTCGACCGGGAAACCTCGGCGAGGCTCTCAGGCGGCACGTGGCGCCCTACGCTCCCTGAGAAGCCCTCGATCGGGAAGCCTCGGCGAGGCTCTCAGGCAGTGCATGGTGGCCCACGCTCCCTGAGATGCTCTCGACCGGGAAGCCTCGGCGAGACTCTCAGGCGGCGCGTGGCGGCCTGCGCTCCCTGAGATGCACTCGATCGGGAAGCCTCAGCGAGACTCTCAGGCGACGCGTGGCGGCCCTCGCTCCCTGGATGCCCTCGGCCGAGAAGCCTCGACCCGACCGAGTGGTCTTATTCTTGCTCCACGCAAGCCTTTCCCTCGGATCGGCTCTCAGTCAGACACATGGCGGTCCATGCTATTGATGGGTCACCCGACCGAGTGGTCTTATTCTTGCTCCACGCAAGCCTTTCCCTTGGATCGGCTCTCGGTCAGACACCTGGAGGTCCATGCTGTCCGAGGGGTCATCCGACCGAGTGGTCTTATTCTTGCTCCACGCAAGCCCTTTTCCGACCTGATGCCTGGCAATCTAGGCTTCCCAAGATGGCACCCAACTAGGAAACCTTATTCCCGCTCTCAGCGAGTCTTTCCCAGGGACTGGTGCCCACAAAAATTCCTCGGCCAGGGAATCGCATCCTCGGTCCACTCGGGTTACACCCCCGAGCCGACTCTAGGCTGGATGCGCGGTAAATTCCATTCTCGGGAGCTCCATTCAAGCACTCTTATACCTGCCTCACGAACCCAACGAAAGCAGGATTGGCTCCTGATTCGGCCCTCAACTAGAAAACACTGCCAGGCGCATCGCCCTAAGACTCACAGATGGGCTAGGGGCAGCTAAACCCCCGTGAACTACCCTCCTTTAACTAAGCACACCTCATGGGGCTCTCGAATGGTCCAAAGAGCTAACTCGAGCCTAAGAGGTCCTTCGGGTTCACCCAAGTCGGGGGCACTAAGGGAACACCGCTTATGTCTAGAGGCCCGAGTGGTCGAGATGTCACGACCCTAGTATAGCGGGGGCCACCTCCCTTGCGAAAAAGAGAAAGGCTATCACCGCCATCGTTTTGATCACTGACGCGACAGATATGCATAAGTGCGAATACAAGAGAAAGGAGACAATAAGAGGGGGAGGGAGCATCCGTAACAAACAGTTCGACCCTCGCCTACTGATAAGTACCATTTTATTGATTATTTTAGTTGCTAAAATCCAAGTTTGACCCATATTTTACTTGCTTAATTGTGAATTTATCCTAGGTTCTAGGACTTATCTTTATTTTGGACTTAATTGCAAATTTTTACGTATTTGGATTATTTTACCACTAAATTTTTGATCTATTTTTGTAGGCATGAAAGGATCATGGACCTAGGGCATACTGGGTCAAACTTGAGTCGGAAGTAGACCCGGATCGAGTTATCAAGCTTCGGATTAATCTGGGTCGTCCGATTCAAAAGCGACTAGATCTGAGCCATCTGGGACCATCTGAGGCAATCCGAGCTAGGATTAGGGCTGATCAAGCACTCTGATCAAGATCTGAAGGTTTCATCCCAATCAGAGCTCATTCAACCGTTGGATCAAGCTTGGAGGGATCTAGACTGTCCGTTCAAAGATTAGGTTGATCTGGGCCATTCGTTGCAAATCTGGAGGATCCGAGCTACCACGAGGCAGATCCTGACCCTTGATTAACATCTGGAAATTTTGGGTCAGATCAGATGAAGATCAGCCGTTGGATTTTCTCAAATCAATTGGAGCCGTCCGTTGTCAAATACTTAATCAAATTTTCGCCACATTTCTTCCTCGTCGTGTCTTCGCCGCAACTGTTCATCGTCTTCGTTCTTCTTCGTTTTGCTCGCAATTTCTTTAGTTTGAAGGCGTGACCACCTCAACTTCAACCCTAGATCAAGATTTGGATCATTGGAGATAGCTTCAGTGGAGAATTCAGTTCAGTTTTGCACCGGAAGAGTTGTTTGAGGGTTTCGGCAGCTTTGTGGTCCGATCACTCGTTTCTCAACCACGATCCATTTCCGATCATCTGAGCCACTTGTAGGGGTTCTCAGGTGAGCTCAGATGATCGTCAAATCATCATCGCCATTCTATCCATTGAGATCGAAGGGATTCGGATTGGATTTCCCCAGCTGATGCAGTTTGAGCAGAGTTGATCAAGCGAAGCTGTTTTCCACTGATTTGCTGAGCTTAGGGGTTCGAGGCCAGCCTTTGGTTGACGAACAAGGAGATTTTGAGCTCGGGAAGGGTTGAGGATTAGTTCCGTAGTCAATTTTCAATGTGTTTAGCTATAATTTTATTTCAGCACTCAATTTCAAGTCTAAATTTTCTGTATCAGCACTTAGATTTTGATTTTTAATTGTTTCTGCTTAATTAGGTTTATATCTTTTCAAGTCAAGTAGTTTAGGAAGCTTGTCTAGTGGATAATTGCTTTTAATTTCAGTCATTTTCTGCTTAAATCCTTGCGTATCAGATTTCCCTGTTTTCTGCAATTGCGTATCAGCCCTGTCACTTGCGTATCAGTAGCTGTTCTGAACTTTAACTTATAGTTTCTGAATTTTGTGGTCTACGAGCCTTAGTTCTTCTTTTGAATTCACATTGTAGCTTGTTTCTTTTTACATAGCATTTCATATCAGTCCTGCATGTGGTGTCAGTGCGTGCCCATTTTATGTCTGAAAAACTCATTCTATTTCTGCAAATCCCAGCTGAGAGTTTCTGAATTCTTGCTAAGTAAACATTAGATTTTTCAGCTTAGTTTTTCTGGTTTTTTGATCAGTGCATCAATCTTAGTTTGTTTGTGTTTTGCGCCCAAGTCATCTGCTGAATTTCTGCACATCAATTCTGAATTCCATTGCTGCATTTAGCTTCCAATTTTGCCTCCCGGATTTAATTCGTCAACCCTCAGCTTGATTCTGATGACGTTTGAATCAGTAAAGATCTGAGTTGGAGTTCTCTTGCATCCGAAAGTAGTTATTCAGTTTGATTTCTTGCATCTCATTTGCTGCTGCCTTCCATTTCTGCACACATCCTGTTTTTCTGCATTTCGTGACTGAAATTTGCCCAATTCTGCACATCAGTTGGGGATCTGAGTTGTTGTTTCCCATCAAGTTGCATTTGAATTCAACTTTTGATTGCTTGCTTCAATTTCATTTCATTTACATCAGTTTACAGTGTAGCATTGCGCATAATTTTTAGCATGTTCAGTTTTTGTATGCGTGCCAAGTTGCTGAAGTTTGTATCAAGTTCAAGATTGTTCTGCTAAACCTTATCTGAGCCTTAGATCAGTGATCCGATTTCTGCTTGCAATTGTAGATTCAGCATTCAAATTGATACGGCATGCATGCATTTGATTATTAAGTCTTGCATTTCATTTTTTTTGCATTGCATCTCATTTAATTTCTGCATTGCAATATGAATTTGTGTCTTAATTCTGCACTTGTTATTTCTGAATTCTGCATTCCATTTGTTGCTTCACAGCTGTTTGTGTTTTCGGCTTTAGGTGGGAATTACTGAAGTTCAAAACAATTCATACTTGGCTTTAGCATTTGAAATCAGATTTGCTTTTCTCATTTTAGTGAAGTTCCTTTCGTTGAGTCGGTTTCCCTTTGATTGAGTTATCACTTGCTATCGCTCGTTTAATTCATTTGTTTAGTTTTCCTTTATTTTTATTGTTATTCCATTTCATGCTTACAACCCCAAAACCCAATTTTATTTGAAACCCAAAATTCACAAACGACACATAAATACAAGCTCGAATCACACAAGTTCAACTAACCCTAAGAAAAATACAACCTGTGGCCCCTTTACTACGTTTTCATACTTTGATTGCAAAAAGGGTTTCCAGCTTTTATAAATATTTAAATTTTGAGACCCACACTTTCGTGACAGCCTAATCCGTGGCCATCAAAATTTTTAGCGTCGTTGCCGGGGATCAGAATTTAGAATATGTGTGTAAGCTGGAAACCCTTTTTGCAATCAAAGATGAAAACGTAGTAAAGGGGCCATAGGTCGTATTTTTCCTAGGGCTAGTTGAGGTTGTTCGATTCGTGCTCGAGTTTATGTGTCGTTGATATTTTTGGGTTTCAAATAAAATTTGGGGTTTTGGGTTGCAATTGGAAATGAAAACTCAATGAAAGGCAAGAAAACTTAACTCAATGAACCAAACAAGGGAAATGCACTTTATGAACTTAACCAATGAGAAGCTTAATCAACCAAGGCACTTAACCAATTTTGGAAAACAAATCGGATTGCAAATGCAAAACAAATGCTGAGTAAAGGAATAAAAACAGTGCATGGCAATTTTTTTGCAAGTAAGTAAACTTAAACTAAAGCTAGCCACAACATTTAGCAATCAAACTTAAAACCAACTCAACACAAGCCAATTACATATTCGGGAGCCAACCAATGCAGAGAGAATTTAGCACAACTGAATATAATTCTAACTGAATTCAAGCATCATGAACACTCAAAATTTCATCTGTCTTGACACTAATCAATGCTGTAGCTCTATCTTGATACACAAGGAAGAAGTGAATTAAACTTGATACGCGAAGAGAAAGCTTATGTGCCAAAATGAGATTCCAATTCAGAGACAAATCAAAGGCAAATGAAACTGATTTCAAGCACAACCCAAACACTAAAAGATAGGTTTACTCTCGATACAAATGAGTGCAGAAATTTAGTCATGCAGAATTAAGCAAATTGGACACGCAGTCAAAAGAAACCACTGTGCCAAACTGCAGCTGAATGCAGAGATGGTAAACTGCCAATTCAGAGATTTACACTGACCAAATTAGTTTCGAAAACAAAACCATTATTGAAGAAATTCGCAGAAAGAAGTGAAGTAATTCAGACCAACCATGGATCACTCAGATACAAAGCTAAGCCTGGAGAAAACTTGCAAAGACCATATGCAGAAACTTAGAATTGCAGGGATAACGTGTAAAGATTCAGAAACTGATTTGGATGCTAAAACCAAACAACAACTGAAATCTATTGCCCCAAGTTAAGGTTCACATAAAATTCCTTAGAACTATAATTCACTCGATGCAATCTCTGGAACTGAAGGCTGAAAAACTGCAAAACTGAAACTGCCTAATTGCAGAAGTAGGAGTTAATACGCAAGAACAGCTGGGCTAACAATTCAGAATTAAAGCTGAATGAGAAACAAACTCAGGTCTAATGAATTAACACACTAAAGGTTGTCTTCAATTGCAGGAATTAAAGTAGACACGAATCGAATAGGAAATAAACTGAAAAATTCAGACTAAACTGAAATCTGCAAAGAGGGCTGATACGCAAGCTAAAACTGTAATGCATGAACTGATACGCAAGGAATTAAACTAGAAATGAACTGAAATCTCAACCTAGTGTTCACTAAACAAGTTCACTAACTAACTACTTGCTGAATGAAACCTAATTAAGCAGAAAACAATTCAGAAAGGTTAAACTACAGCTAATACAGAAAATTCAGAAATAAAATGGCAGAAATTGAAATTACAGCTAATACAATGAAATTAGCTACGGAAAACTAATCCTCAACCCTTCCCTAGCTCAAAATCTCCTTGTTCGTCAAGCAAAGGCTGATCTCGAACCCCTAAGCTCAGCAAATCAGTGGAAAACAGCTTCGCTTGATCAACTCTGCTCAAACTGCATCAGCTTGGGAAATCCAATCCGAATCCCTTCGATCTCAATGGATAGAATGGCGATGATGATTTGACGATCATCTGAGCTCACCTGAGAACCCCTACAAGTGGCTCAGATGATCGGAAATGGATCGTGGTTGAGAAACGAGTGATCGGACCACAAAGCTGCCGAAACCCTCAAACAACTCTGTCTGGTGCAAAACTGAGCTGAATTCTTCACCGAAGCTATCTCCAATGATCCAAATCTTGATCTAGGGTTGAAGTTGAGGTGGTCACGCCTTCAAACTAAAGAAATTGCGAGGAAAACAAAGAAGAACGAAGACGATGAACAGTTGCGGCGAAGACGCGACAACGAGGAGCTGTGGCCAATTTTTGATTAAATAGTTAGCAATGGACGGCCCAGATTTCTTTACATCAATCCAACGGCTGATCTTGCTCTGATTTAATCCAAACTTTGATGATGATGATCAGGGGTCAGGATCTGCCTCGTGGTAGCTCGGATCCTCCAGATTTGCATCGGATGGCTCAGATCAACCTGATCTTTGAATGGACGCTGTAGATCCCTCTGAGGTCGATCCAACAGTTGGATGATCTCTGATTGGGATGAAAGTCTCAGATCTTGATCTCAGTACTTGATTAGCCCTAACCCTAGCTCGGATTGCCTCAGATGGTCCCAGATGGCTCAGATCTAGCCGCTTTTGAATCAGACGGCCCAGATTAATCCGAAGCTTGATAACTCGATCCGGGTCCACTTCCGACTCAAGTTTGACCTAGTATGCCCTAGGTCCATGATCCTTTCATGCCTACAAAAATAGATCAAAAATTTAGTAGCAAAATAATCCAAATATGTAAAGATTTGAAATTAAGTCCAAAATAAAGATAAGTCTTAGAACCTAGGGTAAATTCACAATTAAGCAAGTAAAATATGGGTCAAACTTGGATTTTAGCAACTAAAATAATCAATAAAATGATACTTATCACCTACATCAGATAGCAAAAAGAGGGTGGACCTACAACTACGGGGTAGGCATCAAAGGTTGGGACGAAACTCCGCTCGACGCCTTTCCGCGCCCATCGCGAGCCGCCTGTGCCCTAGCTTTTCGCGCCTCATGATGCTCGCGCCTTCGCAAAAGGTCGCTTTGGCAGGCCGCCAGTTCCTCCTTCTTGGCCTTCAAAGTGGCGAGCAGTGTAGCAGCCAATTGGCTGGCCTCCAGAATATCCGCCCGGGCCTTAGCCAACTCTGAACATGCTTGAAGTTCCCGAGTCCGGGCTTGGCGCTCGTTTCGCTCCAGATAAGCTAGTTGTTGGCGCAATAGGGCATCAGAGGCCCGAGCTGCGCTTAGCTCGGCCAGGCGATCCCGAAGCTGCGCCTCAGCATAGGCAGCCCGCCGTTGAAGGGCCACGTTCTCAGAGCACAGCGCCTCCCAGACTTCCTCACTCGGCTGTGGCCGTGTGCAGCGAAGCTAGGTTTCCAGCGCCTCCATTCGGGACTCCAATTGATGAAAGGACCGATTCTGGGCGTTGAAGGAAACACCCATGTCATATAGGGCACCAGTCAGCTGCAAAGAAGGTGAAAGGTTAGCCCGGGGAGAACTAAGTACGCAAAGGTCGTCAGAAAAACATACTCGGCAAGCATCCACAACAAGGTCATCGATTCGGGCGATAGGGTGTCGACGATCGAAAGATCGAAGACCTTGGTATACGTGGTCACTCAGGGGAGCGTGTAGATGAACCACTGATGGTCCCAAATGGACTGTCACGAAAGTGGGCCTCAAATTTAGATGTGAATGAATGATGGAAACCCTTTTTGCAATCAAAATATGAAAACGTAGTAAAGGGGCCACAGGTCGTATTTTTCCTCGGGACTAGTTGTTGTGTTTGATTCGCGCTTGTATTTAGGTGTCGTTTGTGTTTTTGGGTTTCAAATAAAATTTGGGTTTTGGGTAGCAATCGGCAATGAAATCGCAATTAAAAGAGAAGAAACTTGACCGAATGAACTAAACAATGAAATGGCAACTCATGAGCTCCCTTTGGGAGACTTAATCAACCAATGCAACTTAACCACCTTGGGAGAACAAATCTGAACTCAATTGCAAAAATACTCTACAAATTGAATTTAACTTCAGGAATTGTCTTTAAAAAATCGAAACTTCCCTTAACACAATTGTAGCAATGAATAAAAGGAGAACTCGAAACGCAAGGTTACAAACTTATGTGCCAAAAAGCTTATACTCATTGTAGAGCTATAACTGACAACTCCCAAATGACTCTTAGCAATTAGACTGTAAAGGTAAGTCTAATACTAAAATGTTGTGCAAGAATGGGTTAAGAATTCAGCAATGAAGGCAACAAATGCAAGACAAACTCAATGCAGTGTGGAATGTGCAGAAATGCAGTGATGATATGGATGCAGAAATTCTGGATGCAGGGACACAAATTCAGTAACCATTCATTGATACACTAAAACAAATGCTCAGAAATCAAGCACAAGAGTACACTGAATTGTTTTGTTCACATCAGGAATCAAAATCAGGACAACCTGAACACAAGAAAACTGCAATATTCAGTAACTAGAGCTACCTAATGAAGAGATAAATTCAGAATTTCAGAAATGAAACAAGCTGAGCTCAATGTGCCGTAGTTAACTAATCAAGTAACCTCTCTACCGATTGGAAATCAACAACACAGCCATGTAACTGAAGAATACCGAAATTCAGAATCAAAACAATTCAGATCAGTGTGGGACAAATCGAATGCAGAATCAAGCTGGCGTAAATGCAGCAATGATCTAAAACAGATGCAGAAATGGCAGTTTAGACTACACTTGGATGCAAAGACAAACAAACACTGATTTGAATGCAATGGAAGTCCATTTCCTAAGCTTCACTGATACAAACTTCGAAACTACAACTGAGAATGGCAGGAAAATGAATTAACTTGCAGGCATGGGCTTGATACGCAAGGAGGAAATCTGGCACGCAAGCTGTTCAGGAATTGCAGAGAAGAAGTGGCATTCAGAAATTGAAGCTATTGCAGAAATGCAACAGCTGAATGCAGGAACTAAAAGATTCAGTTGAATATGATGCAATGGTTTACCCAAACAAAACCCTTTTGATGTGCTGAAATCGAAACTGAAGAAATACAATTGAAGAATGCAGAAACAAAGTGGGGATGCAGAAATACAATTGGCACGCAAACTTTTAAGCTGAAATTAACTGAAATTAAACACAACTATCCACTAGAAAAGCTTCCTAAACTACTCAACTTGAAGGACATAAACCTAATTAAGCAGAAACAAGTAGCAAACGAAATTAACCAATCTGAAACCAAGATAGAAATTAAACCAAGTCCAGAAACGAATTTTACAGCTATAAACAATGAAAATTAATCAAATAACTAAGCCTCAATCACTCCCTAAGCTCAAGAACTTTTTGGTCGTCAAGCAAGAGCTGGCTTCGAACCCATAGGCTCAGCAAATCAGTGGAAATAAGCTTCAATCGATCACTCTGCTCAAAACGCACGCAGCTGGAATTTCAATCCAATCTCCTCGACCTCAGTTGATGGTGGTTGCTGTGGTGATTCGAGGACCATCTGAGCTCACCTGAAAACCCCTACAGCCGGCTCGGATGGTCGGAAATGGCTTACGGACGAGGTATAAGTGACTAGATTGCTGAGCTGCCAAAACCCTCAAACAGCCCTCTTCCGATGCAAATTTGAGCTGAATTCTCTAATAAAGCTATCCCCAATGACTCAGAACTCGATCCAAGGTAGAGATTGAGTGGTCACGCCTTCAAAATTGAGAAAAACTTGAAGCAAAATGAAGAAGATGCTACTGTTGCGGCGAAGACACGACGAGGAGAAGCTGCTGGGAATTTTTGATTAAATAGCTAACAATGGACGGCCCAGATTGATCGGATGAAATCCAACGGCTGATCTTGCTCTGATTTGAGCGAAACTTTGATGATGATGATCTGGGGTCAGGATCCGCCTCGTGGTAGCTCGGATCCTCCAGATGTGCAACGGATGGTCCAGATCAACCTAATCTATGAATGGACGATCTAGAGCCCTCCGAGCTTGATCCAACGGTTGATTTAGCTCTGATTGGGATGAAACCTTCAGATCTTGATCATAGTGCTTGATCAACCCTAACCCTAGCTCGGATTGCTTCAGATTTTCCCGGATGGCTCAGATCTAGCCGCTTTTGAATCGGACGGCCCGGATTAATCGTAAGCTTGATAATTCGATCCGGTTCACTTCCGACTCAAGTTTGACCCAATATGCTCTAAGTCCAGGATCCTTTCATGCCTACAAAAATTATATCAGAAAATTAGTGGCCAAATAATCCAAAAATGTGTAAATTTGCAATTAAGTCCAAAATAAGAGGAAATCCTAAAACCTAGGGCAATTTCACAATTAAGCAATAAAAACTAGGTCAAACATGGATTTTAGCAACTCAAATGATCAATAAAATGATATCTATCAACTCCCCCACACTTAACCTTGAGCGTCTCGCGAAACTACTAAGTATGTATCCCCTAGATTTTCTTAAGCATAATTAGAAGCAAATGAAAAGAAATTACCTAAGGTTGTCAATTCTCATAAATCTAAGCTCTATGGATTAGTATCTTGTCCTTAAATCAACAACTTAGCCATTTCATCCATCATGAGTCATTGAGATGAATTTAAATCACTAGCCTTTCATCGGAAGTTTTGGTGGCTCTCTCCTTAAGTTCTAAGTTGATGATGAAAGTGGAGCTCACTCAAACACACATGCTTCTTGCACTACCATAGGCTTGCTTATTATCTACTCTCCACCATTATTCATGATTAGGATCAATATCTACAAAAGCAAATGAAAACATGGAAAATGGTGAGAAATGGAATAAAAATCAAGAAAATGGAAAAATTGATGGAGTGGGAGACTTGGTTGCTCAAAAATGTTTCCAATGTGCTTTGCCCCATCTTAACAGTCCTCTAATGATATCAAAAGTATGGTGGAGTGAAACTTGAATAAATTCCTTTTATTTGGATGAAAAACCCTTCCTTGATTTCCTTGTGCCAAGTTTGACTTTTTTGTGCCAACCTTGCTTCTTTCACTCTTTTCTCAGATTTTTTTTTCTTTCTTTCTCTCTAGTGAATTCAGAATGTAATGGAGCAGATCTTCAATTTGGATGAGAGTATCTTCACTGATTTATGGTGCCAAGTCAATGGTGTGCCAACTTGCTTCTTCTTTTCTTTTCTTATTTTCTCAAACTGTTTTTTTTCTTTTTGCTTTTGTCTCAGCTTCCAAATTCAGCTCACTGAGTCAATTTCAAATCTCTGATTTCTTCACATCAGTTAGAATATAGGAGTAGTTGAGCAAATGGTAGTGGAAAACCTAAATGCTTCACTTGGAATTTGGCACTACAACTTTTTTTCTGATTTTTCCTGTCCTGATTTAAAATTTCCAGCAGCCACATTCCTTCCAATTCTGATCAGCTGTGTTGTACTCAACATTCTTTGATGCATTTCCAAATTTTATTCTCTGATTCACAGCCCAGAAAAAATCAAATTCAGCCAAAAGTTGACACAAATCTGTTTGAATGGAAACATTCCATTCTAATTTTTCTGCTTCAACTGCATTTTCCTATTTCAAGTGTCAATTGCCTACTCCACGCAGCTCCTTCCAGACCTTGCAATTCTTTGATGTTTTGCAGCAATTAGCATCAACTTGACTGCATTTTTCTATTTTGATCCCAAGCTGTTTTCTGATTCCAGCTTCACTTAATTTTTTTTCTATTTTGTTTCTTTTCTTCTGTAAATCCAGATTATTTCTGCTGCAATTCATTTCCATTCCATTCCATATTAGTAAATTGAATTCCAGCCTCAACAATGCATAGATTTTCAGAAATCTGCTCCCCAAGAGTTTTATCCAATTAAAAGCCATTCTACAAGTTTAGCTTCCCACTGATTTTTCTCTTCTTAAGCTCGATTGCAGAGATTTGTCCTTCAAGTCAGCTGCTGGCTTCTGATTTTGGTTGCAGAACAGCTGCCCTTGCAATGCAGTTTGTATTGTTTCAGCAGCTACAAGTCAATCTCGGCAGATTACAAGCAGTGCAGAATTTTTTCCATCTTCTTTTCAGCTTTTGTTCACCGGATTCACATTGACAACTTGATTTATCCAGCTGCAATTCAGATGATATTCAGCTGCGATTCAGATTGTAGCAGATTGCACTTGATTTCCCTAGCAAGGCTCAGCTGCGGTCCAAAACATTGCTGACCAAAAATAGCTTCACAAAGAAAAATTTTTCTCTTCACTTTGGCACCTAAGGTTGTCATTTGCGTGCCATTTTGAACTTGGACTTGCAGATTTTTTTCATTGCCACTTGGATCTTCAAATGATTAGCAAGAATCTAGATGCTTCAATTGTTGTCTTCCTTTACTACTTCTTCTTGCTTGATCTTGATACCAAACTCAACTCAAAAATTTTTTCTTCGACATAAATTGCCTCTTTGATACCAAATCTTTCCAAAACACTAGTCACTCCCCCACACTTAAATCTTTGTCCGTCTCGGGCAAAATAGCATTAAGAAACATCTCGAACAACAAGTCCATAGAAAAGTGAGGGTAAGAGTAGGAAATAAGTAAAGAAAAATGGAATGAGCATGATTTTTGTCAAAATTGAAATGGAAAGGTGAACAAAGTGAATAGTCTCTATAGATGTGATCCAATCATTGAAATATGATTTTGAAAGAACCTAAGCAAGTTCTAGAGTTTAATAACATGTGTGTCACAAATATAAGGCTAATTCTCACTAGGCAAAAACAATTCATCTCAAGTCCTCGATTAAAAATCTAAAGCCAAGTAGTACTCAAGCATCCAAGAATTCATCCATTAGCTCAAACCCTAAGTTTTAACAACCAAATTTAATTTAATTTCTAAGAGATTCTAAAATGCTATAGAATAACCTAGAGGGATACATTTATTCCTAATCATGGAAGAAAAATTGCTAAAAAAAATAACATGCATTTATTGACAAGGACTCAATTTAAAAGAAAAATTTTACTTCTAGAAAGCATAAAAAAAAATGAAACATGCAATAAAAGAAAATACAAGAAAAAATAAACTCCCCTTTATTCTGGTGGACGGAGCCTATCCAGAAGTAGCCTCCATCGTGGTAGTGGAGGGGTATGAGTGGCTGAGAGACTTTGGACTCCCCCACACTTAAACTTTGCAGAAATATGTTCAGGTGGCCGCAGGCGATTTAGGTTCAGAATCCATTGAATGAATGGAGGGCTATGGATTAAAGTAAGATCTTCTCCTCCTTCTTTATGCCTTTTAGAAGTCCTTCCAGGAGGTTGAAGTCTGTTCAGTTGGAGCACCCACTCCTGAAGTCTTCTGGACCCTGCAAAATAATGTAATACCTCTCTCAAGCGTGCAGGGTCAGAAAGAAATAAAATAATATCAGTCTCTGCATGAAATGAATCCAAATCTGCATCATATTCAATTAAATCAAATTCTGGTACCTCAATGAAATTTTCAAAATCATATCCTACAAAATTTGCATCCAGATATTCATCACAAATAAAGAAATCAATTTCTGGCTCATCAATAGAAATTTCACAATTATTTTCCATCCAGGGTGTATCAAGCAATGTGTCACAGCCAATCAAATCAATCTCAGATATTTCCATAAGTTTCTCACATTCAACCTCAGCATAAGATATAGCAAGAGATTCATCAAAATAAATAACATCCATTTCAGGCACTTCTAAAAATTTTTCACTATCCATATCCACAAAAGATGTATCAAGTGATTCATCATAACAAACAACATCAATTATAGGTGCCTCTGAAATTATTTCACAATCCATATTTACAAGAGATGTATCAAGTAATGCAGTACGATCAATGAAATCAATATTTGGTACCTCTATTGGATTTTCACAAGTAATTTCTACACAAGGTATATCAATAAATTCATCAGAATCAATAAAGTCAGCACTAGGTACATCGCTGCATTTTTCTGAACAAAGAGGAGAAATACTTACCTGAGCGTGCTGGAGAATACCTGGAGGTTCTACAAGAGTAGATGTATCCATGGCCTCCTCCTGGTCAAGTACATGCTCCTCATCAGACTCAAGCTCTGGTGGACACTCAACTAAAGCAGGTGATCCTTGGGTGCTTGCTTCCACCATGCAAGTCCCTACACTTTCTGGTTCATCCTTTGAGTCTTCTAATGTATCAGTCAATTGTGGTGGTCCCTGGGGCTTAGTGCAATCCCCTACACCTATGGAATCATCTCCTATGCATGCTTCTTCTGTAATATCTGCAACAACAACATTAGAAAAATTAGGGCCATCAATAACACTATCATCACAAAATAAAAGTCTAGAATGGCCCTGTGGAGCTTCAGTTTCTTCTTCTGGAGTTGAAAAATTTGGAAATGGATTTTGAATAGGAATCTCCGGAGGGATGCATGCTGTAGGTGCCCTATATTTGATGATTACTTCTTCTTCTTCTTCTTCCAAAATTTTAAGATCACTTGAAGAAGGACTTGGCCAGGCACTAGGGTCACCTTGAACTGATATAAAATCAACTCCGGGGTTCTCAGAATTACAAGCAACTTGAGAATATAACTGATCTGATCTTTGGGCTTTTATCTGATTCAAATCACTAGCCACTTGTTCCATTTGCCTTCCGAGGTTTTGAATTCCTTGTTGAAACATTTGTTGAAATTGAGACTGTGGGGGTTGATAAAATGGTTGAATAGGCTGATTAAATTGCTGAAAATTTTGTTCACAAGTTGGTGGAGGTTGCTGAAAATTGTAGCTCTGAAATTCTTGGATCTGAGGTTGAAATTGTGGTGGTGAAAACTCAAATTGAGTGGGCTGGAAATTCTGGTTACAAGGGTGAACTTGCTGTGGAAATTGACATGGTTGCTGGAAATTAAAATTAACTTGGTACCCTTGTTGAATTCCTTGAAAAGGTGCTTGATCTTGTTGATAATGTGGCTGAAAGTTGGGCTGAAATTGCTGAAATTGGGGCTGAAAATCTTGGAATTGTGGCTGCCCATTCTGAAAATTCTGACTTGGCTGAAAATTTTGAAATGATGGTTGATCTTGTGGCTGAAAAAACTGATTTGGTTGCTGAAAGTTTGAATAGGGCTGTTGAAAATCTTGAATTGGCTGCTGGAATTACTGGAGAGGCTGCAATTGTGAAAAGGGCTGAGGTGGCTGAAATTGGTGTTGAGGTTGCTGAAATTTTTGCTGAATCTGCCTCTGGTAAGTAGATGACTGAGCTTTATGTTTTTGTTGGTATGCCAACTCCTTACACTGACATTTCAACTCCTCCAATGCCTCTTCTATCTCTTTACAGAACTCTGGTGATCACATTTTGATCTTGCAGCCCTGTCACAAAACAAGAAAGAAAAATGGCAGCAACCGTATACGAAAGATAAAGCACAATAAAACAGAACCCAATGATATGTCAAAAAGCATACAAGCAAAAATCAAACAAATCAACTAGTTGCTTCCCCGGCAACGACGCTAAAAATTTGATGGTCCCAAATGGACTGTCACGAAAGTGGGCCTCAAATTTAGATGTAAATGAATGCTGGAAACCCTTTCTGCAATCAAAATATGAAAACGTAGTAAAGGGGCCACAGGTCGTATTTTTCCTCGGGACTAGTTGTTGTGTTTGATTCGCGCTTGTATTTAGGTGTCGTTTGTGTTTTTGGGTTTCAAATAAAATTTGGGTTTTGGGTAGCAATCGGCAATGAAATCACAATTAAAAGAGAAGAAACTTGACCGAATGAACTAAACAATGAAATGACAACTAATGAGCTCCCTTTGGGAGACTTAATCAACCAATGCAACTTAACCACCTTGGGAGAACAAATCTAAACTCAATTGCAAAAATACTCTACAAATTGAATTTAACTTCAGGAATTGTCTTTAAAAAATCGAAACTTCCCTTAACACAATTGTAGCAATGAATAAAAGAACTCGAAACGCAAGGTTACAAACTTATGTGCCAAAAAGCTTATACTCATTGTAGAGCTATAACTGACAACTCCCAAATGACTCTTAGCAATTAGACTGTAAAGGTAAGTCTAATACTAAAATGTTGTGCAAGAATGGGTTAAGAATTCAGCAATGAAGGCAACAAATGCAAGACAAACTCAATGCAGTGTAGAATGTGCAGAAATGCAGTGATGATATGGATGCAGAAATTCTGGATGCAGGGCCACAAATTCAGTAACCATTCATTGATACACTAAAACAAATGCTCAGAAATCAAGCACAAGAGTACACTGAATTGTTTTGTTCACATCAGGAATCAAAATCAGGACAACCTGAACACAAGAAAACTGCAATATTCAGTAACTAGAGCTACCTAATGAAGAGATAAATTCAGAATTTCAGAAATGAAACAAGCTGAGCTCAATGTGCCGTAGTTAACTAATCAAGTAACCTCTCTACCGATTGGAAATCAACAACACAGCCATGTAACTGAAGAATACCGAAATTCAGAATCAAAACAATTCAGATCAGTGTGGGACAAATCGAATGCAGAATCAAGCTGACGTAAATGCAGCAATGATCTAAAACAGATGCAGAAATGGCAGTTTAGACTACACTTGGATGCAAAGACAAACAAACACTGATTTGAATGCAATGGAAGTCCATTTCCTAAGCTTCACTGATACAAACTTCGAAACTACAACTGAGAATGGCAGGAAAATGAATTAACTTGCAGGCATGGGCTTGATACGCAAGGAGGAAATCTGGCATGCAAGCTGTTCAGGAATTGCAGAGAAGAAGCGGCATTCAGAAATTGAAGCTATTGCAGAAATGCAACAGCTGAATGCAGGAACTAAAAGATTCAGTTGAATATGATGCAATGGTTTACCCAAACAAAACCCTTTTGATGTGCTGAAATCGAAACTGAAGAAATACAATTGAAGAATGCAGAAACAAAGTGGGGATGCAGAAATACAATTGGCACGCAAACTTTTAAGCTGAAATTAACTGAAATTAAACACAACTATCCACTAGAAAAGCTTCCTAAACTACTCAACTTGAAGGACATAAACCTAATTAAGCAGAAACAAGTAGCAAACGAAATTAACCAATCTGAAACCAAGATAGAAATTAAACCAAGTCCAGAAACGAATTTTACAGCTACAAACAATGAAAATTAATCAAATAACTAAGCCTCAATCACTCCCTAAGCTCAAGAACTTCTTGGTCGTCAAGCAAGAGCTGGCTTCGAACCCCTAGGCTCAGCAAATCAGTGGAAATAAGCTTCAATCGATCACTCTGCTCAAAACACACGCAGCTGGAATTTCAATCCAATCTCCTCGACCTCAGTTGATGGTGGTTGCTGTGGTGATTCGAGGACCATCTGAGCTCACCTGAGAACCCCTACAGCCGGCTCGGATGGTCGGAAATGGCTTACGGACGAGGTACAAGTGACTAGATTGCTGAGCTGCCAAAACCCTCAAACAGCCCTCTTCCGATGCAAATTTGAGCTGAATTCTCTAATGAAGCTATCCCCAATGACTCAGAACTCGATCCAAGGTAGAGATTGAGTGGTCACGCCTTCAAAACTGAGAAAAAATTGAAGCAAAATGAAGAAACGAAGAAGATGCTACTGTTGCGGCGAAGACACGACTAGGAGAAGCTGCTGGGAATTTTTGATTAAATAGCTAACAATGGACGACCCAGATTGATCGGATGAAATCCAACGACTGATCTTGCTCTGATTTGAGCCAAACTTTGATGATGATGATCTGGGGTCAGGATCTGCCTCGTGGTAGCTCGGATCCTCCAGATGTGCAACGGATGGTCCAGATCAACCTAATATGTGAATGGACGATCTAGAGCCTTCCGAGCTTGATCCAACGGTTGATTTAGCTCTGATTGGGATGAAACCTTCAGATCTTGATCATAGTGCTTGATCAACCCTAACCCTAGCTCGAATTGCTTCAGATTTTCCCGGATGGCTCAGATCTAGCCGCTTTTGAATCGGACAGCCCGGATTAATCGTAAGCTTGATAATTCGATCCGGTTCACTTCCGACTCAAGTTTGACCCAATATGCTCTAAGTCCAGGATCCTTTCATGCATACAAAAAATATATCAGAAAATTAGTGGCCAAATAATCCAAAAATGTATAAATTTGCAATTAAGTCCAAAATAAGAGGAAATCCTAAAACCTAGGGCAATTTCACAATTAAGCAATAAAAACATAGGTCAAACATGGATTTTAGCAACTCAAATGATCAATAAAATGATATCTATCAACCACCCTAGCTGATCCTAGCGGCTTGGGGTCCGGAAATTCGTAGGCGGCCAGAGGATCTGCTCGCGAAGGAAGGATGAGATGTATCAGGCCAGGACCGGAGGTCCTCTCGGAAATAGAGACGAGGGGGGCGGCAGGAAGCTCGCCCGACGAACCAGCCGGGGTAGGAGGGACCACCGAACCAACTGGCCCCGAGGCAGAAGAAACGAGGATGGACGGCTTAGATACCATGGGGGTCAGCGCCCTTGGCAGAAGGGAAGGACAAGGATTACTCGCCCGACCACAGAAAGGGACGATCGGATGCAAGGAAGACGCTGGCGGGGTATCCCCTACAGTAGAAGTAAGGATGACAGGCATGGACGCCTGCAAGGCAGGCGGGTTTGCTGCAGAAGGAGAGGGGGTCTTTTGAAAAAAAGGTGGTTGTGGTTCCAAGGGGAGGCGAACGATCGCAGGACCGATTTCGCCGGCGACGGAGCTCCAAAGGGGAAGGATCAGCGGCCAAAACCTCAACATCAGAATACGACGTTGCCTCCTCTAACGCCCCATCCTTATTCGCAGATGCGACGGCGGCAGAACCTAACGTCAAGGAGGGGGACGCTAGAGTAGCCAGGGGAGAGCTATCAGGAAAAGCAGGGATAGGTTCCGAGAGCATAGCTGCCATCGATGCCTCGAACGCAACTGCCCTCTCGGCCGCCACGGCTGCTAGAAAACTGCGCATCCTGCGATACGGGCCGGGATATTGGAGAAGACGGTTGATAGAAAAGAGGAGGGTAACCAAAGGCGAAGAGAAAGCAAAGGCGGCGAAGGGAATAATCGCGGAAGTCTAAATAGGAAGCAGCAACCGATCACGACCGTCGACGGAAAGGTCACCGGTGATCCTACGACTGAGTGAGATAATCAGGGGGGCCCACAAACTGCCGTCTCATCGCCCTTAACCATCAGCACAGGGAGAGGCCAACGCGACGCTTGGAAAATCACTAGGCGCAGAGCACGTGGCCCCAGACACTTGAGACGCTCCGCGGGCAAAACGGAAAAAAGACAACTTCAACCTGGTGGCTTGAAAAAGAAGAAAAGTTAGGGTAACCTAACCAGCTCCGGTCGGACACGCGGCGGCCCACGCTCCCCAGATCCCGCTCGCCCAAGAAGCCAAACTCCTACAGGCCAGCTCCCGCTGATCCCTTGGCCCAAACCCCGGTCGGACGCGTGGCGGCCCATGCTCCCTGGATCCCGCTCGGCCAAGAGGCCAAACTCCTATGGGCCAGCTCCCGCCGATCCCTTGGCCCGAGCCCTGGTCGGACGCGTGACAGCCCACGCTCCCCGGATCCCGCTCGGCCAAGAGGCCAAACTCCTACGGGCCAGCTCCCGCCGATCCCTTGGCCCGAGCCCCGGTCGGACATGTGGCGACACACGCTCCCCAGATCCCACTCGGCCAAGAGGCCAAACTCCTACGGGCCAGCTCCCGCCGATCCCTTGGCCCGAGCTCCGGTCAGACGCGTGGCGGCCCACGCTCCCCGGATCCCGCTCGGCCAAGAGGCCAAACTCCTACAGGCCATCTCCCGCCGATCCCTTGGCCCGAGCTCCGGTCGGACGCGTGGCGGCCCACGCTTCCCGGATCCAACTCGGCCAAGAGGCCAAACTCCTATGGGTCAGCTCCCGCCGATCCCTTGGCCCGAGCCCAGGTCGGACGCGTGGCGGCCCACGCTCCCTGGTGTTGGTACTTGGATGGCTAGAGAGGGGGGGGGGGGGGTAAATGTAGTCAGCCACTAAATTTTCAGCTCTTTTAGGTTTTCTGCAGTCAGGTTAGTAGTAGCGGAAGACAAAAACAAAAGTGCAGAAAACTAAAAACAAACCTAATACACTAACGAGAGGATATACAAGGTTCGGGGATAACTTGCCCCTACTCCTTGGCTTGCCCGTAAGGTGGGCGATCCCTTGATCGTCGACAGATCAAGCCCCAAAAAATCCAGATAGATGAATCCTCCTTCTCGGTGGAGAAACCTCTCCACAGCAAGTCTCAAGGAAATAAAGAATGAAGCACAGAGACAAAAACGACACTTACAGAGCACAAGGAGACAGTTTACAAACCACACCTCACAACACGGCAAGATCCTGGCAAGAGCTTTCACTCAGCTCTTCCTTCTCGCGGTGTCTGCTGCTGATCGCAAACTTCTCCACTGGCTCCAAAATGCTCAAGTTTGTAGAAGCTTCAAAGGATGATCAAGTTTGCAGAAGCTTTAAGATGCAGGATGAATCACAGTTTTCGCACACAAAGAGGAAGAGAGATTCAAGAAGAGCTGAAGAGATCCCTTCTCTTCTTCCCAGCCACAACTTAACCTTCTGCCCATCGCTGGTCACAGACGATCCTCACCAGCTGCTCATCTGCACTAGCCCAGCTAGCTGACCTCCTCTGGACTCTCACCAGTCAAGCCCCAATCGAGCCCCAGGCTAGCTTTCAGTCATGCAGTCATCCGTTGAGAGCTGAGAAGAGGAAAACATTAAACCTGTGGCATCGAAAGCTCCCAGTTGACCCTCCTCCACCATTTAAAATCATCCCTGTCACCTGCACACTTAACAGAAGCTTAGCAAATCAAATCAAACGTGGATCAGAGGAAATCAGCAATGTATCAGTGTATCAGACAAGAAGACAGACGCGATCAGAACTCTGACAACGCGTTTTGAATTAAAGTTCAGCTTTTGATCGGTCATCGGACCGATCAGAGTGACTCCTAATTGGTCACCAGACCGATCAGGATGGGCTCAGTTCGATCAGGCTCCAGCCTGATCGGTCCCCAGTGGAAACCTGAAATCGCGACTTCTAGTGATCGGTCACCAGATCGGTTACCAGACCGATCCAGAAATCTACTTGCCACAACCCGCAGGAAACACACGGCTGATCGGTCACCAGACCGATCAGGTTGTGTCCTTATCGGTCTGGGGACCGATCAGGCCATTCCCTGACCGATCAGGCTCCGGCCTTATCGGTTGTAAAGAGGAGCTCGCGACGTTTGATCGTTCCACAGAACGTTCTGATGTTCTCCCTGATCATTCACCAGACCGATCAAGAGCCGAGCACAAAAGCTACTAATCTCTCCCTGATCGGTCACCAGACCGATCAGGAGCTGAACAGAAAGTAACCCAAGTCACTGTATGCTCCCTGATCAGTCACCAGACCGATCAGACATCACTGGATCGGTCACCAGACCGATCCACGAAAGAGGATCGTGCCAACTTTCCTGATCGGTCACCAGACCGATCCAGTCAAGGCAAATTCCACTCTAAGTCAAGAGAACGGGCTCCCAGCCTTCTCTGACTCGTGCTCAGTCCCCCGGACCAAGACTCCGTGCCCAATTTCACTCACCGGGACTTCAACCTAGCTTCCCAAGCTAGGACCTAGCTTCATTTACTAGGATTTCATCAACCTAGCTTCATTTACTAGGATTTCATCAACCTAGCTTCCCAAGCTAGGACCTGGCTTCACTCACCAGGCTTTGATCAACCTAGCTTCCCAAGCTAGGACCTGGCTTCACTCACCAGGCTTTCATCAACCTAGCCTCCCAAGCTAGGACCTGGCTTCACTCACCAGGCTTTCATCCAACCTAGCTTCCCAAGCTAGGACCTGGCTTCACTCACCAGGCTTTCATCAACCTAGCTTCCCAAGCTAGGACCTGACTTCACTCACCAGGCTTTCAGTCCACCTAGCTTCCCAAGCAAGAACATGGCTTCCCAAGCCAGGGTTTCATTTAACCGACCTCACTCACCGGAAGTCGTTGTTGGATCGAGAAAACCGATAGAGGGGGGGGGGTGAATATCGGAAATCATTTTTCAGAAATTTTAGAGCAAGTACGCAGCGGAAAAATAAAAATCACAACACAAAGACACAGTCGATTTTACTTGGTTCGGAGCCTGTGTCGACTCCTACTCCAAGGCCCAAGGTCGTTGACCGTTTACTTTGGGCAATTCTATATTCGGCATAAACAGTTTACAAAATTTGATTTACAAAATAAGTGCAGTAAATAAAAACGCTCTTCTTTACCGACGTCCGGAGTAGATCGACTTTTTCGGAGCAGCGAGACGTCGTCGGCTCGAGTTGGAAGGTTTCCGGAGCAAGGCGCGAGAGCAGAAGAGCTTTGAGGCGTTGAGTGAATTGATTCTTGAAGCCTGGGGTCGAGGGCCCTTTATATAGGGCCTGGGGACGCCCGGGACGTCGGGGGCGCCCCCCCCCCCCCCCCACGTGGCCTTTGATCCGCCAAAGTCTCGGTCAGCGTCTGATCCCCTTATCTTCAGGATCCGCTTTGACTGGGGTGCCCGGAGCGCTCGGGGCGCCCGGGTTGACCGGGTCAAACTCTATCTTCTTGGCTTCGAGGGGAGCTGCTTCGGTGGCTGTCCCTGGGGGCTCCCGCAGCGCAGGGGGCGCCCGGGAGCACGGGGGCGCCCGCAGGTTGTACTGTTGAAGCGTGCTTTTTACTTGTGTGTTTTGTGTTCACCTTGGGGGCGCCCGGGACACTCCGGGCGCCCTGGTCAGCTATTTCCTCATTCCTTTGAGGCTCTCTGAGCTGCAGACACTCGTTCCTTCAGTCCTGCATCCAGGGTTAGTCCAAACACACAACAAAACATTAAGTGGTTAGTTTATACAGCCTTAGCTGTCTTGGTTCTGACTTTGGTCTCCAAAATGGAGCCCTAGGTCGAACCGACGCCTACTGTTCCCTCGACGGGGAACGCGTCCTCACCTACTCCTCTCGAGAGAATTTACCTGATGCTAACCGTTCCTCTGGTTGGACTTTTGCCTGACGGTCCTTTGTGAGGTCTTGGATGACGAGCTGCCCTTCGCTCGGTGCCTAGCATTCCTTCGCTAGGGCTTCAGTCCCAAGCTGTCCTTCGCCTGGCGCCTAGTAGTCCTTCGCTAGGGCTTTTGACTCTGGCATTCCTTCACCAGTGCCTAGCAGTCCTTCGCTAGGGCTTTTTACCCTGGCATTCCTTCGCCAGTGCCTAGCAGTCGTTCGTTAGAACTTTTCCTGCACACTAGAGTCACTTGTTAGAAAACAAGTAAGACTTAACTTTTGACCTCTGTTGCCATTATCAAAACACAGGTTTGACTTGGGTGCATTCTGCACCAACAATCTCCCCCTTTTTGATTTATGGCAACCCTAGTTCAAAAAGTTAAGTTTAATCAGGCATGAAAAGGTTAAATTTTGTTCCCTCCCCCTGGAAGGAATCTTCCCCTAGATTTTTCAAAAATTCGTGGGGTTAAAAAAACTTTACTTGTACTTTGAGAACTTAAGTTTTAGGTACTTAGAAATCTTTTAATAACTTAAGTTAAAAGTACATAGGAGAGTTTTTGAAGCATGATTTTAGAGTACTTAAAAAGTTTGAAGCTTTAAGTTTTAAGGTACTCAAGTGTTTTTGAAAGTGTTAGCTTAAGTACTTAGTAGGATTTAAAAAGCTTAAGTACTTAGTAGGATTTGAAACACTTTAGTACATTTGGAAAACTTAAGTACTTAATAAATAAAGTACATTTGGAAAACTTAAGTACTTAATAAATAAAGTACATTTGGAAAACTTAAGTAATAAATTTGAAAAACCTAAGTACTTAGTAACATTGTACTTATACAGTTTTGAAGAACTTTTGCTTAAAGTACTTATAGAAGTAAAAATTTTTTGACAAGCTTAAGTAAGAAAATTTTTTGAAGGGCTTGAGTACTTAGCCAAATTTTGAAAGCTTAAGTAAATATTTTGAAAGCTTTAAGAACTTAAGTACTTTAGTCAATTTTGAAAAGCTTAAGTATTTTTGAAAATTTTTGAAAACTTTTTTTTTTGAATAAAGGATAAGAAAGATTTTTGAAAACTTTTCGAATAAAGAAAATTAATTTTAGAATAAAGACTTTTCGAATAAAGAAAATTAATTTTAGAATAAAGAAAAAAAATTTTTGAAAACTTTTTGAATAAAGAAAATTAATTTTAGTCTCTCCTTTCCTATCTCTCCCCCTTTGCCATATATCAAAACAGATAAATATAGCTGAAATAAGATTGCATAAAGGAAGTAAGTAAGATTTTGCTGTACTGAACCAATTCATAATTAGACTTAACCTAAATCAGTCAATTTTCTCTGTAGGGACCTGTCTAACCCAATTAGCTACTTACTAACTGTTAGAAACAGTAGTTTTTGCTAGGGTTAGTCAAGTTAAGTGTTTCTGTTCAAGTTAGATTTTCTAAACTTGACACTCTACTTGATTGTTGTGTAAGTTGTATTTAGTGCCCCAATTACTGCAGATGCACTGACTTAAAGCATCTTGAATTAAGGCAAAGACCTAAGCATCTCAACCCTTTCTAGGTTATCAATCAAAAGTACCCTAAGGTGCTTGTGAGATGCTGGCTTCTAAGTCTATAGGTGCATGCAGTTCTAGGGTTAGGGCCTAGGCTAAGTCCATTTTCGAAAAAGCCCTAGTTTTGAAAGGGGGTAGTTTTTGAAAAAAATAAAACTAAGTCGAAAAAAAATGAAAACTGATTTTGAAATTAAGTAAATAGTTTTTCAAATTCTATTTTTAGAAACAAATTTTTAAATCAAGTAGAGCAAAAAAAAATTTTATCTATTCTACAGAACATAATCCTAACTGCCGAATTGACAAGAAACCAGTAATTATAAGCTAGTCAACATAGAGTAAAGTTGGTACTCATAAACTGGTCAACAGAGAATAGTCAATATAGTCATACAGTCAAACATAAGTCAACCCTACTGAGTAGGGGTAGTCAAATAGGTACTGGTACAATACTAATCAAATCTAGGACGAGGGACCGGGATGATCAGATGGGCCAAGCTGCCATGAATTGAATCGTGCCATCATTTCAATGAATCGTGCGTCAGCCACTTCTCGATCGGCTCAACGAGCGTCCATCTGCTCTAGGTGGTAGGCTTCAACCTCCTCTCGGAGACTCTGAACCTTTGTCTCTAAATGTGTCACTCTCTGGTAGAGTGTCGGTGGAGCGAGCTCGTCGATGTGTGCTCGGGCTGCTGCAGCGATGTCTCCAACGTCGACTTCAACCTCCTCGTCTGAGTCGATTGGAGCCCCGGCCTGCTGTCGTCTCCAACTAAGAACCCCGGTGGCCGACACCTCTAGACCCGCTAATGAGAAGTTCCTAAATCCTATTTCGTCAAAGTCAGTCATAGCGGTTATTTCACCCACGGTAATGTCGCGACCGTGGTGATGGAGAAGGGAAGTGATGATGTGGCAGAATGGTGTGCGTACTCGTCCCTGTGTCGTGACACTGGACGCATGCAGAATGGTATGAAACATATGGAGTCCAATGTCTAGGTCAAGGTGATGGACTAGGGCATATAGAAGGAAAGCATGAAAGGGTCGCATAGTCCCGAGATCTCTGGTGGAGAGTGGTAAGATACAGCGGACCAGGACTCTATACAAGGCATAGTTCTGTGCCTGAAGTTCAACGGCTTGGAAACGTCTATTTGCGGGGAGGTCTGCCCTATAGAAATAGGAGTGGATGGTATCTAGGGTAATGTCTAAGTAGGGAGGATCAAATGGGGGGTTCCTAGGAGGATAGCAGCAAAATGTGGACTGGGAGGGTCGCAGTCCTAGGAATCGGTTCAACAACGTAGGGGTGATAGTCAGAGGAATCCCTTGGACAGTAGTGTTAAACATTAGATTATCTTGTTGAATTATGTTGTTGTAAAACTCTGCACATAAGGATTCATTAATGGTATGAGTGCAAAAGACAAGATTATCTAATTGATAGAAGTTGATAATGTTCATAGCGACGGGGCATGATTGGGTAAAGAAGTACCTATTGAGATAACTTGTTTTGATAGGCTTGTAAATGGTTTGTGCAAACTTATTACATAGCTCTAGGGTAGGGAACCTAGGGTCGGGACTAGGTTCGGCACCGGGGTTGGCCGGGTTTGGTCGGCGTCTTCTAAGTTAAGGAAATTAAAGGAATCATAAAGATATTGCATTAAAAATAATTTAAATGCAAAAAATAAATAATAATTATACCGGGCAGCTCGGGGAGGCATTGTTGAGGATGAGGACTTGCAAGATCTTCTTGGAGGGAAAGAAGTGAAGAAGGAGGTTGATTTTGGTGTGGGAAGAGAGGGGGAATTCGAGTGCCTTATATAGGCATTTCCATGGGGGTGCCCGGGAGCTTCCGGGCGCCCTGGTCAGTGCTTACTGCAAAAGGCAGTGATTCGGCTGGTTGGGGGCGCCCGGGACAGTCCGGGCGCCCGGGACAGTCCGGGCGCCCTCAACAGGGTGCTTTTGCAGCTTTTGCTGCATTGGAAGTGATGGGGGCGCCCGCATGGTTCCGGGCGCCCTGGTCAAAGGCATAGGTAGCTTTTTGTCTAGAGGGTAGGAAAAAGGTTTGGGAGGGGGCGCCCGTGTGGTCCTGGGCGCCCAGAATAGTATAGGTAAGGACAAAATTTTGTCTTGTCATCATTTGACCATGGTTGGATTTGATTTGACTGTTTTGACTATGGTTTGACTGCTTTGACCATGGTTTGACTATGTTGATCATGGTTTGACTATGTTGACCATGGTTTCATTATGATTTTAAATACAAGATTATCTCAAACTATAGGTATCAAAAGAGTTTCCAATTGAGTCTTAATCCTACTGTCTCACCCAGTCTAGGGTTTTCAATCACGTTAGCCTTATAGTTTTCGTGAGACAGGTTTTGATAGTTAAGACTGTTTTGAAATTTTTGATTAATTTTAAGAACAATTAAATTTTGATAGCTTAATTAATTTTAAAAATAATTAAATTTTGAAAACTTAATTAATTTTGAAAACAATTAAATTTTGAACACTTAATTAATTTTGAAAACAATTAAATTTTGAAAACTTAATGAATTTTGGAATTTTTGAAAAGATGTTTAACTCTACAATTAACTGAAATTTTGTGTTAGATTCGAATTTGATAAAAAATAATTTGAATTTGAATTTCAAAAATTGGCTTCCAGGTCTTGGCGAGGCACTAGGCCTTCTTTGGCCGTAGCCTTATGGGATCATCCACCCTTTCCTTGACAAAGCCTTTTAATGAAATTTCATTTTCAAAATTATCTTTTGAAAAATTTCTGGTCTAACTAGTTTGGGTCTTGAATCGGTAGCTTCGGCTAGTTCCGCCAAATTGGCTTCCCTAACGTACTATCATCTCACCTCCACCCAATACTATATTATCAAGTTTCAGCTAAGTTTGTTCAGTCCTTATACTAACCATTCCTAAATCTAAGCATGGTAGATTGCAGGAATTTTAAATAAACAATCAATCAAGCAATTGCAATCACGAATTAAATTCTTATCTAATAATGAATATTGTTTTCAGTTTGGCTCCCCCTGGACTAAAGCCGCGGTGATGGTTAGGCAAGATGTGAATCTTGTCCTTAGGGATCCAATACTGATTTGATCCAGTTGGTTTGTTCAGGTATAGTTTAGGTACCCATGCCTGAATTTTACCTCTGGACTGATTCAGTACAGCAAAGTAAGATCTTTGTCGGGATTTGGATCTATAGCCAAGTCCGGATCGATTTAGAACTGATTTGTGTTTTCCAAGGATCATGTCAAGACCCTTGGAACCAGATGTAAATCGTTCTAAAGCTGATCTAAGATCCTTAACCTGAGTTTTCAGGGAGGAGTTCTCCTTTTCAAGTTTTTCAACTTGAGTAGGAGTTCCTTCCTGAACCTTCTCGGTTAAGGGTTTAGAGTCAGCTCCCTCTTTCAGGAGTTTTACTTCCTGTCGGAGGGTTTCGACTCGGAGTTTGGCTTTTGCCAAATCTCGAGAAAGAAATGAAATTAGTTCACTTAATTGACATCTATTGAAACCAGTTACCTTAATTTCACCGTCTTCTGTAAAGGTCAGCTCGCCGTCGTCCTGTTCTGATTCTGACTCAGTCTCGACTTTATCTAAGGCGGTCAGAGCTAGTAGGTTTGACTGGGGTGCCTGTTCTTCTTCTTCTGAGGAAGATTCATCCCAGGTTGCTTGCAGTGCTTTCTTTCTTCTCGTCTTTTTAGTCTCCTTTAGGTTAGGACACTCTGACTTGTAGTGGCCCTTTTTCTTGCACTCGTAGCAGGTCACGTTGGGCTTGTTTGCGGGTTCAGCTGGTTCGTCCTTTCTTCGGCTGATTTTTTGTTTGTTGGTTCGGTTCTTCAGCTCCTTGTAGTAGCTTCGGGCTAGTCGGACCAGCTTAGTTTGATCTCCTTCTTCGTCTTCTGAGTCTGAGTCTGAGTTGACTCGGGTTCAGGTTCAGGCTTCTTCTTTGTTGTCCTTCCAGTTTTACCTGCAACGAAAGCAATACCTTTCTCGACCATATTGGTGTTAGTTTGTTCGTGCAGTTCTAGTTCGGAAAACAATTCGTCTAATTTTATTTTTGAAAGATCCCTTGAGACCTTGTATGCATCTACCATAGATGCCCACAAGGTGTTTCTAGGGAAAGCGTTTAAGGCATACCTTATTAAGTCACGGTTTTCAACCTTGTGACCTATAGTGTGAAGACCGTTCATCAACTCTTGGATTCGTGCGTGGAGCTGGGCTGTTATTTCGTTGTCGGCCATCTTGATGGTGTAGAGTTTGTTCAGGAGCAGATCCCTCTTACTGATCCGAGTATTTGATGTCCATTCGTGCAGCTCGATCAATTTTGCCCAAAGCTCCTTCGCACTGTTGAAGGGGCCCACCCGGTTCAGCTCCTCTTTTGTCAATCCGCATTGGAGAGTCTGAGTTGCTTTTGCGTCGGCTTCTATCTTGCGCTTCAGAGCGGTGTCCCATTCTGAGTAGCTTTGTGCTAGTCCTTCGGCGTTTTTGGGGATCTCCAGACCGGACTGGATGATGATCCACATGTCCACCTGAGTTTTCAGGTGGACCTCCATACGACTTTTCCAGTAGGAAAAGTCTTCTCCACTGAAAAGTGGAGGTCTGGCGGTGCTAAATCCCTCTTGCATGGCCATTTAACCTGAAACAGAAAACTAACAGAAAACAAATTTTCCAAGACTAGGTCTTGGATTAGTAGTGCTGGATAAATTAAATAACGAGGGGTGTTGCACTAACCTCGCTTAACGAAAAAAATAGAACGAAATATTTAACGAAAAATTCGTAAGAAAAAATAAAAAAAATCCGAAAAAAATTTCAAACTGGTGGTTGCACCAGGTTTGAACTTCCCGCACTGATACCACTTGTTGGATCGAGAAAACCGATAGAGGGGGGGGTGAATATCGGAAATCGTTTTTCGGAAATTTTAGAGCAAGTACGCAGCAGAAAAATAAAAATCATAACACAAAGACACAGTCGATTTTACTTGGTTCGGAGCCTGTGTCGACTCCTACTCCAAGGCCCACGGTCGTCGACCGTTTACTTTGGGCAATTCTATATTCGGCGCAAACAGTTTACAAAATTTGATTTACAAAATAAGTGCAGTAAATAAAAACGCTCTTCTTTACCGACGTCCGGAGTAGATCGACTTTTTCGGAGCAGCGGGACGTCGTCGGCTCGAGTTGAAAGGTTTCCGGAGCAAGGCGCGAGAGCAGAAGAGCTTTGAGGCATTGAGTGAATTGATTCTTGAAGCCTGGGGTCGAGGGCCCTTTATATAGGGCCTGGGGGCGCCCGGGACGTCGAGGGCGCCCCCCCCCCCCCCCACGTGGCCTTTGATCCGCCAAAGTCTCGGTCAGCGTCTGATCCCCTTATCTTCGGGATCCGCTTTGACCGGGGCGCCCGGAGCGCTCGGGGCGCCCGGGTTGACCGGGTCAAACTCTATCTTCTTGGCTTCGAGGGGAGCTGCTTCGGTGGCTGTCCCTGGGGGCGCCCGCAGCGCAGGGGGCGCCCGGGAGAAGCGGGGGCGCCCGGGAGCACGGGGGCGCCCGCAGGTTGTACTGTTGAAGCGTGCTTTTTACTTGTGTGTTTTGTGTTCACCTTGGGGGCGCCTGGGACACTCCGGGCGCCCTGGTCAGCTGTTGCCTCATTCCTTTGAGGCTCTCTGAGCTGCAGACACTCGTTCCTTCGGTCCTGCATCCAGGGTTAGTCCAAACACACAACAAAACATTAAGTGGTTAGTTTATACAGCCTTAGCTGTCTTGGTTCTGACTTTGGTCTCCAAAATGGAGCCCTAGGTCGAACCGACGCCTACTGTTCCCTCGACGGGGAACGCGTCCTCACCTACTCCTCTCGGGAGAATTTACCTGATGCCAACCGTTCCTCTGGTTGGACTTTTGCCTGACGGTCCTTTGTGAGGTCTTGGATGACGAGTTGCCCTTCGCTCGGTGCCTAGCATTCCTTCGCTAGGGCTTTTGACTCTTGCATTTCTTCACCAGTTCCTAGCAGTCCTTCGCTACGGCTTTTTACCCTGGCATTCTTTCGCCAGTGCCTAGCAGTCGTTCGCTAGAACTTTTCCTGCACACTAGAGTCACTTGTTAGAAAATAAGTAAGACTTAACTTTTGACCTCTGTTGCCATTATCAAAACACAGGTTTGACTTGGGTGCATTCTGCACCAACAGTCGTGCCCAGTCCCCGACCAAGACTTAAACCAGACTCATCTCATTAACCTAAACTAAAATTGGTGTCAACACCAAAACAGCAATCAGGGTCAGACTGTATCAACAATCTCCCCCTTTTTGTTGTTTGCAACCCGATTTTAAGTTTAGGGATTTGAAATCAATTGTCTCAAATTTCACAATCGTAGGAGAATCAGGATCCTCCCCCTACAACAGTTAAACTCGTAATTGTCCTAATCTTAACCAACCCCACTCTCCCCCTTTGTCAAACACCAAAAAGGGTGTAGATTGGTTGTTAAGTTTAAAATCACTCCCCCTCAAACCTAGGGTTTTCCTCAAAACAAAGTATGTGATTAATTTTGAAAGCATATGAAAACATATGATAAAAATAAACAGGATAGCACAATCATATGCATCATATGAACATGTAAGTGAACAACCTAAACATAAGATAACATTATCATAGCATGAAAGCATAATCAATAAGTCAAACATATCATAAATCCATAACAGTCAAATGGTCAGATGCATAACAACGCATCAAATCATAATCAAATACAGCACCAAGTCATAGGAGACAAACAGTCAAATCCATCACAAATCATGAAAACAAGATCAAAGCAGAGTACAGTCACAATCAATCGTCGGCAGGGGGTCATCGGCCTGCATGGGGTCATCAGTCGTGTCATCGTTAGGTATGAAGGACCCCGGGGCAGTACTGCTGGAGGGCGCGGCTCCATGAAGTGTATGCTGGTATGGATGACCAGCCACCCACACGCGCCACTCCTCGAACCATGACTGTTGCTGGGTCTGCATCGTAGACTGATGCGCCTCCTGACTGGCACACAATCTAGAAATCTTGGATCGGAGCTCTGTCTGAAACGCCGCCTGCCCGAGCTCTATAAGGTGTAATCGATGGTCCATAGAATGCTCGAGCTCCGCGATCTGCCAGCGTAGATCGGGATCCGGCTCGTAGTCGTAGTCAACTGCTGTGGGTGCCTCCTGATGGACAACCGATGCGGCTGGTACCTGTATGTGTGCGCCCCGAGGTAGCTCTCCTAGACCTCGCCCGTCCTTCCATACAAGACTCTGATCCTGAGGCCCAGCAATGATGCCAGACTTGGCAAACGCGCGTTTGCCCAGTCGGCAATCCTGTCGAACCATGGGCACTGTCCTGCCCTTGGTCACATCAACACCAACTGACTGAAGCCAGTCAGTAATGACGTGACCGAAAGGCATGTACACAGTGCGACAGCTGGGGTCTCTATATGAAATGATGGACTGGAATATGCTCTCCATAATGTCAAAGTCCAGGTGGCGATGCATGCCATAGAGCATAAGACAATGATATAGGCGAATCTCAGCAAGGGATTTGGAGGTAATGGGTAGGATGCAATTTGTGATGATCTTGAAGAGAACATAGTCGACAGGAGAAAGACGAAGGCCAGCAAAGGTAGGAAAATCATGCCCTAACTCGTTTAGGCCAATTGGTCGAGGATGTCCAAAGGAATGCTCATATATGGAGTCGGGGGTGACTCCCTCAAATGGAGGTAGTAAGGGGTCAGGAAGCTCAGGGTAGATGGAATAGAAGTTTTTCGATCGCCGACCGCCAAGAAACTCAGCCAAGATATCATAGGAAATGTCCAGATTTGTTTTAGCTACCCGAGTCGTAAAGTCAAAACCCCCTTGCGGTCCTTGTTGCAAGTTGTTGTAAAATTCTGACACGAGGTCAAAATTGATTGTCCGCTCAAGGGAAAGGAGGAATTCGAGGTTGTAGAAATCAATTACCCCTTTAATAGAGGGGCAATGGTCATACAAGAAGGGTCTATGAATAGATCGACATGGAAGAAGTTTAAATGTTCTACTTTGATAAGCTTGTTCAAAGGCCGAATTGGGAAACCGAGAACTCGAGGAAGGTTGAGGCCTCCGAGAGGGTGCAGACGATGAAGGGCCTTTGCCCTTCAAGGTCCCCTCAGCGGGTTCTTTGCCTTTGGAGGATTTTCTAAAGTTGGATAGAGATCATGGCAACATATTGGATCAAGATAAGTAAGTTGAACATTGGTAAGATCATGATACAAGATTAAAATGATGAATCAAGATTAAGATCAAGACAAGAAATTCGATCAATAGTCAAGATAAGGTCAAGGAGAGAATTGATAATCATGGCACACAAAATTGATCATAGGGGTAGGATCATGGTCACGGCAAAGTCAAGAGACACACGACACACACGCCTTAATATGATTAAGGATTAGTTCACAAAATCACAAATTATAGGATAACCAATTAAAATCGCACGAAAAATGCTTACTTTGGTGCCATGCCATTGATTGAAGAAGATCTGGGCAGTTTGAAGAGCAGAACACACAAGTGACTTGAACTTGCAGAACTTCGCAAGAACTTGGAGTTTACAGTGAGTTCACGCGCACTAGGAAGAGCTCGCCGATAACTCCAGGAGTGAGAGATCACGCACAAGAGATGAGAACCTCAGGAGCATACACGAGAGGAGCTTGCGAGCACACAGGGAACACTCGCTGAAGACTCACAACAGAGGAAACTAGAGCTCGACGAGAACTCAAAAGAGAAAAGAGGACGCAAGAACACGCACGAGGAAGAACTCTGGTGCGATTTGGAAGAGACGGCTAGGGTTGAGAAATGAGATTGATGAAGTTAATAGGTTGGTGGACCGATCCACCAATCGAAATTTATTGCGATCAAACGGATCACCGTTCGATCTAGGAACGCCCAGACCGATCAGGCTCCAGCCTGATCGGTCTGGCTTGTTCCTGATGGGTCAGGTGACCGATCAGGCAAGCCCCTGATCGGTCTGCCGATCGATCAGGAAGCGAACAAAGAGTTTGCGAGGTTTCTGTGACCCTTCTGATCGGTCGGTGGACCGATCACCATAGTGTCCAGATCGGTCAGTGGACCGATCTAGGCCAACACAGAAGGAATTACAGTGGGATGTCGAGGAATTGCTTGATCGGTCAATTGGACTGATCAGGCCAACTCTTGATCGGTCTGTGGACCGATCAGACATCGCCTGATTGGTCTGCAGACCGATCAGGTATCAGAAATTTTCTAATACAACTTCAGAAACTCAGTTTCAGAGTTTCCTTCGATTTCTAATAAGTTCAGATGAGTGTTTAACGATCCTGAAGATGTTTCCTCGACTGAAATTGATTCCTTAATGAGAATCAAAGGTCCTTATGGTTCAACAAAACAATTTGCTCCAACCAAGTGAAGTCACAATCAATCAAAAACATCCAATCAATTTAAACCAAGTTTGTGTTGATGCAGTTTGACCCTGATGGGGGAGATTGTTGATGCAGTCTAACCCTGATTGTTGTTTTGGTGTTGACACCGATTTTAGTTTAGGTTGATAAGATGATTGGGATTAAGTCCTGGTCGTGGACTAGACATACCTAGTGGGACTAGGTTTGATGAAAGCCTAGCTTGGAGGGTCAGGTCCTAGCTTGAGAAGCTAGGTGGATGAAATCCTAACTTGGAGGGTTAGGTGTGTGGAAAAGTCCTAGCTTGGAGGGGTAGGTGTGGAAAAGCCCTAACCTGAAGGGTTAGGTGGGAGGAAGTCCTAGCTTGGAGGCTAGGTGTGGAAAATCCTGACATGGAGAGTTAGGTGTGGAAAAGTCCTAGCTTGGAGGGCTAGGTGTAGAAAAGTCCTAACCTGGAGGGTTAGGTGTGAAAAGTCCTAGCTTGGAGGGCTAGGTGTGGAAAAGTCCTAACCTGGAGGGTTAGGTGTGAAAAGTCCTAGCTTGGAGGGCTAGGTATGAAAAGTCCTAACTCGGAGGGTTAGGTGATGAAACCCTGGCTTGGAGGGCTAGGTTGGATGAAATCCCGGCTTGGAGGGCCAGGTCCTAGCTTGGAGGGCTAGGTTGAAGTCCAAGTGAGTGAAGCTGGGCATGGAGTCTTGGTCGAGGGATCAAGCACGAGTCAGAGATAGGCTGGAGGCTTGTTCTCGTGACTTAGAATGGTTTTGACCTTGCCTGGATCGGTCTGGTGACCGATCAGGGAAGTTGGCACGAAGTTTTCTCGTGGATCGGTCTGGTGATCGATCCAACAATGTCTGATCGGTCTGGTGACCGATCACGGAGCATACAGTAAGTTGGGAACCTTACTGCTTGGCTCCTAATCGGATCGGTGACCGATCAGGGAGCATGCACTTCACTTGCTGCTCAGCTCCTGATCGGTCTGGTGACCGATCAGGGAGCATACAGTGAGTTGAGTTCCCTTGCTGCTCGGCTCCTGATCGGTCTGGTGACCAATCAGGGAGCATCCAATAGGTTTTGGGAACCTTACTGATTGGCTCCTGATCGGTCTGGTGACCGATCTGAAATACTATTCAGAACGTTCTGGTGAATGATCAAGTGTCGCGGACTCCGTCCTATAACCGATCAGGCTGGAGCTTGATCGGTCGAAGGGGTTCCTGATCGGTCTGGTGACCGATCAGGTCACTTCTTGATCGATCTGGTGACCAATCAGGCCCTTGTGGCTGCGAAAGCTGGGAGTCCCAGCAAAGCTGTGGATTGGTCCGGTGACCGATCCACGAGCCCTGGATCGGTCCGGTGACCGATCACTTTAATTCAAAATGCATTGTCAGAACTCTGATCACGCTCTAACCACAACTGTCTCTTGTCTGATCATCACAGATATGTTCTGAGATTTTGATCTTCTGTTCTAATGAGCTGCTAAGTGGTCAGGTGAATCCAGTTTCAACAAGGAGAGTCAAACAGAGGCTTTTGCTACATCAGATTGGGCAGGTTTCCATCTCAGGTTGCAACGGATGTTGATGCTGCTGGAGCTGCTGACTGGGGCTAATACTGAGGGAAGCTCAGGGAGTCCAGGAGAGCTCAGTGGTAGGTGGGCAGTTGCAGGTGTGCAGCTGGGAGCTGCAGTGAGGTGGCGTGACCTGGCGATCAGTGGGGATGCTTAAGGGCTTGGTAGCAAAGAAGCAGCGAGATACTTGATCACTTCCAGACTTCTTGCAACATCTTTTGCTTTTGCTCTTGCGATAACTCTTATATGTTGATCCATCTCTTGAGCAACCTTGTGATACTTGAGCACTTGGAAGAGAAACAAGAAGCTTGGCGAGTCCATCAGCGAGAAGACACGAAGAAGGGAGTTCTTGCGTGAGATCTGCGCTGTGTGGAGCTCGGTGAGAAGTTTGCTTGTGTTCTTGGGTTTCTTAGTGCTCAATAAGATCCTTCTTGTGTTTCCTATACTTAATACTTCATTTATCTTGAAATGCTGTGGAGAGGTTACTCCACCGAGAAGGAGGTTGCATTCTATCCGGATTTTTTGGGGCTTGATCTGCCGACGATCAAGGGATCGCCCACCTTAAGGGCACGTCAAGGAGTAGAGGCAAGTTATCCCCGAACCTTGTAAATCCTCTTTGTTAGCGTTCTTGTGTTTGTGCTTAACATAGGGTTTAGATTCTGCATACTCTGTTTTGGTATTGCTTCCGCTGTGCTACTAACCTTTTGAGTGGAGAAAATCGAAAAGTGCTAAAGTTCATGTGTCTGACTATATTCACCCCCCTCTTTAGCCATCCAAGTTCCAACAGTTTGTATCAATATAAGGTCTCCAATCAAGTTTCCTTGATTGGAATGTCCAAGTATGATCATGGAGCCAAGTACACATGAATTATGCATTGGTTTTCCCCATACTTGGTCAACTTAATGATTATTGTCTCGTCAACCTAATTTCTCAAGGGATGCATTGACATTTTGAGTAATTAGGTTGATCCTAGCATCTCACCCCATTTCTAGCAAACAAAAATATTTTCTTAAACCTTATAGTTTGTGTGAGATGTCCCCAAGTTACTCAATTAATTGTTCCCAACAATTTGAAATGATCATGAAGGGTTTTAGTTCTTCTTCAATCCTATGAAGCACGACACATTCCCAATTCCCTTCGTAAGAAACTAAATTCATTCTCGGGGAGTGGTTTAGTGAAAATGTCTGCTAGATTCGATTTTGACTCTACATGTGAGAGTACAATATCTCCCCTAGCAACATGATCTCTAATGAAGTGGTGACGCACTTCAATGTGCTTAGTCCTAGAATGATGGACTGGATTCTTGGTTAGGTTTATTGTGCTTATGTTGTCACACAACATTTGCACACCTTTGTAGGTTAGTCCATAGTCCTCTAATGTGTGAATCATCCACAACAATTGCGATACACTCTCTCCCATGGCGATATATTCTGCCTCGGTCATGGAGAGAGCAACACAATGTTGCTTCCGACTTGACTAACTCACTAGTGATGATCCTAAGAATTGGCAACCCCCACTTGTGCTCTTCCGATCCAATTTGCACCCAACATAGTCGGAATCGGTGTAGCCAAGTAAATCAAATGATTCGGTACGGGGGTACCAAAGAACAACACTAATTGTGCCCTTAAGATATCTCAAAATTCTTTTAACTGCAATCAAATGAGATTCCTTGGCACAAACTTGATACCTAGCGCATATACCCACAGCAAAAAGAATATCAGGTCGACTAGCTGTGAGGTATAGCAAACTTCCTATCATGCTCCGATATTGAGTTAGGTCAACAGGCTTACCACTCTCATCATTGCCTAATCTTGTGTTTGTAGCCATGGGAGTGGTTACCTCTTTAGAATCACTAATGTTAAATTTTTGGAGCATTTCTTGAGTGTATTTTGATTGGTGCACATGGATTCCATCTCGAGTTTGTTTGATTTCGAGTCCAAGGAAGAAAGTCAATTCTCCTACTAGACTTATCTCAAATTCACTCTCCATATGTCCAATAAACTCATTCAAATAGCCCTTATTGTTTGAGCCACAAATTATGTCATCGACATACACTTGGGCTACAAATATATTGTCACCATCTCTTCGTAGAAATAGTGTAGGGTCTATCTGTCCTCTCACAAAGACTTTTTCAATGAGAAATGTCGACAACCGCTCATACCAAGCCCGAGGTGCTTGTTTAAGATCGTAGAGCGCCTTTTTGAGCTTGAACACGTGGTTTGGAAATTCAGAACTCTCAAACCCCGGAGGTTGTTCGACATAGACCTCTTCTCTTATGAAACCATTTAGGAAGGCCGATTTGACATCCATTTGATAAAGCTTGAAACCTCGATGTGCTACAAATACAAGCATCAATCGAATGGATTCTAATCGTGCCACGGGAGCATAAGTCTCATCGTAATCAAGGCTTTCAACTTGACTATAACCCTTGGCTACTAAGCATGCCTTGTTTCTTACGATTTCTCCCTTATGGTTCAATTTATTTTTGAAGACCCATTTAGTTCCAATAATGGTGGTCTTCTTAGGTCTAGGGACTAAGTCCCAAACTTGGCTTCTCTCGAATTGACCTAATTCATCTTGCATGGCAATGATCCAATCGGGATCATCTAATGCTTCGTCAATTTTTCTAGGTTCAATTTCAGAAATTAAGACAACTTCATTAGCCTCATTCCTGAAGAATGATCTAGTTCTAACCCCATGATGGATATCTCCAACAATTTGGTCTTGGGGATGACTAGAGGCTAACCTAGTTTGCTTTGGTGTTGGAGGTGCTTCTTGGATTGTGTCACTAGACACAAGCTCAGCCTCAGGATCCAGTTGATCTATAAGTTGTCTAGGCTCACCGTCATCAGATTCATTAGCACCATCTCCAACACTTGGACTTTCATTCAAACCTAGTCTTCTAAGTTTGAATTGAACTCCTTCCACGTCATCTGATTGGTCAATTACTTTTGGGATTTCTTCAAAAATAACATCAGAAGACTCTTCGACCAATCTATACTTTTTGTTGTAGACTCGATAAGATTTGCTAACCAAGGAGTACCTGACCAATATCCCTTCATCAGCTTTCGCTGTGAACTTTCCAAGATGGTCCTTGGTGTTTAGAATAACCACTTTACACCCAAACACCCTAAGATGTTTGACCGTAGGTGGTTTTTCAAACCAAAGTTCATGAGGAGTCTTTCCTAAGAATCGATGAATGAGGACTCGATTTTGCACGTAGCAAGCTGTGTTCACAGCTTCAGCCCATAAGTAAATCGGTAAGGAGTACTCATTGAGCATGCTTCGTGCAGCCTCTTGTAAGACTCGGTTCTTCCTCTCTACAACACCATTTTATTGTGGTGTTCTAGGAGTGGAGAACTCATGTCTATATCCTCTCTCTTGACAAAATTCTAAAAATCTTTGATTTTGAAATTCTCCTCCATGATCACTCCTAATTGTTTTAATTGTTGATGATTTTTCATTTTCAATCCTTCTACAAAATGAAATAAAAACATCTAGGGTTTGATCCTTATATTTTAGAAAATATGTCCAAGTATATCTAGTAAAATCATCAATGATTACAAAGCAATATCTACTACCATTCAAAGATATAATAGTGCTACAATCAAACAAATCCATGTGAAGTAACTTTAAAGCAGTAGAAGTACTTACAATGCTTTTACCTTTGTGTGAAGATTTCGTTTGCTTACCCTTTTGACATGCATCACAAAGCTTATCCTTTTCATACTTGATGCTTGGTAAGCCACGAACTAATCCCTTGTTGGCCAATTTCCAGATGTTCTTCATGTTCACATGTGCCAATCTCCGGTGCCAAAGGGTAGACTCATCTTCTCTTGACATGAAACACTTAACAAAAGCATTAGTAGCACTTTTAAAAGAAACTTGATAAATGTTGTCTATCCTTGTGCCTACTAGTACCGTGTCAAGTGTGTCATTTTGTCTAACTAGACATTGACTTGAATGAAAATCAATTGTGTAACCTGCATCTCACAATTGACTGACACTTAGGAGATTACATGTCATCCCCTTGACTAGAAGGACATTCTTAATCCTAAGACATTCGGATATTTGAATGTCTCATATCCCTACAACCTTGAGGCTACCATTGTTACCATAGGATACATTACCTCTATTTTTGCTTTGAAGGGTACTGAATAGAGATTTATCATCGGTCATATGTTTGGAGCACCCACTATCAACGAACCAAGTTGATAGATGCTCCCCCTCAATCAAAGCCTACACAATACGAAAAATGGAAGATTTAGGTACCCAAATCTTGGGACCTAAAGCATCTACAATGCATGACTTAGGCACCCATGCTTTGACCACTTTTTTTTGAACCCTAGGAGTCTTAGGTGATCTTACATGAGTCCTAGACATTAAGGAAACAAATGACAGTTCTTCAGGTCGGTAACCTATACCGGCCTTGTTGTAAACCGCCCTTTGTGCATTTAGAATCATATCCAAATCTTGGAGCTAGTTGAGAATTTCTCAAGAATATTCTTGAGTCTCTCAACTTCACCCTTCAAGGCTTTGTTTTCATCTTCTAACATTTCTACATGCAAATCATCACTATCCTCATCCTTAGAGGACTTCAATTGATCTACCTCTACTTTTAATGATTTAACCTTTTCTTTTGACTTCTTTAACAAATCGGTTAAACATGCGATGGTTCTATAGTATTTGTCTAATTCGGGAGTAATTACCTCTTCATCATCCGAAGATGATGAAGCCGCGTTTGAGGAGTCCATGGATTCATCACCGCTTTCTTGATCTTCAATGGCCATGAGTGCTACATGGCGAGTACTCTTCTCCTCCTTCTCTTCTTCGGATGAACTAGAGGACGATTCATCCCATGTGGCCTTCAAGGCCTTCTTCTTCTTCTTTGATTTCTCCTCCTTCTTTGATTTCTTCTCCTTCTTCTTTAACGTCGGGCATTCACTCTTGTAGTGCCCTTTCTTGCTACACTCATAACAAGTAACATTAGACTTATCAATTTTAACTTCACTAGGATTACCTTTGCCCTTGTAGCGCCGGCTCTTCCTCATCATCCTCCTTACGAAATTGGCCATCTCGGATGAAGAAGATTTGCTACCATCATCCTCCTCGGATTCAGACTCGGATTCGGAAGAAGAGACCTCCTTCTCCTTCTTCTTCTCCTTCATCTTTTCTTTCTTCTTGGTCTTTTCCCCTGCCACAAGAGCAATCCTCTTCTCCTTGGGGCCTTTGTTAGCCATTTCATGGAGCTCCATTTCACAAAATAAATCATCCAATTTGACAATTGACAAATCCTTAGAAACCATGTAGGCATCCACCATGGATGACCACAAGGCGTTCCATGGAAAAGCTTTTAAAACATACCTCACAAGGTCGCGGTTCTCGACCTTTTCGTCAATGGAGTGGAGACCGTTGAGAACTTCTTTGAATCTACTATGAAGGTCACTTACCGTTTCACTCTCCTTCATGGAGAGATTTTGTAGTTGATTAAGAAATAAGTCCCTCTTCGCTATTCTCGAGTCTCGGGTGCCCTCATGGAGTTCGATGAGCTTGTCCCATAGGTCCTTTGCGCTTGTAAAGGGACCAACCATGATTAGTTGGTCTTTGTTCATTCCACATTGCAAAGTAACCACTGCCTACGCGTCGGCTTCTCCTTTGCGCGTTTGCTTAGCAGACCACCACGAGGACTCCAACTCTTTTCCCTCCGCATCTCTTGGAGGGGTGAAGCCTTCCTTCACGGAGAACCACATACCTATGTCGGTCTTGAGATAGTACTCCATGCGAGACCTCCAATACTGAAAATCGGATCCGTTGAAGAAGGGAGGTCGGGTGGTGCTAAATCCTTCTTTCAAAGCCATCGTTGTTGACTCTCGGTTGTTAATCCGCTTGAATAGAGCCCCAAGCTCTGATACCACTTGTTGGTACTTGGATGGCTAGAGGGGGGGTGAATGTAGCCAGCCACTAAATTTTCATCTCTTTTAGGTTTTCTGCAGTCAGGTTAGTAGCAGCGGAAGATAAAAACAAAAGTGCAGAAAACTTAAAACAAACCTAATACACTAACGAGAGGATATACAAAGTTCGGGGATAACTTGCCCCTACTCCTTGGCGTGCCCGTAAGATGGGCGATCCCTTGATCATCGGCAGATCAAGCCCCAGAAAATCCGGATAGATGAATCCTCCTTGTCGGTGGAGAAACCTCTCCACAGCAAGTCTCAAGGAAATGTAGAATGAAGCACAAAGACAAAAACAACACATACAGAGCACAAGGAGACAGTTTACAAACCACACCTCACAACACGGCAAGATCCTGGCAAGAGCTTTCACTCAGCTCTTCCTTCTCGCGGTGTCTGCTGCTGATCGCAAACTTCTCCATTGGCTCCATAATGCTCAAGTTTGTAGAAGCTTCAAAGGATGCTCAAGTTTGCAGAAGCTTCAAGATGCAGGATGAATCACAGTTTTTGCACACAGAGAGCAAGAGAGATTCAAGAAGAGCTGAAGAGATCCCTTCTCTTTTTCCCAGCCATAACATAACCTTCTGCCCATCGCTGGTCACAGATGCTCCTCACCAGCTGTTCATCTGCACTAGCCCAGCTAGCTGACCTCCTCTGGACTCTCTCCAGTCAAGCCCCAGTCGAGCCCCAGGCCAGCTTTCAGTTGTGCAGTCGTCCGATGAGAGCTGAGAAGAGGAAAACGTTAAACCTATGGCACCGAAAGCTCCCAGTTGACCCTCCTCCACCATTTAAAATCATCCCTGTCACCTGCACACTTAACAGAAGCTTAGCAAATCAAATCAAACGTGGATCAGAGGAAATCAGCAATGTATCAATGTATCAGACAAGAAGATAGACGCGATCAGAACTCTGACAACGCGTTTTGAATTAAAGTTCATCTTCTGATCGGTCACCAGACCGATTAGAGTGACTCCTGATCGGTTACCAGACCGATCAGGATGGGCTCAGTCCGATCAGGCTCCAGCCTGATCGGTCCCCAGTCAGAAACCTGAAATCGCGACTTCTAGTGATCGGTCACCAGATTGGTCACCAAACCGATCCAGAAATCTGCTTGCCACAACCCGCAGGAAACACACGGCTGATCGGTCACCAGATCGATCAGGTTGTGTCCTGATCGGTCTGGGGACCGATCAGGACATTCCCTGACTGATCAGGCTCTGGTCTGATCGGTTGTAAAGAGGAGCTCGCGACGTTTGATTGTTCCACAGAACGTTCTGATGTTCTCCCTGATCGTTCACCAGACCGATCAGGAGCCGAACACAAAAGCTACTGATCTCTCCCTGATCGGTCACCAGACCGATCAGGAGCTGAACAGAAAGCAACCCAAGTCACTGTATGCTCCCTGATCGGTCACCAGACTGATCATACATCACTGGATCGGTCACCAGACCGATCCACGAAAGAGGATCGTGCCAACTTCCCTGATCGGTCACCAGACCGATCCAGCCAAGGCAAATTCCACTTTAAGTCAAGAGAACGGGCTCCCAGCCTTCTCTAACTCGTGCTCAGTCCCCTGGACCAAGACTCCGTGCCCAGTTTCACTCACCGGGACTTCAACCTAGCTTCCCAAGCTAGGACCTAGCTTCACTCACTAGGATTTCATCAACCTAGCTTCCCAAGCTAGGACTTGGCTTCACTTACCAGGCTTTCATCAACCTAGCCTCCCAAGCTAGGACATGGCTTCACTCACCAGGCTTTCATCCAACCTAGCCTCCCAAGCTAGGACCTGGCTTCACTCACCAGGCTTTCATCCAACCTAGCTTCCCAAGCTAGGACCTTGCTTCACTCACCAGGCTTTCATCCAACCTAGCTTCCCAAGCTAGGACCTGGCTTCCCAAGCCAGGGTTTCATCCAACCGACCTCACACACTGGAAGTCGTACCCAGTCCCCGATCAGGACTTAAACCAGACTCATCTCATTAACCTAAACTAAAATCAGTGTCAACACTAAAACAACAATCAGGGTCAGACTATATCAACACTCGGATCCTGCTCGGCCAAGAGGCCAAACTCCTACGGGCCAGCTCCCGCTGATCCCTTGGCCCGAGCCCCGGTCGGACGCGTGGCGGCCCACGCTCCCTGGATCCCACTCGGCCAGGGGCCCAGACTCCTACGGATGCCAATTGCTTGTGAAGGCAAGCATTCAAGACTGTCACCCCTCCCGACGCTGGGAAGGATGCTCGTCAGTCGATTTTGTGTCCGGTTGGCCCGGGCCATTACTTATATCCAACAAGATCAAGAGAGAACGCAGACACAGGAATGCCGCCACCCTTGCCCAAACCAACAAAAGGGAATGATCACGTTTAAGGTAAAAGGTGCATTACAAAATCAGGGGCAGAGGCCCCTTGTCCGTAGAAAAGGAGAAAAATAAAAGGCACTCCCTTCACATGAAAGGTCGGTCAGTCACGTCGGGGAGGTCCTTGCACAGGTCCTCGAGCTTGACCGCAGTGGAAGGCGAGTCCGGAGGTAGATACCCGCCTCGCCTGAGCTGACGAACGACTTCCAATCCTTGCTGCATCATCACCTCCATGAACCGTTGGGAAATTTCAGTAATATGAGATGGAGCATTAACAGACACAAGTCGGTGAGCCTCCAGCCGGTCGGCTTTCACCTCTCTATAGGTACGCAGCTCTGCTAATTCATCATGCAGGGTGTCCCAAGACGCTTGTCGTTCGCGCAGTTCTCCTAATTCTACCTGAGCCGCATCCCAGGCCGGACGGAGGCCCCGCAAATCCTGAAGCTGGTTCCGAAGCGAATCCATCTGCCGCTTCTCAGCTACTAGTTGCGCCCGAAGGGGCGAAATCTCCTCGTTGTCCCATTAGAGATATGCCCTAGCTCTCAGGAGCTCCATTTGCAACTCACCTTTGCGCTTGCGATCATGAAGGTGAGCTTGTTCAACCTGAATCACCCGCTCTTGCGCTCGGACCACCTCAGCGTCGACATCAGCAATCTGAGCTCTGGCGATCTCCAGCTCCTCCTGGGTCTGACGCAACACATCCTGGAGGCCGATAACCTCTGCTCTCAGGCCGTTCAACGAGTTGTCATCTGAAATCAGCAGAGTGTGCCGGAGCCTAGCCTCAAGATCTTCCACATGCCTCACGGCGCGACACCGGGCCTTGGCTTGAGTCAACATAGATACACTCAAGCTATAGCTCTGGGCCCAAGACTGCAAGGAATTCAAGAACCCGTCAGCAAAAGAAGGAATGGGATACGCCCCAACCAACAGATACATACCTGGGTAGCCATGGCCATGAAGTCGTCCGCCCAGACACTGGGGCTCGCCGAACCACTCGCCCGCAAGCCAGCCGTGAACCTATCCAAAATCGGACCATACAGCCGAACGTCTCTCGACCGCACGGAGGTGGTGCCGCTGGGCACTGTCATGTTCAGGCGCCAGTCGGACAGCGAGGGCGATAGCATATACAGCAGGCCTTCGCTGGTGGGCCCTTCCTGGCAGGGCGGGGATTCCTCCCGCAAAGGCAACACGGTCAGCTCCATCGGTAGCACCGCAGGAGGAGGGGGTGGTAGCGCTGGCAGGGCGGCAGTCGACGCTTCACCCCTCCGTCTTTTGCTAGGCCGATTGGAGGAAGCCCCCAAGGGGTCAACCGAGGCGGACACAGAGCAGGCGCCCCCGGGACGCCGCAAGAAATGGCTCAAAGGCCGGGTATCCTCTGAGCCCAACTGAGGAGTCTTCCTCTCTTCAGAGAGGAGGCAAGATAAGAAGAGCCGGATGGAGAAGCTTCCTGATCGGACAGCAATGCTGATCGCAATCCTTGCGCGATCCGCTGCTTCGCAGCCTGCTCCCGATGCTCCTTTATAACCGCCCAAATACATGCCTCCAGTTCCTCGGCGGTCCCTAACCCGTAACCCCCCTCGGGAGCAGCCTGGTACATCATCTCAGCTGACCAGTAAACGGAAGTCAAAAAAGCAGCAAGGGGCAAGGAGAAGGGAAAGATTACTTACCTAAGGAAGCGGGTCGGATGAACGGCACCGGACTAAGGCCAAACGCGGACAAGATGTTCTCGACCAAGAGCGGCTCGACGGGGAACTGTTTATCCCTGAACAAGGAAAGGGCGCACTCGAAAGTGGGAAACTGTCGGGGATCCGTGTGATGAGGAGGTATTCAAGGAAAATCCCGTCGGAAGTTAAGCGGCCAGGTCGGGAAGGCCACGGGACGGATGAAAAAGAATCTTTCCTACCAACCTCTGCTGGCGGAAGGAAGAGGAGAAAGAAAGGAAGTCCCAGAGCGAGCTTGGAAAACAAACTCGCCCCATTCCTGCTTCTTCAGATAGAAGAAGTGGTGGAAAAGTTCGGCTGGTAAGGAAAGGCGATACAATAGAAAGATGATGGCGGACCCACAGAGAAGGCGGATGGAATTGGGAGTCAGTTGAGACAGATTGATGTGAAGGTAGCGACATACCAAGACGATGAAGGGATGAACGGGGAAGCGCAGGCCCGCCTGCAGGTGATCCCGCGAAATGGTAATGTAGTGCCTTGGCAGTGTAGCCGGTTGATCAGCAGGAGAAGGCAACTGGACGTCATGGTCAGGCGGAATGTGAAACTCGGTCTTAAGAGCCTCGAGGTCGCCACGGGTGAGAGCGGACCTCGCCGTGACGTACCAGGGGTGGGGGTCGCGAGATGAAGAAGCCATGGCAACATGAAGAGGATAGGACGTCTAGCCCGCGAGAAGAAGCATCGGCGCCAAGGAGTAGCCGCAACCCTAGTTAGAGAAGAGAAGGCAATATGCCGGAGTGAAAGACGAAAGGGCTTTGCTCAGTTATGTAGGGTAACAGGGCCATCTGGTGGTGGGCCACTGCAGAGGAGGCGGGCAGTAATAGCCGCGTAAACAAGCCCAGCGGGGCCCAGGAAATCAGGCGCCTCACGCCCAACCTCGTTCCTCGGGGAACAGACGGAAAATAGCTCGGTGATGGGAGGAGGAATGGGGAAGAGACACGCGGAACCCTTCCCAGTTGTAGGCAGTAGTAATGAGAATTTCCAGCTGCTCAGGGATACTAAGCCGGCAGCAGCAAAAAACAAGGTGGCCTCACCAATCGACCGGGATCCCTAGGCTTCGACGAGCCTGCTGAGAAGTCCCCTCAATGGTATTGGGACCCCCCGGCGCGCCAGGCTTACTTGAACAGGAGATGGTCCAGTCAGTCGGACTCGCCGCCTCCTTCGACTAGACTCGAGGGGGACGCTTATGATCCTGGCCTTGCCTGCGGGTAGGGGCATAGGCCGGGCCCACCGGCCAGCCTGGCGCCGAGAAGGCTTGGGAGACAGAGCAACAGCAGAATCAGCAGGAAGGTCCCCGCGCCCGTGAACCCCTCCGAAGAAAGGAGGAAGGAGGGGGTCTATCAGACCATCGATAAGGGCAGTCGGGTCGCCCTTCAGCCATCCGACCAGATAGATGCTTGGCCGCACGCGCTCTTCGACCCTACCCCGACCTAGAGCAGGGTCTGGCACCACCGGCAGGCAGCTATCCACACTCTCTTTCTATTGCCATCACTCAGACTGGATGCCCAATTCAGACTAGGTGAACATCCCGCGGTAACCCCCGACCTGGTGCGTACCTTGCTCTCTCTCTCTCTCTACCAGTCGGACGCGTGGCGGCCCACGCTCCCTGGTCCTTACCCGACTGGTCCCCAGCACTCGGACTCGCCAGTTGGCGCTCGAGGTACGGGCTGTCCCGCCCTTACGCCCCCTCACATCCTTACATCCAGGGTACGACCCTGTTAACGGGGTTCCTCATACCGTCATACCTTATCCACCTCTGACATCTATGTTAGTGATATGAGAGAAGTGTCCTAAGGCAATCGCCTTATGATTGTAAAACATTTATATTAATAAATGATAATTCACTATTTGAGTATACATGCTTGTGTATTTGATTGGGATCTTAAACTCATCTACTGAATGTCTGCAATATAACTCACAGCATAAGAGAATTTGTGATGAGATCACAACTAGTGATTATCTCTAAATGCGCAAATGTGAAGTATTGAAAATATCCCTAGTCGATGAATTGATAAAAACGGACACTATCAATTCTGTTGAGACTAGCATGGGTTATTCTCTAATCAGCTGATTCTCATTGGCTGGTGACATTGGGATGTCCGGAGATAAACATGGATGCTAGTTAAGGGAACTAGTTCATTGGAGTGACTAGCTGTAAGACTTCATATGGAATCTATCTATAGAAATGTCAATGAAGTTCTTACTGCGGCTTAAGTGCGATGTTCCTTTGACTTGCGGTGTTCAAGTCATCTTGGTCATGGAGACTTATACTTTAACATCTTAAGCAAGCATCTCCAAGGAGGTGTGGACCCAGGATGATTGGGTATAAGCCGAAGTGCCCGAAACTGTTTGAACAGCCTACAAAGGATTCACCACTCCTTGCGAGGAGTTGTATACCCAGGCCTATCGTCGGATTGTTACTCAAAAACCTCTGGCCAGAGTATATCATGTTTAGAGTGCGAGTCTCTAAAATACATGAGAGTAATTAGAAATCCAAAGGACGAGAAAGACACTACTTGGGCTAGGTGTGACGTAGTCAGCCTAGTGGGGACTGACACAAATAGACCGTGTCCTGAACCAAGTGGGTATAAGATGGTGAAGGGAATGTGGCACGATTCATTAGAGCTGCTGAAGGGTTTCAGAATAATTTCTTCTGAGGTCAAACCGTTGATCTTTCGATTAATTGAGGATCATGATGTACTACTAGGTGCCACTCATGATCGTTCTATAATTAGACAGCCAACATAAATCGAAAGCCTATTTAGTCACACGCACTACGAGTAATCTGAGGGATTTAAAACGAGTTGAAAATTGAATTTTCTGATCAAGAGAAATAAGTCGAATCTGAGTTAATCAGAGGCGCAATAGAAGCTAAAAATGGCTAAGTTTTTTGAAGGCTTTTTGGGCGAATTAAATGAGTTTAATTCGCGACCGGTTCGGGTTGGTTTGGCCGGCCAAAGAGGGTGCCAACCCTCCTTGGTTGGCCGGCCACAATAAAAGGAGAAAACCATTTTATTTGGTTTAATTAATAAAATAGATCTAGCGCGATTTATTTTATAAATTATGGATAAATAAATTTGTATAAAGAAATTTATATAAATAAATTTATAGAAATTTATTCTTTTTATGGAAGTTAAAATAATCCATGAATTGGTTTATTTTAATTTTATAAAATCAATTATGAATTGATTTTTCCATAATAAGAAAGTTTATAAATTTCTTATAAAATTTATTCCATAATTAAAAGAGAGAGAAGGATTTGTTTTATGGATAAATAAATTTGTATAAAGAAATTTATATAAATAAATTTATAGAAATTTATTCTTTTTATGGAAATTAAAATGATCCATGGAATGGTTTATTTTAATTTTATAAAATCGATTATGAATTGATTTTTCCATAATAAGAAAGTTTATAAATTTCTTATAAAATTTATTCCATAATAAAAGGAGAGATTAATTAGTTTTATTATAGAGTTAGTTATAATAAAACTTGGTAATTCATAAGAGAATTTATAGGATAAATTTCTTACGATAACTAATTAGTTTTATTATAAAGTTGGTTATAATAAAACTTGGTTTAAACGGAATAATTCATAAGAGAATTTATAGGATAAATTTCTTATGATAACTAATTAGTTTTATTATAAATTAGTTATAATAAAACTAGGCATAACGGAATAAGTCATAAGAAATTTTATAAGATAAAATTCTTATAACTAATTCCGTTAATTCCGTTAAGAGGAGACTTAGCAAGGGAGATGCTACTATATAAAGGAACCAAAGGCAAGCCCTTAATTCCAATTGAGTTGTCATGAGAAGTAGCTCCCTCTTATTCTCTTCTCCTTCTCCTCTCCCTCCCTTAGGGCCAGCGCCCACCCTAGTCATATTAGGGCTAGCGCCCAACCTACACCCAAGCAAGGTTGTTGCCGTGAGCTTCAAGAAGAAGAAGAAACGAAGCAAGAAGAAGAAGAAGCGGATAGCGACTCCTCTCTTCCCGGAATTCGATTCCGTTTTCTTGGTGGTTAGTTTCCTTTTCTTCTCTTGATCTTCTTTGTTGTGCCTATAGAGAATCTAGTAGTTCTCGTCGGCACAAAACTCGTGACTTTGTGAAGTCATCCCGAAGAGAACTCGGCGTGGACGCGAATAGAGGCGAAGCTTCCAAGGGACGCTACGGTTGGATCTCGTCCCTTACTTCGAGTTACGCGAGGTACAAAGTAAATTAGTTTACTTTTTCCGTAATGTTTTATTTTATGATTATGTCAACACACCATAGGATTGCATGCTAGATACGAAGTTAAAATAATTTGGAAAATTATTTTATGTAAATTCTTCCGCTACACATAAAAATTTAAAATTTTACGAACTCGTATCCTTGTCGACATGCACCCGGTCCCAACAATCTATACGTGGGTAATCCGCCCATCCATTACCCTCGTACTGCGCATTCAGCACTCTCGTACTGCTCGAGCACCCCGCGCCATGCCACGCCGTTCCATAGTGCTCCATACGGGCTGACAGTTACCACACTCTTGTCTCGTCAATGCGAACAAGGGTTGTCAGCTCCCCCGGTTATATAAGCTTGGCACTCCCTCCACCGTAGGTACGCGCACGCGAGTTCTCACATCCCTTGCCTCATTTCAATTCAGTTTCCACTCATCTGCCCTTAGAGACTGACTTGACCGTCGGAGTGCCTGACCGGGGATTTCGCCGACGGGTTTGCTGCCGGTCGCTATTTTGTAGGGATGTGGCAAGGCGCGGCCCGCACCCGGCCACCTCATCGGCTCGTGCCACCCGGGAGGCCCGTCTGGCCCATGGGACTGCCACCCCACTTCGCGACAGGATCACTGACTATATAATTGAATCATGCCTCAATTATTATGGAGTACATGCTCTTAATCCCATAATAATAGGCACATGTACTTAATATTTATTTCATTGATTTACTAATGGGCGAGATTTATATATTAAATCGATAGGCCCGATAAATTTGGAAATAATATTATTTACATGGTGTGTGATAACTTTCATTTTGTGGGTTAAATTAGGCTTTCAAATCCATGTTTTTGATCCCTTTTCATAAGCTTAAGTTTGCATTTGTATTAGGTTTCATGAAATCTTTCTATTTTGCCCTTGGATACAATCTTCCCTATATTTGAGATATTTTGGCATTAATGTTGAATCTAATTTTGTAGGTTTCAATTAATCATGGAACTATATCAAGATTGGATCAAGGCTTGAGTTAAGTATGGGCCTAGATCAAAGGGATCAAGAATTAAATCAATATGGGTCATCCATTCAAGATGACGGTTACATCTAAGCCATCCACCAACTTTCGGTCGATCCAAGCTCAAGATAGACTTAATCAAGTAAATGGATCAAGATCTGAAAGTTTGGGCTCGATCAGAGCTACTTCAGCCGTTGGATCAAGCACCAGGGAATCTAGGCCGTTCATGCTAAAGGAGAGAAGATCTGAGCCATCCGCTTCAGATATGAGTGATTCGAGTTAAGGACAAGCAGATCAGAGCCCTTGATAAAGATCTGAGAAGTTTGGGTTCGATCTGGATTGATCTGACCGTTGGATTGAATCGGAGAAATCTCAGTCGTCGAAATTCAAAATGTTCAGTAAAAACGGGAATTCCCTCTTCCGCTCGCGTCGTCGCCAGATCGCGTCTCTGCTTCGTTAGAGTTTTTCTTCGTTTTCAAGTTTCGATCGAAGGCGGCCACCAGATCAAGTTCATCCTCAGATCTCAATCATTCAAGCGTTGTTCCGGTGAGAGGATCGCATCCTATCCGAGTTTGAAAGCTCCGGCGAGGGTTTCCCCGTGAGCTATCTCCATTTGTCCAACTTCCATCTGATTTCGCTACTTCATCCATCGGGCCAACTCAGAGGGGTTCTCTGAGCTGGTCGAAGTCCCTGGAGCTACCACACGCCATCCGAATCATTGCAGAAGGAAGGATCGGACGGAGATCAGTTTGTACTTAAAGCTACGCGATTCAATTCCTGCAGTCGAGTTTTGGATGATTTCCGAGCAAAGGGGTTCTGAGCTCGAATCTTTGTGTGACGGCAAGGAGGAAAACTGGGTGAAGAACATGAACTGGAGTTTATAGCTTGTAGATTTCATTTCCGAATTGTCTTAGTTGTTTTTGAATTCTGTTCTTGCATCTATATCAGAGTGATTTCAGCTACTGATCAAACTGTAGTCCGATCCAGACTCCACCTGATCGGTCATCAGACCGATCAGGCTATCATCTGATCGGTCAGCAGACCGATCAGGAGATTTTCTAGCACAAGCAATATCTGCTTTCGTTTACAGTTTTCTTCAATTCTTTCTTTCTGAAGTTTAGATACAATTTTAATTTCATCTCTGCAATAAATATCAGTTTATAATTCAATCTTGCAACTACAAATTGTTTGTTCAATTTCCCTAGTGGTTAAGCTTCATTTTTGCAATACCTAGTTAACTCTACTTAGGTGACAATTCCATTTCAATTTACTTTCAATCTTACTTGCAAAACAAAACCCTATTTTATCTCAAAAACCCAAAACATTTAACGACAAATAATCTGCAAGTTTGAATCAATCATTCCTTCAACTAGTCCTTGGACAAAAATACGACCTGAGGCCCCTATTCTACATTTCTACTTTGCTAGCAAGGGTTTTTAGCTTTATAAATTTCTAAATTTGAGACCCATATTCGTGATATCTACATTGGGAACCATCAGTGTGCCATTGATTATAGAAAGAAACCGTGTCCTGGTGAGTCAGGCTAATGAGGTCCCCTTGAGGAGCTCATAAAGCTCATCGTGTTAAATCCTGCAGGTGGACTTGGTCCAACATGATGATAAGGTTGAGTGGTACTACTCATGGAGTTAGATATTAATTAATTAAATTATCAATAATTTAATTAATTAATGGACATTCGATATCTTAAACACGGGGAGATTTTTGTACTCATAATAGGTGGGGCTCATATTTAAATATGGGGGTTGGTGAGGTAGATCAATGGTGATCTTTTAGTGGAATGGATCATCATTAATGAATCGGGCCTTGATCTATTAGGTGGCTAAGACTCAACTCCTCCTCATGGTCCCTATTGTAGCCTATAAATACCTCATGGAGTCATGATACCAAGGCATCCCAATCCAAGATAACCCTAGCCTCTTCTCTCTTCTAGGTCACGTCGGCAGTAGGAAAGAAAAGGAAGTTTGCTTCCTTTCTTTTCTTCTCTTCTTCCATGCTCTTCAGTGGCCGGCGATCACAAGGATAAGGAAAAGTCCTTCTCCTCCTTTTGTGGCGTGTGGCAACAAGAGAAGAAGGAGGTGTGGCCGGTTGGTAAGGAGAAGCTTTCTTCTTGGTGGTGTTGGCGCCGCAAGCAAGAAGAAGAAAAGAGGATTGGCCGACTGGGTTTGGTGAAGAAGAGACTTGTTTCTCTTATGCTTCTTCTTCTTTTCCTTCCTCTCTACTTACCTTATCGTCGGCGCAAGGAGGTGGTGTCTTCCTTTTGGTGGTCAGTGCAAGGTAAAGAAGGAAGAAGGAGCTCTTCCTTTTTTGTGGTTGGCGCAAGCACAAGAGGGAGAAGAGCGTGCCTTGGTGACTTTGTTTCTTGGTAGATCGTCGTCCACACGATGTCCAAGAAGAGGTTGGGTCATACAATAAAAGATCGCGAGGTAAACAAGAAGAGGTATATCTTCTCTTTTGGTTTCTTTGATCTTATTTGATTATTGCTATTATTTCATGTTGATAATTAATTTCATGTTGATTATTGTTTAATTAATTGTGTTAATTAATTATCTTAGACCTCGATGATAAACACAAAAACTGACAATCCATTCATCGTCTATTCCGCAGCTAATGGGTTAAACGAGTTTGATTGCTAGAACAACATGTTTGTTCAAGCGGTCGCTCGAATCGGTTAGCACAATGATGAAACAGTCATTCGAGAATTTGTTCTCCATTCGGATTGAAGAAATTTTAATCCGGGAACATGGAGAGGATTCCCATGCGCGACCCGGTATCTACGAGCCAACATTAGGATACTTAATCAAATAAAAAATTAATAAAAAAATATTAATTAACATATTCATAAAGAAATTATCAATTAAGAGTTTAATAAAGAAAAGATCTAATCTAATAATTCATATTATAAATTTATTTTGGTCGATCAAAAATTTTATTAAATAATTATTCTCTTTTAGTTATATTTCCTCATTGAATTCTTATTCGATTTTTATAATCCATGCGACGTAAGGTTTTACAACATCTTTCACGATAAAGACAAAAAGAGGATCCATCCCCAAAGGGTTGTGAATCTGATCTTGGGAGGCCCCATGGATGGGGATTCTACTGGAGCCCGAAAGGCTCATGGTACTATCAAAAATTTTGATGACTTGTATCTCCTCGGTATTTGACTTAGTCGATTTACGACTGTCGGATATTCCGGGAGGTTGCTTTCGGAGAAAGCAAACTGATTGGATTACGTCGAGGCTAGTGTTTGACACTATCTCCGTAAAACGATATTGCTCCGCTATTGATGCTCACGGATAGCAGTAATTCGTTTCCAAGATACAACGACGTCATCTCGGAATAGTAGCAGTTCAAATTCTGAGACTGGCGAACCTTTTCGCAGGCTTTTTGGACTCTCGATGCAAAGGATGGATGAGTGCAAATGCTTTAGATTGCAATGCTTTGAATGAATGAAATGATCTAGTGGAGGGATCTATTTATACTGAGTGAAGAGGTAAGTACCCTTTGGTTCGGACATATCTGGACCGTTCATAACGAAAGGGTATAACCCTTTAAAGGTCATTTAATCTCGTCCATTGATCTGAAGAGTTATAACTCTTCAGATTCCATCTTGATCTTGGCCGTCAGATTAGATCAGTTAATCCGACGCCTCAGATCCATCCTCCCTCTTCACAGTCAGATTTGAATCCGACGCTCCAGATCGCACCTACCTGCGATCTGTCCAGATCTTTGATCCGATGCTCCAGATCGCATCTTCCTGCGATCTGTCCAGATCTTTTGATCCGACGGCCACCATCTGTTCGCCCAATCCAGTCATCGTTCTCTACACAGTCACGTGCCATATAGGCACTGCCTCGTCACCGACATGCCACGTGGCACCACCTGATCATGACACGTCACACCGACATGCCATGTGGCGTCACCTGATCATGACACGTCATCGCCACGTGGAGCATAAATTAAAGCTCCTCAATGCTCCTCACGACGATGTGCACGCGCGAAGTGTAAAGTGCGCCAACAAAGCGCCCATTGCACGCGTGGCGTGTGGTGGGTGGCGGGCTCGTAGGTGCGAGCACCTGCTCGCCCAAGGGTAGAGACCTCTTGTTCTTTTGTATTAACAACATTAGCACAAGAACACATATAAGGAAACATCGGCTTTCGCCAGTTAGCAATGTGGGACTAAAAAGCCCCATCTTTTTCCTTAATGTTTATTTGAGCGTATCTTTAAACAATTAATTTCTCATTCACCTTTAATCAGTTTTGAGCAAATAAATAGTTCAGATTTATCTACGCGAAACGTAGATTTTGATTTTGAAGTCAAACTTGACTTTCAACGATCGATGCCACCAAAATTTTACTTTGCAAAATCATATCCAAGAATCCCCCACATGAATGGAAATTAATGCATGTATTGCATGTATGCATGCTGACACTTTACAAGAGTCCAATCGATAAGTCAATGCATCGGGAGAGGTAGCTTGTGGCTTTGAACCTTCCGTAGTGGAATGCTATCGAGCATACTAGGCTGCGTAGTAAACGTGATATCTTGAACTGCTCAGCTGTTGGTGTATACCAAGACAATAACACACACACAGAGACTTATCTCACCCACTTTTAGTTCTCATGGTTGGTTCCGTTTCGGCCATGGATACCATCTTGGATTCATGAGTGTTTCATTGAAGCGACCTATCTTCACACTCACATAGGTGACACTTCTATCAAGAGTATCCTACCATACTCCACCTTAAAGGTATAGAAGTCATTAAAAACATAAGCTTATCCTCACTACATGTGGTAGGACAGCATTAAATCATCCTAGGATTGAGATAGTAGAGATAATTATTTCTCTTGTGATGTTACACAACTTCTGTAACTTCGTTGTCCCATTGAACCAAGATCTTGAGATCTCCAGTCAACAAGGTTGGGTTACCGCTACAATCGTTTTTTAGTTATAGATTTTCAATCTCATTCCTCTTGATGAGCAGTATACTTGATCTCGATTTAGCCCCTTCGTTAGGGGATCTGCCAAATTATCCTTAGATTTGACATAATCGATTGCAATCACTCTGTTCGAGATCAACTGCCTAATGGTATTATGTCGACGACGTATATGTCGTGACTTACTATTATACATACTACTCTGTGCCCTTCCAATTACCGATTGACTATCACAGTGGATAAGTACGACAGGCACAGGTTTTGTCCAGCTCGGAATATCTTCCAAGAAATTCCGCAGCCATTCAGCTTCTTCAGCTGCTTTATCAAGTGCTATAAACTCGGATTCCATTGTTGATCGAGCTATGCATGTTTGCTTAGTGGATTTCCAAGATACTGCTCCTCCACCGATCGTGAATACATATCCACTAGTGAATTTGGAGTCTTTTGTATCGGAGATCCAATTAGCATCACAATATCCCTCCAAGACTGCGGGATACTTTCCGTAATGTAATCCGTAGTTCATAGTATATTTTAAATTTCTAAGAACTCGCATAAGTGCTTTCCAATGGGTGTCATTTGGATTGCTCGTAAAACGACTCAGTTTGTTGACTACACAGGCAATATCCGGACGAGTACAGTTTGTGAGATACATCAAACTGCCAATTATCCGGGAATATTTCAATTGCGATATGGGTTTACCATGGGTTTTCGCTAAGTGTTGACTTAGATCCATAGGTGTTTTTATAGTAGAGAGATCGTATGCATTGAATCTTTTCAATACTGACTCTACATAATGGGATTGTGTTAAAACTATCCCATCGGACGTCCTGAGAATTTTAATTCCCAATATGCCATCTTCTAGACCCATATCTTTCATGTCGAAACTATTGGTTAATATTTTCTTAGTACTCATGATGATATCATGATTACTTCCCATTATGAGCATGTCGTCTACGTATAGACAGACGATTACATAACTCTCAAGTGTGCTTTTGACATAAATGCATTTGTCACATTCATTTATTCTGAATTTGTTCGACAGCATTATTTTGTCAAATTTTTTGTGTCATTGCTTTGGTGCTTGTTTAAGTCCGTACAACGACTTAACAAGTCGACACACCTTTCCCTCAGTTCTAGGAGCTATGAACCCCTCGGGTTGCTCCATGTAGATTTCTTCTTCCAACTCACCATTTAAGAACACAGTATTAACATCCATTTGGTGTATTTCAAGGTCATACAATGCTGCAATAGCTATCAGCACTCGTATGGACGTAATCCTTGTCACTGGTGAGTAGGTATCGAAGTAATCAAGGCCTTCCTGTTGCTTGTACCCTTTAGCTACAAGTCTGGCCTTATACTTGTCAATTGATCATCAGCTTTATACTTGCGTTTTAGTATCCACTTACAACCAAATGGTTTAGTACCAGAAGGAAGGTCTACTAATTCCCAAGTATGGTTATTTATGATGAACTCGATTTCACTATCGACAGCTTCTTTCCACAATGGGCCGTCGGGACCAGAGAGAGTTTCGCTTAGTGTTCTTGGGTCCATTTCTGACATGAATGTCATGAAATCCGGCCCGAACAATTTCTCAACTCTAGCCCGTTTGCTCCGACGTGGCTCTTCGCTTTGATTGTCAATAGGTTCTGGAACATTATCTTTGTTAGAACTTCCATTATCATTATTTTGAACGTTTTTCTTCTTATTTGGAAACACGTCTTCAAAAAATATTGCATTCCGAGATTCTATGGTTGTACCCACGTGAATATCAGGAATGTCTAACTTATGAACTATGAAGCGATATGCACTACTGTTTTGGGTATATCCGACAAATATTGCATCGAACGTTTTAGGTCCGATCTTAACTTGCTTTGGCTTTGGTACTTCGACCTTTGCTAAGCACCCCCACACTTTCAAGTATTTATAAGATGGCTCGCAGCCTTTCCATAGTTCATATGGTGTTTTATCATTTTTCTTGTGAGGGATTTTGTTGAGAATGTGGTTTGCTGATAATATGGCTTCCCCCCACAAGTTCTGGGGTAAGCTTGAATTTATCAGCAAGACATTCATCATTTCCTTTAGTGTCTGATTTTTACGTTTGGCAACACCATTCGATTGAGGTGAGTAAGGTATCGTTGTCTGATGGATAATTTCAGATTCTGAACAGAATTCATCAAACGGTGCACCATATTCTCCACCTCTATCGCTACGAATTATTTTAATTCGTTTTTCAAGTTGATTTTCAACTTCCGTTTTATAGGTTCTGAAAGCTTCCAGGGCTTCGTCTTTACTTCTTAAAAGAAAGACATAACAGAACCTCGTGCAGTTATCGATAAAAGTAATAAAGTACTTTTTACCTCCTCTAGTTTGCACGAATTTCAAGTCTCATAGATCACTATGTATTAATTCTAGAGGAGTCGTTGACCTTTCCACCGAATGAAAAGGTAGTCTTGTCATTTTCGCTTCCACGCACAGTTCGCATTTGTGTGTTTCGTCAACATCGATGTTCGATAATAAATTTAGTTTGACGAGACGTTTCAGAGTATTATTATTGACATGCCCAAGCCGATCATGCCATAAATTAAAATACTCAACAATATAGCTGGAAGCTTTTAATTTATTACCATCAAAATTATGATGTACAGTAGTTACAATCATCTTGAACAAATTTTGTTCTAAATACCCCTTTTCTACGAAGACACCATTCTTCGTAAGCACAAAGTTGTTGGATTGGAACACTAGTTTGAATCCGGCTTTAACAAGTGCTGATCCAGAAACTAAGTTCTTCCTGATGTCAGGAACATGGAGCACATCAATGAGAGTTAGCTCCTTCCCAGACGTCATTTTTAGAACAATTGTCCCGAGTCTCACAATTGAGGACGTCGTGGAATTGCCCATATAGAGCTTTCTTCCACTTATCGGGGTGTACTTGGAGAACATCGCCTTGTCCGAACAGACGTGGCGGGTTGCTCCAGTATCGATCCACCACTACTTCGGGTTGTCCACCAAATTGGCTTCGAACACGACCACAGTGAGATCCAGAGCGCTGAGATCTATGTCAGCAGAGGTTGCGACTTGGTTCGCAACATTCTTCTGGCTCTTGGTTGTCTTTTCCGGGCGCCTGCAGTCTTTGGACATGTGTCCTGACTTTCCACAATTATAGCACGTGCCCTTGAACTTTTTGCCTTGAGCTTTCTGGTTCGGTTGCTTCGGCTTCTTCACTTTTGGTTCCGTCAGGTTGGACATCTCGTCGACTGTCCGCTTTGTTCCTCTAGAGTCAGATAATTTTCGATTGCCCTCCTCTATTCGCAGCCGCAGGATGAGGTCTTCAAGTCCCATCTCCTTCTGCTTGTGCTTTAGGTAATTTTTGAAATCCTTCCATGACGGAGGGAGTTTCTCGATTACCGCAGCAACTTTGAATGACTCGTTCAGCGTCATTCCTTCAGCATCCAAATCATGCATTATCAGTTGCATGTCTTGGACCTGAGACGTGACGCTCTTGGAATCCACCATTTTGAAATCCAGAAACCGGCCGATGATGAATTTCTTCAGTCCGGCATTTTCGATTTTGTATTTCATCTCCAGCGATTCCCACAGTGACTTAGCCGTCTCCATTATGCAATATACGTTATATAGCGCATTGTCCAACGCATTAAGAACGTAATTGCGGCACAAGAAGTTTCCGTGTGACCACGCATCGCGAGCAGCCTGGCTCCCGGAATATTTTTCGTAGCGGCTGGCGGGTCTTCACGCAGGAACCGTACAAGGTTCAGTGTGGTTAGGTAGAACTGCATCTTCTGTTGCCATCTTTTGAAGTCGGCTCCGTTGAATTTCTCCGGTTTCTCGGCGTGAGGGACGGCGGTTGGTATATCGTTGATTTTGAAGTTGGCTCCGTTTGACTTCTCAGCGTGAGGGATGACGACGGTTGGTACATCGTTGACTCCGGCCATATCAGTTTGCCGAATATCATTTTATGATTGTCTGAAATTTTGATGACTTGTATCTCCTCGGTATTTGACTTAGTCGATTTACGACCGTCGGATCTTCCGGGAGGTTGCTTTCAGAGAAAGCAAACTAATTGGATTACGTCGAGGCTAGTGTTTGACACTATCTCCGTAAAACGATATTGCTCCGCTACTGGTGCTCACGGATAGCAGCAATTTATTTCGAAGATACAACGACGTCGTCTCGAAATAATAGCACTTCAAATTCCGAGACCGACGAACCTTTTCGCGGGCTTTTTGGACTCTCGATGCAAAGGATGGATGAGTGCAAATGCTTTAGATTGCAATGCTTTGAATGAATGAAATGATCTAGTGGATGAATCTATTTATACTGAGTGAAGAGGTAAGTACCCTTTGGTTCGGACAGATCTGGACCGTTCATAACGAAAGGGTATAACCCTTTAATGGTCATTTAATCTCGTCCATTGATCTGAACTCTTCAGATCCTATCTTGATCTTGGCCGTCAGATTAGATCAGTTAATCCGACGCCTCAGATCCATCCTCCCTCTTCACAGTCAGATTTGAATCCGACGCTCTAGATCGCACCTACCTGCGATATGTCCAGATCTTTGATCCGACGCTCCAGATCGCATCTTCCTGCGATCTGTCCAGATCTTTTGCCAACAAACCGCCTATTGCGCGCGTGGCAGGTGGCGGGCTCGCAGGTGCGAGCACCTACTCACCCAAGGGTAGAGACCTCTTGTGCTTTTGTATTAACAACATTAGCACAAGAACACATTTAAGGAAACATCGGCTTTCGCCGGTTAGCAATGTGGGACTAAAAAGCCCCATCTTTTTCCTTAATATTTATTTGAGCGTATCTTTAAATAATTAATTTCTCATTCTTTTTTAATCGGTTTTGAGCAAATAAATAGTTCAGATTTATCTACGCGAAACGTAGATTTCGATTTTGAAGTCAAACTTGACTTTCAATGATCGATGACACCAAAATTTTGCTTTGCAAAATCGTATCCAATAGATACAAGACTAGAGAATTATGCAATCAGCAACTTCCACCTACAATGTCACACTCTGGAAGGCCGGTGCTAAATTCCTTTCAAGCGGCAGCCTACACTTTCTATTAGAAAATCAAATTCGTAGTGGGAAGCTGGGCGAGAGAGGTGAAATTAAGGTGATTAGTCATTGATGAGAAAATACTATGTAGATGTATTAATCTGAATTGAAAACCCATCGTTAATTATTTTATGTGGCGGAAATGAACTCCTATCGCAAATTTAGATATATATATCATATTCCATCCGGAAAAATCATTTACAACCCAATATTTTGCAAACGGTCATTATTTTGTCGTTATTCCGTAGATATGAATATATAACGATCGAATAGCTAAAGAAATTTCCGTCGTTAAAAGTTTTTTTGTTCATAGTGGTTATAAATGACAATTGTGAATCAATTATTAGATTTTTCCAAGTCAATACAAACAGAAATTAATGGTAACGTTGAATTCCATGGATCATAAATTTCCTATTAATTTTATCTAAATTATATAAAAAGGAGAGATGGAGAAAATGTTAATGAAGTTATATATATACATATTCTTAATCCATTATCTTTCTTTTGGAAGAACGAAACTTAGAATGGAATATATATATATCACTATCGTATGTTTTTATTTTCCAAGTCTATTCCAAGTCAATAGAAATAGCCAAACAAGATATTAATTTTGATAGTGACTTCTATATATCATAAATTTTCTGTTAATTTTATTTAAATTATATAAGGGAGAGAGGGAGAAAATGTTATTAAAGTTCACGTTAGACTCAGTACAATTATCTCTATACGATCTATCTATTTTGATAGGAATTTCTTTACAAATTTTGTTTCTTTTTTAAAATAAAAAACTTTGAATGATATATATCACTATCGTGCATTAAATTGTTCACAAATTAATTAATGGAGGGAGAGAGGGGGAGAAAAATGTTGCTAAAGTTTTTGTTGATGATCTGCTGCCTTTGAACTCTTTGTGCAACATCTCATCTCATGGCTGTTGCTGCTGCTGCTGCACTGAACCTTGTTCTTTACCTCTTCTGGATTTCTCTCTTATTTCTCTCTGGATCTTTGCAACTCTCTGCATAGAGGAGGAGAGGAAGTGACGCCGGACAAAATATAGATTATTCTACATGGGGCGAGAAGTTTCAGAGAGATTTACGAAAACAAATAAGAAAATAATAACGAGATAAGGAGTAGCCAAAACTGGGCTTAAACCTTATTGAGAAAAACAAGAGCGAGAAGAGAAAAATAAAGATATAGCCGTAACGTGGCTCAAGCAAAGCAAATTGATTCAATATTTAAAAAACTTGTCCTAAACATTATCTAAGCATGAGTTTATATAGCACTCATATCCCTAAAAAAACTCTAAACCAACCAGACTTAGTCTCCTAAAATTTAAGAACAAATTTAACTAACAAAACTTAGTTTCCTAAGATTTAGGAACGAACTAAATAAAAATATATAACCAATTAAAAAAACCCAACAAGACTTGATTTCCTAATATTTAGGAACAAACTAAATAAAAATATATAACCAATTAAAAAAACCCTAAATATATAAATCTGAATATTATTTTGGATCCCCTCCTGCATCAGTCTCCCGGAGTTAAAGAGAACTCGTCCTCGAATTTGGCGTCTCCCTGATTGATGCTTTAGTGTAAAGGTGAACTCCTGCAAGTAATTTACCCACTTAGCGTGTCGACTACTCAACTTATGTTGACCGTTGATGTGCTTCAAAGCCTCATGATCTGTGAATAAGATAAATTCCTTCTGCACGAGATAATTGCGTCAATGCTTTAAGGATTGCACAATAGCATAGAATTCCAAGTCATAGGTAGAATAATTTTTCTTGGCACCAGATAGTTTCTCACTGAAGAAGGCAATAGGGTATCCTGATTGACTTAAAACACTACCAATGGCAATGTTAGATGCGTCACAGTTTACTTCGAACAGTTTGTCGAAATCTGGAAGTGCTAGAACAGGTGCTTCAGTCATCTTTTGTTTCACCAGTTGAAAACTAGTCATAGCTACTTCACTCCACTTGAATTCGTGCTCCTTGAGGTACTCAGTTATATGAGCAATTAAGGTACTAAAGTTCTGCATGAACTGACGATAGAAAGAGGCCAATCCATGGAAACTTCGGACGTCATGAATGGTTTTTGGCTGTGGCCACTCTAAGATTGCCTCTATCTTTGATGGATCTGCGCGGACACCCTCAGTAGAAACTATAAATCTAAGAAAAGAAACTGTAGTCGTGAAAAAAGAACACTTCCTTTTGTTGGCGAACAAGGATTCCGCCTTTAGCTTCTCAAAAACAGTTCGGAGGAGATCAAGGTGTAAAGCCCTCGTCGGACTATAAATAAGGATGTCGTCAAAGTATACAACTACAAATCTTCCCAGGAAAGGTCACAAGACCTGATGCATGAATCTCATGAATATGCTGGAGGCATGGGACAGTCCAAAAGGTATGACCATCCACTCGTACAACCCATGTTGTGTCTTGAAGGCTGTCTTCCATTTATCTCCTGGCTTGATTCGAATTTGGTGGTATCCACTCTTCACTGTGATTTTGTTGATAGCTCGGCTATCAACACACATGCGTCATGAACCGTCTTTCTTTGGTACAAGTAGGGCAGGGACTGTAAGGGGCTCATACTCTCGCGAATATAACCTTGTCTCAATAGCTCCATAACTTATCGTTGTAGCTCTTCGGCATCCTTAGGGTTAAGACGGTATGTCGGTCGGTTAGGCAAGCTTGACCCCGGGACGAGATCAATTTGGTGCTGAATATCTCTCATAGGGGGAAGTCCTGGAGGAAGGTCTTCGACCATCAACTCAGCGAAGTCTGATAAGAGTTGTTCCACTTCAGCTAGTAGATCCGAGTCTGGGTCTATTACATTGCTTTTGAAAGGAAGCAAAACATAGACTACATCTTTGTGGTTCATCTCATTCAAAAATCTGGACATAGAAAGTAGTGTAGAATTATTGGTTACCAAATTTAAAGGGGTTCCTTCTCGTCGGAGAGCCAATACTATGTTCCTCCCTTTGATGCTGAGGGTGTATGTGTTCTTCCGCCCATCATTAATGTCGCTACGATCATATTGCCACGGTCATTCCAACAATACGTGACATGCGTCCATTGACACAACATCACACCATGTTCGATCATAATACTTGCTGCCAATAGAAAAAGATAAAAGACACCTCCTATCTACGGTTACCTCACTTCCTTTACTTAGCCATGATAACTTGTAGGGTTTTGGATGACGATCTGTCTTCAACTGTAGCTTTTGAACAGCTTCTTCGGATACAATATTTTCACAGCTTCCACTATCAATGATCATCTTGCAAACATTGTCTGCAACCGTGCACGTCGTGTGAAAAATGTTGGTTCTCAGCCAATCATCTTCAGATTCTTCCTTAGGGATCAGTAGGCTCTTGTGTACGACGAGAGTCGCATGACCATCGCCATAAAGAACCTCGTCATCCATATCGTTATCGTAAATCGGCTTTTCAATCTGTTCGAGTTCATCCTCTATGTCTTCCTCAACTAGCAGAGTCTTGTTTTTTTGATCTGGGGATCTTTTACACTCCGAAGCTCGATGCCCCTGTTCACCACATCGAAAACACTTTATAGTGGTCTTAGGGTTACCATGTGGTGGCTGCTGAGAAGGGCGCGACTCTTGAGGGCGAACAACTTGATTGTTTTGATCGCTCCTAGTCGTCGGTCTTCGGTTTAGTTGTTTTTCAACTGTCAAGGCTCGCTGATAGGCCTCCGAAATGGTCCAGAGTGAGTGAAGGCTCAGGGTGTCTTGTAAGGGTTGACGTAATCCCCCTAAATATTGCGCTACCATCTGCTCCTCGATCTCGGACAAATCATTCCGAGCAATAAGCTGATAGAATTCCTCTGTATAGTCGTCAACGGTTCTAGCTCCTTGCCTGAAGGTATGGAGTCGTTGATACAATGTTTGGGTGTAGCCGAAGGGAAGAAATTGTGTTCTCATTAGTTTCTTCATTTTTTCCCAATCAGTGATTTTGGATTTACCTTGTCTCTCCCGTGATTGTCGAAGTTGCTCCCACCATGCTGAAGCTCGACCTTTTAACTTGATAATGACCAACTTTACTTTGATGTGATCAGGTACTTTTTTATATTCAAAAATCCTCTCTACTTCGTTGATCCAATCAACGAAGCCTTCCGCTTGTAATGTGCCAAAAAAATCAGGAAGATCCACTCGGAAACCAAAGTGTCCAAATTGTTTCTCTTGACCATGGTGTTCCCGATATGTAGCACGACGATGATACGTGTTCTCGAAAGGAGACTCAGAGTTACCATCAGAGATCTCACGATCCTCAAGATCCCACGCTGCCAAACGCTGGGTTAATTCCGCAACTTGCTTCTGTAAATCCTCAATTATCATTTTATCTTGGATACTACGATCACGATGCTGGGCTTCCTCAGTCGGAACCTGCCTGTTGCGACCACGACCACGTCCACGTCCACGATGACCCTCCATTGGATTTTAATGAGCTCTGATACCAACTGACGCCGGGCAGAATATAGATTATTCTGGGGCGAGAAGTTTCAGAGGGATTTACGAGAAAAAAATAAGAAAGTAATAACGAGATAAAAGTAGCCAAAACTGGGCTTAAACCTTATTGAGAAAAATAAGAGCGAGAAGAGAAAAATAGAGATATAGCCGTAACGTGCCTTAAGCGAAGCAAATTGATTCAATATTTAAAAAACTTATCCTAAACATTATCTAAGTATGAGTTTATATAGCACTCATATCCCTAAAAAAACTCTAAACCAACCAGACTTAGTCTCCTAAAATTTAGGAACAAATTTAACCAACAAAACTTAGTTTCCTAAGATTTAGGAACAAACTAAATAAAAATATATAACCAATTAAAAAAAACCAACAAGACTTGGTTTCCTAAGATTTAGGAACAAACTAAATAAAAATATATAACCAATTAAAAAAAACCTTAAATATATAAATCTGAATATTATTTTGGATCTCCTCCTGCATCAGGAAGGCTCTACTGAACGTGAGAAGTGGTTTGCCTGAGGTCGATCGGCTGCTACCTCCATGGATGGGCGATGGCTGCTGCAGTTAGTGGCGTAGCCAGGATATTCGACCAGGAGGGGTAATTTTCAAAAATCCTAAATATTAATGTAGATCAATTTCATCATTTAAAAATCTAAATTTCGAATTTAAGGAGCTGAAAATAAACTTAAATTCGAAAATTTTGATCACAATCCTTAGTTTTAGTTGAAACAATGATATATTGATTCTCAAAGTTTTTTATGATTTAATGTCAAAAAATCATTTATGATATCGCTTTCTCCTAATATTTAGCATTTCTACATATATGATCTTCATTGCGATCTAAATAATTATCCTAACTAGCAACCTAATAAAATAAAGTTTATACTTTACAACTTTTCTTTAATTAATTAAGCATGAAAGAAGAAAGAAATAACTTACTCCTCCTCTTAGAAGACCATTGCTTTTGAGAAAAATAGAGAAGAGAGAAAATAGGGAGAGGAAGAAGTAAAAATAGAACTATTTTTGTGGTGTTAATAAAATCCTAAAAATATAAGAAGAGGAGAAGATGTGAGGGCAGAGGATTGTTTTTATTGTTGGAAGAGGGTAGCAGTTGTTACTGCATTTCTTGCTCATTGGAGAAGAGAAATGAGAAGAAAAAAAATCTCTTGTGCTTAATAAGATGAGTGGAACAAATTATAGATTTACTATCGCTGGAGAACAGAAAAAGAAGCAGCAAATGTGGAAGAAGAGGAAGAGAAAAATAAAATAAATGAATGAACGAAGATATGACATTCGATATGGCGAGGTTGTGACATACGTAGGGAGAAAAGGGAGAGAAAAATTATAAATATTTTTCTCGAAAATAACCTAATTCATTTTAAATTGATCAAACTCATTTAAATACTAAACTTGATTCGGCCATAACTTGACCAAATCAATCCTGGTTTAAATCAAAGTAATCCTTATCTCCGTACTTGAATTTAGTTCAAACTGGATTCAATTTTAATTTAGCACCCTCACTTCATATCCTACGATTTAGTTCATTCATTTATTATGATATTTTATTTTAAAATTCAATACTTAATATTTTAAATCTCGATATTTCCTCATTAAAGTGGTAGCAATGGATAGCTTAGGTCATGAGCTTTCTAAATATGTGATCAGTTTCAGTTTTCGATAATGAATGGTGGTGATCGACTAAGCAAAATGATAACAAGTATATATATATATATATATATATATATATATATATATATATATATATATATATATATATATATATAATTTTTTTAATAAAATTTGAGAGGGGGCGATCGCACCCCCTCTCCTTAAGATGGCTACGCCCCTGTATATGTATATATATATATATATATATATAATTTTTTTAATAAAATTTGAGAGGGGGCGATCGCACCCCCTCTCCTTAAAGTGGCTACGCCCCTGGCTGCAGTTGGGAACGTGTAGGATGCAACAACATCACAGGTCATGTTATCAAACTTGACCTGTCTATTCCTTACGGTCATTCCAATACAAGCGAGGTTCATCCTTCATTGTTTCATTTGAAGCAATTGAAGTATTTAGATATGAGTTATAACAACTTATCTGCCCATCAAATTCCTAGCTCGATTGGATCTTTAACTCAATTGGAACGCTTGTACCTTTTGAGTTGTGGTTTGAAAGGAGAAATCCCCAACCAGCTTGGCAGTCTCTCCCATCTAACTCACTTATTTCTATCAAATAATCATATTTTTGGAAAAATACCGGCATCTTTTGTCCATCTCAGAAATCTGCAGTTCCTGTACCTGGGCATTAATAACATCAGCGGAGAGATTCCAAAAAATATTGGAAACCTCCGAAACATAGAAGAATTGTCCCTCTCTGGTAACCGTCTCGAAGGTGTAATACCGGAAAGCATAGGAAACTTAAGTAAAATGTCATTGCTGGACCTTACTAATAATAGAATTGTTGGTGGCATACCAGAGACTATCGGCAATCTAACTGCATTGCAGAGTTTGGGTTTATCAGATAATCAAATTAATGGAAAGATACCAGATTCAGTTGGAAATCTCATTCAGCTAGAACGTCTCTATATCTCTGGGAACAACATAAGTGGATGGATTCCTGATACCTTAGGAAGTCTATGTAACTTGAGTGGAATCGAACTCGATTATAACAGTATAACAGGGAGAGTTGTTGAATTCTTTGAACAACTATCAAGATGCAATGATAACAGACTTTCTTACCTTAACTTGTGTAACAATCAGTTTAGTGGTCCTTTTCCAAGTCAGTTTGAGAGGCTTCAAAGATTATATTATCTTGAACTTGGTTTCAATCAACTGAGTGGCTCAGTTCCAGCATCCTTGGGGAAATTGTCTGCATTGCAGTATTTCAGAATATCTTCAAACTACTTAGTTGGAGACATCACAGAAGTCCACTTTGCCAATCTCACAAATTTATATTACATGGATATATCTGACAACAACTTGTCAGTCAATGTGAGCCAAAATTGGCTTCCTCCATTTCAAGCAGGATATGTCATAATGCGCTCTTGCAACTTGGGACCCAGATTTCCTACGTGGTTGCAGAACCAAACCAGTTTACAACTGCTAGACATATCACATAATGGAATATCTGATGCTTTTCCTGATTGGTTTTGGAGCTTGTGCTTATCGCCGATATGGCTATATGTTTCTCACAATTATATGAGAGGGATGTTGCCGCACTCTTTAGAATGCTTCAAAGATGTAAGAATTTTCGATTTAAGTTACAACAACTTTGAAGGCTTCATACCAAGAATGCAACTTGCGGATGCATATTTGGACCTTTCTCACAATTCCTTCTCTGGGCCTATTCCAAACAGCTTGGCTGATAACGCTATGTATTTGTATTTGTCAAACAACAGACTGAATGGTAGTATTCCATCCTCCATTTGTACAGCAAATGATCTAGTAGTTATCCACCTTGCCAACAATGATTTATCTGGAACACTCCCAGATTGTTTCGGATATAGATCGAATTTGTTAGCCATCGACGTTTCAAACAACATGTTATCCGGCAGCATCCCTAGAACACTTGGACTTATAAAAAAGCTCCGATCACTACACTTCAATAACAATAACCTCTCTGGCACAATTCCCACAACATTGAAACAGTGCGTCGAACTGGTGGTTATTGACTTTAGCTGGAATGAATTGTCAGGGGACATACTCAGTTGGATCGGACCAAAACTGTCATTATTAAGAGTACTTTCTTTAAGGTCAAATAAGTTCACAGGTGGCATTCCATCAGAACTCTCCTTGATCCTCCCTTCACTCCAAGTCCTAGATCTTGCTCACAATCTTTTCTCTGGCTTGTTGCCTCCTAGTTTTGGTAATTTCACTGCTATGATGGCAAACCATAACCATGGAATACCTTCACCACTAGATGTAGACGGTTCTTTTTATTACAAAGAGAACCTCATTATAGTTGCCAAAGATTCATCACTTGTTTTCACTACTTTGCTTTCACTTGTCATGAGCATTGACCTCTCCAATAACAATCTCTCAAGCGTAATTCCTGAAGAGTTGACAAATCTTCATGGCCTCCACTTTCTCAACTTATCTTCCAATTACTTTTCAGGACAAATACCAGAGAAAATTGGTCTTATGAGCCAACTAGAATCACTTGATCTTTCAAAGAACGATTTGTCAGGTAGAATCCCTTCAAGTATCTCTGCGTTAACTTTTCTAACAGTCTTAAACTTGTCTTACAACAATCTTTTTGGCAAAATACCGGTGGGCTCTCAACTTCAAACCTTCACCAATTTGTCTTATATGGAGAACCCTGAGCTTTGTGGGGAACCACTTGAAACCAAATGTCTTGGAGACAACCAAACCAACAATGACGGAGTCAGAGAAGAAGAGCACGTGGCTGAAGATGATGAGTATGGAAGAATTTGGTATTTCATTGGCTTTGCACCTGGATTTGTCATTGGTTTCTGGGGATTCATGGGCACAATTATGATCAAGAAGAGCATAAGAATCAAATACATTTTACTCATCGATAGCATAATTGGTTGGTTTATACATATGTAATGGAAACTAAGTCTTAAATAGGCCTAAATTAATTCTAGAATTTATGTGTGTAATAAGAGCTTGTACTTTTATGCTATAATTAAGACCAAGTTTGTTGTAATGAATTTAAGTTGATATTGAAATTTAAGTCATGAATACATGTGATCGACTCCATCATCAGATTCAGGATACTAAGCATCTCGGTCGGCTTCCAAGATCATCAAAGAGGCAGCAAACTGGAGGCATGGGTATTCATTTTGTTTTCATTGGTGAACATATATACTGTCAATTACACACCATTCTGTTTCTGTGTAATTACTGTATATATCTACGTTATTTTGATTTGAAAATTTGAATAGGTGATTATGTTAGAAAATGTCTGAACTACCTGTGATTTACTTTGGTTTTTCCTTATAGTTGAATCCCAAAGATATTGAGCAGTTAAGTACATTTACATGCTCCATATCATCATCCTATTTCCTCTCATGCATTAATTGCTCTATATTATTTCTCTATTTGTCATGATAATATTCCACATTACATTTTATGTAATTCCCATCTATGTTCTTTCCTTCTAATTATTTGATCACCTATATAAAAAAGATTTACTGTATTGCCAATTATCGAAGACAATTTTATTCCCCTGAAAAATCTATCATTTGTCAGGTTAATTATATGGCTTTCAGTGCTCAATTGAGTCGAAAACCTTCTCAACATTTACTAGTAGTTAAGCATCAAAAGCAAGACATCATTCAATGAGCTTGAGTCAGCTAATTAATGAGTTTAAATCTAAACAAGTTGCATCTCTTGAATGTATAAAATCCATGTAGTTTTCTTGCATGCATTCATCTTTTTCCTATATATGAACTTGATCGCCGATGGTTTTATTACGCGGTCAATGCTTTTTTAAAAATGTTTAACATCGATCTTTATGTTTAAACAGGCACCCCTTGAATTGGCTTAATTTACTCCTCATGCTATTTCTGTTGAAGTTGGAGAGGCAAGTCTATATTTAAGCCTAAAATATGTTGTATATTCTTCTCTTTTCTTCAACTGGGGTAATATTTTTTGAGAAATGATAAGGAGAGTAAAAATGGGAGAGTGAAAATCATAATGAATGATGTGGCATGATGTGGCACGATGTGGTACGACGTGGCACGATATGACACTTTACATGCACATGTCCGATTATCACTTGGACACCATCGGCGGCCGAAGGCCGCCATTCCGAATCAAACTATACCCTGGGGGGCACGATGAATCCGTCGGAGATCGTGCATGCAAAGTGCCACGCCATTCATTATGATTTTTACTTTTCCATTTTCATTCTCCTAATCATTATTTATATTTTTTAAGGTTCAACTAGAAAGTAACAGAGCAATAGTATTTGTTTGACATGTCAATTCTGAATGTTATCTATAAAAAACAAAGGTGTAAACCTGTTTTTTTTTACTTGGTTTGTTCAGTCTTTGTTTTCATTCGTGGTCTGCAATTTTAGTATGAATATTTTATAGAAATTTAAAAAGAAATAATTAGATTAATAATAACTTGTTTTATTAGTCATCTTTAAGATGACGAAACATGACAATGGCAAACCATTAAATTGCATGATATATAATTTTGAGGAAAGCAATCTTTATTACATAATCCACAATCCAAAATATGTATATGAATCTTGGTGACCCAAGACAAATTAAAAAATAATAATAAAATCTCATTGTCTGGATACATAATACAACCACCAAAAAAAAAAAAAAAGGAAAAGGTGTTCATCACCAAATAATAGTTTGACATGATTAATAATGCTTACTATCACTAGTAAAAAATTGCTAATTAATCACGGACGTTCACCATTGTCGTAGGTAAAAATCACTGTTGTTAAAGGCCATATTGTTAAAAGAGATGGTCTACATCAACAGTTACAAACCGTTGTCGTTTATAGTCAATAATAACAGTGTAGTAATAGATTTTCAACGTTGTCTTTTAATGTGATCGACAACAGGTTAACATTAGTAATAAACCATTGTTTGTGTATGATTTAAACAATAATTTAATAACAAATAAAAATCGTTGTCTTTTGGTTGAGGCAGCCAACAATTTACAATAAATATCATTTAAAAATTAAATTATTTTAATAATTAAACAATATTTAGCAAATACACTTCAAACTATCATATATACACATCAAAATATCATCAAATATTATACATTATACTCCGCAAATATCATACATCAAGATCCCCGGTATTAGTCCAAATTCAGATAACATCATCAAAGTATCATATACATCAAGAAGTACCAGAAACTAAGATAATTACATCATGAAAATATCCCCAGCAGCTAGCTTCATCCAAGTGCAGTCAACCAGATGAAGTGAGTCCGCCCCTTAGCTTTACACCATAAGCTGATTCCTTCCCTTGGATATGAATGTCACAACAAATAGAAATATAAAATGAGTATTCACAACTAAAAATAGCTAGAAGATTCTAAGAAATATAAAATGATGCACTGTATCAGTTACAAAATCTAAGAGTTTGTACATGTATTCTGTGGATGGTGCTAAATAGGAAATGATAGATAAAATGAAATTGGAAAAGTTAAAAGAGTGGAAATAAGTTATCGACAGCAAATATACAGATTCTGATAGAAGATTTGGGAAGAAAGAAAAATCAAAGTCTGTAGTGTTAAGACCAACCGTTGAACCTGCAAACGTGCTGCGCTTATCAAAAAATGCATCTCAAAAAGTGAGATCAAAATTGAGTTCTAGAGCATCTAAGGAAGTAGCTAGGCAGCCCAAATCTTACTTCAAAGAGAATTCATATTAGCTATCATAGCAACATGATATCAATGTTAGCTTTCGACAGCATTCAGATCTCACTTCAAAGAGAATTCATGTTAGCTATCATGTTTGCTCACAGCAATCATGTTAGCTGTCAGCTTATAGATTAGGCTCTTCCTAGAAATTTAAACTGTTGGTATAAATAATCACCAAATCAACTTAAGTTTCTATTAAGAGATCAACTGATTAAATATAAAACAAAATTTAAGCCTATAAATGATATCAAAAACTCAGAAAAGGGTTATCTACACAAACACAGCAACAGAATATTAAACAAATTAGATTAATATGGCTCCAAGTAATAGTTATGCACAAAATAAAATATTTGGCCCAAATTTGTTTAAAATAGTAGAAAAATAATAATAAGAAAGGAACTTGTACATACCTATTTATAAATATAATCTTGTATGCATTCGGCTACCTCAGATCGCACTTCATCAATTTCTTGTTGAGAGTACTCCACTTGTGTGAACTGCGAACACACATAAATTATATAATCTTAAAGAACAAAACATAATTAATTGAAACAAAGGATAACAAAATAACTTCTAATTATTTGAGATTATAAAGATAATATTACTATCGATCGCAATGTATCGCCCTCAATTGTTGCAATTTCTTCAGCAATTTGTCTCATAAATCTCATTACGTAATAACCACATTGTTTAGCATCTGGCTGCCTAGGAACCTACGTTAAAGACAATTCATATGGTTAATGGCCAATATACATATTAAAATATTTGATTGAAATAGAAGTACACATACCTTGATTACTTCCCATTATACATTCTTTCTTCCTTTCTTTCCTTTGTTCGATTTAAACAATTTTAACGCCCTTCATGTATATATACAATATAGTTGATATATGATTGTTTTATGACTAAATTAACTGCATAATAAAAATAATATATGAACTCACATTTCGACAACATATTTCCAATCCTGATCGCGAATGCGATGACTTAGGGAATCCAAGAAGTAAACAATCTCTTTATGAGGTTCAATAACAGTGAGATTCCAATGGAAACTACACACAAACACATAATCAGTGCAATTCACTTAAAAAATAATTGAAAATGTTATTATGGATGCCAATTACCCGTTGCAACTTGGCACCAAAATCAATTGATTAACTGATGCACCACTCATCCTATCAGCTAAAAAACTCGCCCTCTGGTTCAACCGTTTAGATTTACCTATTTTGTCCTGTGTGGTTTGTTGAAAGTATGGGATGCTGTGCGGATTTACAAGTCTGAATTTATCAATCTTGTTTTCTTTCACCAACTTTTTATAAAGATGCCTATAATTTAAAATAAAAGAAAATCAAAATTATATTAGTATTACTAAACAAATAAAGTATGTCTAAGAACAAATAAAACAAAAATTAAAGTTGAAGGTAATTTGAAAACTTACCATATGTAAACAACCACACAATTTCCTGAAAAAGGCTCCAAGTGATACAAAGGACTAATGTCCTCAAAGTGCAAGTTCAGTTCATAATCATCCTGAAATACCTCATGATCTAAAATAATTGACAAGTTCCTTCCATTTTCGAGAGCACGCTTTGAATAACAATATAGCATGTGCAACGATATTGGCACACTTGATAGCAAAGTTTGGTTGTTTCCTACACGGGCAGTTTTCTTCATTTGAGGCTTTGAACAATTAGAAACGTTAGCTTGTTAGATAGGTGCAATACTAAATAATTTTACAAATAATTACTTTGAAATATTAGCTTAGATGTACCTCCTGTCGTAGCATTAGCAAGTGTTTTGGCCAAGCCACATGTGTTCCAACAGCATCATCAATAGTTTCACATTCATTGGGAATTGGAACTGGCAAACGTGCTGATTTTTGAATTGCTTCATCGATGGAAACACGCATACAATTCTTGGGTAATGGAATACCATGGATAAAGTGATTAACTTCATTAGCCTTAATAACTGTTCCATATGCAGCAATGTCTGCGCTAGAATCTAATGTCAAAATCACTGATTTACCCTAAAAGATAAATAGTTGTGTCATTGAATTATACTAACTCTATATTTCAGTAATATATATTACCATAATAACTTATATACCTGTAAAGCAAATACTTTGTTCACAACTTCCACTTCGACATCATTCAACTCTTCATGAGGAGAAATCTTGTCAGTTTTCATTTCATTATCATTTTGTTGAGGTAACTTTACCAAGCAACTGCCTTTGTCATCAATATCACTTCCCCATGTACCATTTTTGTAGACAATTGCTTCAAATTTTTGAATATATACATCTTGTTCTTGAATTAATTTTTTAGCCTCCACCAACTCTCTCTTTTGCTCAATGATTAGCTCTCTGTCAACATCGTCAGTCTTCCATTTTCTACCAATACTAAAGAATAATGATGGAGTAATATGACCTCCAACACCCCTCACACGCCCACCATGTTCTTTTGAATTGAGTGCTTTAGTAAGAATATCTTCTTTTGCCTCTTTTATTTCCAATGTACCCTGACGTTTCTGTTGTATGTAATCATCCTATCATCCAAATGAAAAAATAAACTAGTTTGTAAGATTTCATTGAAATACAATAATTGATTTTTATGTATAATTTCTCACAATCTTGTCTATTGTTTGTTTTAACTCTTGGCCATCGAATTTCCCTTCTTTATTGACCCTTCCTTTCTTCCAAATAATAGCTCTATTGATTTCATCATCTTCACATAATTCATTTGCCTAACAACAAGAACAATTGAATGATGTATGGCAACTAAGAATGGTTATAAATGCAGCAAAAAAACTATTGTTATAAGCATTTCACGATGCTAATAAGAAAAAGAACAGTCTAGTATTATGAGAAATTTTGAAATATACATACTATTTCTTTAGCATATTGTGCATAGCCTTTACGAGCAAGGCGATGAGGGTATATGTTCTTCTTCCTTTTTTCCTTTTGTTGATTACTTAGTTTCTAGTCAAGTAAAACATATGTAAACAAATCAAATTTACTGATTCGTCATTTGTCTTAAAGTCTACTTACTTATTTTGAAACAATGAAAAACTAAACTTACAATGAAGTCATCAGACAATCGACTAAGGACAAAAGACATCCAATCATCTCTTGTAAGACCATAGCCACTTGGTGGTTCATACAACTCTTCGGGTTTGTCAGTCTTGTTTGAAATGAATGTCTGAGTGAGATGGGATTTAAACTGACGCCACTTATTACTTGCTAAAATCAAACATCCCTTCTTCCATATTGAGGGAACATCATATGTCAACTATAAAACATAAATACAGTCAAAAATATCACATAACATAAAATATATTGTACTAACATTTGAACAAACACACAACTTACTTTAACCGATTCCCATATCAAATCTTTAACTTCATTTGGAACTTTCTTCCACGTCTTGTAAGTTATCTTGACCTTTTCTCGAGCAAGCAAGCCAATGTAACTTTGCATTTCAACAGCAACTTCTCCCACTGGTTGTCCGAGTTTATTAAATCTTACCTTCTTTCGAATTCCTTGAACCCTTTGTCTAGTAAGCTTACCCAAATGGGTACGACCTCTAGATGTTCTTGTTGTTTGAGTGTCGGTAGATTCGTCCTCATTTCCTTCAAAACCTTTATTAGTGGATGTAGATGGAATTTTTCTCTTTGCCCTTCCCAACCATTGCAAGCTGCAATTAGCAATAGAAATTTAGAACAATTGAACTGAGAGCTACTCGAATTTAAAACCATTGCAAGCTAACATCAAATTTGGTTTCACACAAATGAATTCATAAAAGCCTTCATAATTTAACATCATGTTCATTAGAAGATAAGAAGCTGCAACAACCCAAGACAAACTTTTAAATGAATGATGCATAAAAAAACTCTGCAAATTACACATATATCAACACTACAAAATATAATTTGTTAAACATGCTCAACCCAAGTCCCATCACAATCTTCGCGAAGGCATGGGGGTTCATTGTCATCTACTCCGTCAACATCCATTGATGGTAACCCTCTGGTAAAAGATTGATAGTGTATTACAGTATCTTCTAGTTCATCCTCATTTGCATTTTCAAATGACTCTAGATCTCTACTAGGAGTTGTAAGTACAATGCTCCATACGGGATCTTGAGGATCTTGAATGTAAAATACTTGCTTTGCTTGACTTCCTAAGATAAAAGAATCTGATTTGAATCCAATTCTATTCAGATTTACCAACGTGAAACCAAGATCATCTATTTTAATACCATTATTATTCTCCACTCAATTACATTTGAACATTGGAATTTGAAATTGGTGGTAATAGAGTGACCATATTTCTTCAATAACTCCATAGAAAACCATGTCAGACACAATTGGATTTTTATCCTTGGCACTATCAACTTGCATTATCTTTGCGACTAAGCTTACTCCGGAGTTTTGAGTAACTCGTACATCATCACGCTCTTTCGTAGCGTAAGTAACCCCATCAATCAAATAACTAGAATACTTTAACACTTTCTTGCTAGGTCCGCGTGCTATCCACTTCAATCTTTCAGATATTTAAGGGTGGAATGGTCTAGTCCATGTTCAACCTATATTTAACAATATAATAAAATTTATATTTTTTGTAAAATAGAAAGAGTTGTATGTATGCTAATAGATAGTATTTTTGGAGCGTACCATATCATGCAACCATTTAATAAATGTTCGATTATGCTCATCTTGTAACCACTTTTTGGACTTAGCTTTTTGAGGAAATCTTGCTTTCAACTCCACCATGTGTGTCCTAATGGAATTATTTGAAATAAATAAACCAATATTATTGTATTCAAGTAGCTGAAAGTATTGATAAGTTGGAGATCTTACTCGATATAAGGATCAATCTCATCATCATTCGCCAATACGTAACGGTGTGCTTGCTGTAACTCATCATGCCTAGCTGCGAGCACTACTGCTCCCGATAAAGGCTTAGTATGTTCTAATTTGCGCTGCTTTGATGGTATCCCAATTGCGTGGACATTAGATAGATAATCTGAGCAAAATTCTACAGCCTCTTCAGCAATATAACTTTCAGCTATACATCCTTCAGGCCGATTGTGATTGCGCACATAACCTTTCAAAATCTTCATGTATCTTTCAAATGGGTACATGTGTCTATACCAAACGGGTCTACACAATTTGACCTCCCGCACAAGATGAACAGTTAAATGAATCATTATATCAAAAAATGAAGGGGGGAAATACTTTTCAAGCGAACACAATATCATCACAATCTCTCTTTGCAAGTCATCCAACTTTAAGACGTCTATTACTTTACTATATAAACCATTGAAGAAGAAACACAATCGAGTGATAGTATCTCTGACATGTTTTGGTAATACACCACGAATAACCACTGGAAGCAATTGTTGCATTAAAGTGTGATAGTCATGTGACTTAAGGCCAACAAGTTTCAAATCCTTCATCGACACAAGGTTTTGAACATTAGATGAGTAACCTTCAGGGACCTTTATTCCCCACAAAGAATTACAAATACTTCTTTTCTCATCTTTGCTTAGAGTGTAACAGGCAGCTGGCAGAAAAGTTCTCTTCTCCCCTATCTTTGGTGCCAATTCAGTCCTTAAATTCATTTCCAGAAGGTCTAATCTTGCTGCAACTCCATCCTTTGTTTTTCCTGGAATGTCAAGTAACGTACCAATGAGACTTTCACAAACATTTTTTTCAATGTGCATGACATCAAGAACATGGCGAACATGTAGGTCTTTCCAATACTCAAGTTCAAAGAATATTGATTTTTTTTCCAGCATGTTTCTCCATCATTCCTCTTTGATTGTAGCTTG
>JAGFNQ010003745.1:0-25010 GCA_024364735.1 Boesenbergia rotunda
GGGGGGGGGGGTGAATGCACTTTCTCGAATCGTTTGATCTCTACAGAATCGTTAGCGCAGCGGAAATAATATGCAAAGGAAATTAAACAATGCTAACACAAAATATTTTACTTGGTATCCACCCTGATGGGTGATTAATCCAAGGATCCACGCCGCGAGCACCACTTTCACTATGAAAAATCACCTTTAGGTGGAGAAACCTTTACAACGGCGATCTTCCTCTTTACAGAATAGAGTAGAATGAGTGAGAGGAAGCAAAAACAGTTTTCAGTTGGGCAGCACTTCGTTACTGTACGGAATCGTACCGTGCACGTGTAACGAGGAGCTCCTTTTATAGGTGAAAAGGGCAGACTCCCAGTCTGTCCAGTCCCACACCAGTGACAGCCCCAATGGCAGTCGACTGGCCCAGCATTAATTGCTGGCCAACAGCTAGCCAACGGCTAGTTTCGGGGGTATACCAGTCGACTGCCCCAAGGTCAGTCGACTGGTCTATCTGAAGCTGCGAACTTTCTGTGGGTTTTGTCAGTCGACTGCCACAGGGCCAGTCGACTGCCCTGCCTCACAGTTCAGCTCTAGACACTCCCGACCTTCTCCTTCGCGTGTGCCTTCAGGTCTGCTCCCTTGGTTCGCCCCTTGAAGTCCTCTTCCTCTGGCTATCGTCCCTCGGATGCGCACGCAAGCCTTCCCTTGGCTTGCCTCTATGCCATCCTTCACGTGTGCCCTTGAAGTCCACTTCCCGGCTTGCCCTTGGAGCTCTCCTCCCTCGGCTCTCGTCCCTCGGATATGTCCACCATGTGTGATTCTCCAAGTACTGCAAACTCAATCACACATATCAAATACAACATAACACTCTAACTTTAAACCTATTCGCTCACACATCAAAACCATGATCTTCCAATCATTTAAGGGCCGATTGCCTCAACAATCTCCCCCTTTTTGATGTGTGGCAATATGTTTAAGTTAGAGATAAATAGCAGTAGCAAAAACAACAATAGATGCCAATTGAAAAAGCATAAGACATAGTAACCCTAAGAGGTAACCTCCCCCTTAATCTATGTCTTCTCCCCATTTTCATTTCTAATCTAAATCCAAATTAAGTTTCCACTTAACAACAACAATGTAAAAATATAAGACATATCAGAACCTAAGAGGTACCTCCCCCTTAATTCATGTCTTCTCTATTTCGACATTCAAATTATAAGTTAGAAAGAAACCTTAAACCATCCATTCTAAGTTAAATTTTTAACTTAAACCACCCATTCTCCCCTTTTGACACCATCAAAAAGATTGCCACAAGCAACCCAAATCTATGGCATCAAATGTGAGAATTTATTTCTGAAATTTCTCACAGCAGCTGAAAATAGCCGTGCCAGTCGACTGCCCATAAGGCAGTCGACTGATACGCTATCAGTCTGAATTTTCAGCTTTTCTGTCGAATTTCAGAAACTCCTTGAAAATTCTAGAAAATTCCAAAAATTATAAAATTTTGCATACATGTTTGAAATGTTATACTCTATTAGGGAAAAATATTAAACCATATAATATTTCAAATATGAATGACTTTTGATAAAAATCCAAATGTTTTGAAAACTACTACATTTTGTATCAAACTTTAAAACCAATTTTGCAATTATATGACTTTTAAAAGCATGACACAGTATGTAAAACATAAAATGGTTTTCAAAGGTTTAAAATGTCCAACTATGATCTTTGGTAAAGTGTCCATTGATTGAACACTTGCCTCCCCCATAGTTGGTCTAGTTTTGATATTTTGATACATTTAATGGTTCAACAATGTGCACAAGCACAAGTGAGCCAAGTGTATCACCCTAATGGATCAAGCACCTTTTTCAAAGCTAATACCTCCAAGTTCACCCTATACTTCCACAAAACACATTCCAAGGCCTCTTCTTAAGGATGTAAACTCTGATTCGGGAAGAGGCTTGGTAAAAATGTCGGCTAGGTTCGACTTTGATTCAACATAGTGTAGTTCTATGTCTCCCCTTGCCACATGGTCTCTAATGAAGTGATGTTTCACTTCAATGTGTTTTGTCCTAGAATGGTGAACCGGATTTTTAGTTAAGTTGATCGTACTTACATTATCACACAAAACTTTGACTTTGGTGTAATGTAGCTCATAATCCTCTAAGGTGTGCATGATCCAAAGGAGTTGGGAAACACACCCACCCATTGCCACATATTCCGCTTCCGTTGTTGATAGGGCAACGCATGGTTGTTTCCTACTACTCCAACTAACTAAGGAAGACCCAAGGAATTGACACCCTCCACTTGTACTCTTCCTATCTAGCTTACACCCCGCATAGTCTGAGTCGGTGTATCCAATTAGATCAACACTAGGGGTTCTAGGATACCAAAGTCCGACATTGAGGGTCCCTTTCACATACCTTAAAATCCTCTTGACTACAACCAAATGTGACTCTTTGGCACAAGATTGATACCTTGCACACATACCTACCACGAAGAGTATGTCGGGTCTACTAGTGGTTAGGTATAGGAGGCTACCAATCATGCTCCTATATTGTTTAGAGTCAACCATTTTTCCTTCAATGTCACTATCCATTTTCACATTGGTTCCTATGGGTGTAGATGCTTCCTTAGCATTTTCTAAACCAAATTTCTTTAGCATCTCTTTGGCATATTTGATTTGAAAGACATGTGTACCTTCATTAGTTTGCTTAACTTGAAGGCCTAAGAAAAAGGTTAACTCTCCTACAAGACTCATCTCAAATTCATCTTCCATACACTTGATGAATTCTTGTAGGAAGTCATTATTTGTTAACCCAAAAATGATATTGTCTACATAGACTTACGCAACAAATATGTCCTTATCCTTAGATTTTAGGAACAATGTAGGGTCAATTGTTCCTCTCCTAAACCCCTTAGACACTAGAAATGAAGAAAGCCTTTCATACCAAGCCCGGGGAGCTTGTTTCAATCCATATAAGGCTTTTCTTAATTTGAACATGTGTCTTGGATAGTTAGGGTCCTCAAACCTGGGGGGTTGTTCTACATAGACCTCTTCCTTAATGATCCCATTTAGGAAGGCCGACTTCACATCCATTTGGTGAAGTGTGAAACCCATGTGAGCGACATAGGCTAGTAGAATTCTAATTGATTCTAGCCTAGCTACGGGGGCATACGTCTCATCATAATCTAGTCCCTCAACTTGGTTAAACCCCCTAGCTACCAATCTAGCCTTGTTCCTAGTGATTTTATCTTGGTCATCTAGTTTGTTCCTAAAGACCCATCTAGTGGTTACAATAGTGCAATCATTGGGCCTAGGAACTAACTCCCAAACTTCACTTCTCTCAAATTGATTTAGCTCTTCTTGTATAGCTAAGACCCAATCAACATCTCCCAATGCTTCATCAATGGCCTTGGGTTCTAATTTGGAGATTAGAGCTATTTGACTAGTTTGGTCCCTAAAGTATGATCTAGTCCTTACTCCTTGAGTGACATCACCCACAATTTCGTCAATAGGGTGGTCATGATGATGTCTCAAGGGTCTAGAGGTTGTGGGTTCATTTACTCCTTCTTCCTCATCCTTTAGGGTACTTCTTACTCCCCCTTGATCATTGCCATCCAAATGTAGGTCTTGGGTTCAAAGGGGTTGGACCTCTTCTATATCCTTATCAATAGAAGCCTTCCTAGGGTAGATACTAGTTGTTTCATCAAATTTAACATTTGAGGACTCCTCAATCACCTTTGTCCTCTTGTTGTACACTCTATACCCCCTACTAGTCAATGAGTACCCTACTAGAATTCCTTCATCGGCTTTTGACTCAAATTTCTTTAGGTCATCTTTGGTGTTTAAGATGTAGACTTTACATCCAAAGACTCTAAAATAGTGAACTTGTGGTACCCTTCCATTCCATAGTTCAAAGGGTGTTTTTCCTAAAAACCTATGTACCAATACCCGATTTTGGATATAGCAAGCGGTGTTAACCGCTTCGGCCCAAAAATAGCTAGAAAGAGAATATGCATTAAGCATAGTCCTAGCAGCTTCTTGTAGGGCTCGATTTTTTCTCTCAACTACCCCATTTTGTTGAGGAGTCATTGGGCATGAAAATTCATGCTTGTACCCATTTTCAACACAAAATTATGTGAAACTAGCGTTTTGGAACTCCCCACCATGGTCACTCCTAATTCGGTTTATTTTGATGTTCTTTTTGTTTTCTACCCTTTTACTAAATCCTATAAAGATTTCTAGGGTATCATCCTTATGTTTTAAGAAGTAGACCCAAGTAAACCTAGAAAAGTCATCTACTATCACTACAAGTGATGGAGTACTATGGCAGTCAAACAAATCTATATGCAAACGTTCTAAAGGTAAGGAAGTGGTGATTAGAGTTTTACCTTTGTGTGATGCTTTTGATTGCTTACCTTCTTGGCATGCATTACACAACTTGTTCTTCTCGTACTTGATCATTGGGAGCCCCTTCACCAACTCTTCCTTGGCCACTCTTGCAATGCTCCTCATGTTGACATGTCCAAGTCTCCGGTGCCACAACCACCCTTCTTCTTCTTTGGACATGAGACACTTAACAACATTGTTAGTAGCATAAGATAGATCAAGATAATATAAGTTTGCCTCTCTAAACCCTTCTAATATGATAGTGTTTGAATCACTTTGCCTTATTACACATTTCTTAGCATAAAATTCTACTTTAAAACCGGCATCACATAGTTGACTCACACTTAATAAATTAAACTTCATGTCTTTGATCAAAAGTACCTTATGAATCGAAATAGTGGAAGATACCTCAATTGTGCCCCTACCAATGATCCTCAACTTTCCACTATTCCCAAAGGAGACCGTCCCTTCTCTTAGGTAGCTAATAGTGGTGAACTTGCTCACATCCCCGGTCATGTGTCTTGAGCAACCACTATCTACTATCCACAAGGGTTGGGGCCTCCTTCACCTTTACCTAGACAACATGGAAAACATACTATTTTGGTACCCATATTTTTGATCCATAAGAATCATTCAGAAATTTCTTAGGTACCCATGCCTTCTTTGTGGTTCCCTTAGCCCCTAATCTCCTAGATGCACCAATCCTACCGGTGAGTGAAACAAAGGCTACCTCCTTGGTCTTAGGCCTATAACCCAACCCGGCCTTTGTTATATACAGTCCTTTGACTGTTTATGATCATATCTAGGTTACTAGATCCTACTTGAAATTTTCTAAGGGCCTTTGTGTGGTCATCTACCTGTTTCCTTAATTCCCTATTTTCATTTTCAAGGTGTGAAACATGTGAAGAAGTAGAACTAGCATGCAAATCTTTAAGTTTAATAATTTCTACTTTAAGCATGACAATTTGTTCTTTGAGATCCTTAATTTTACCTCTAGCCTTAGCTAAGTCCATGTTTGTGCTAGAAATTATTTTCACTAAAGTAGAGGAGGGCAAGTGATATACCTCACTTACCGAAGCTTCTGACTCTGATGATGAAGTGGAGGAGCTCTCATCTTCACTGCTTGAGCTTCGTTCATCATCCGATGAGCCTGAGTCATCTTGTGCCATAAGAGCGAAGTGGGAGACTTGCTCTTCTTCTTCCTCTGAGGATGAGGGATCATCCCACGTTGCCTTGAGGTTGGTAGATCCCTTCTCCTTTCCCTTTGCTTTCTTCTTGTCACTCTTTTTCTTCTCTTCCTTCTTGTCATACCTTTTCTTCAATTGGGGACACTCGTTCTTCATATGTCCCTCTTGGTGACAGTTGTAGTAGATTATGTCCTTGGCCTTACCCTTACCTTTGGCCCCTTTCCTAGCATATGACTTGTTAGAAAAAATTTTAAATGCTTTACGAAATTTCCTTACCATGAAGGCCTCTTGGTCGCTATCCATAGAGGAGCTTGACTCCTCTGAGTCCGATGACGATGAGTAGATCACCTTTTTCTTCTCCTTCCTCCTCTTCTTCTCCTTTTCTGCAACAAAAGCAATACCTTTCTCTTTGGACGAAATGTTAGCTTGCTTGCGCAGTTCAAATTCACAAAATAGATCATCTAATTTGACTAAAGATAAATCCCTTGATACCTTGTAAGTATCAACCATGGATGCCCACAGGGTGGTTCTCGGGAAGGCTTGTAAAACATACCTGACCATGTCCCGATTTTCAATTTTTTCTCCAATTACATGGAGCTCGTTTATCACTTCCTTTACCCTTCCATGCAGCTGGCTGACGGTTTCGTTGCTCTTCATGGAAAGGGATTGCAGTTGGGCCACCAACAAGTCCTTCTTGGCTCTTCTGGACTCGTTTGACCCCTCGTTCAGTTCAACTAACTTGTCCCATAGCTCTTTAGCGCTCTTGAACGGCCCTACCTTGTTCAGTTGCTCCTTCGAGAGCCTGCATTGCAATGTGGTGGTGGCCTTGGCATTTGACTGCGCCCTCTTCATCACCTCCTTGGACCATGATCTCATAGGTGTTGGGTCTCCCCTTTCATCGACGGGCGCCTCAAAGCCATCTGCAACACTTATCCAAGTTTCAATATCATTCATGAGGTAGTATTGCATCCTACCATTCCAGTACGTGAAGTCATTCTCGTCGAAGAATGATGGTCGTGCAATGGAGTATCCCTCTTGAAACGCCATTACAATTGCTCCAGTTGACTGTTAGATCTTCCAAAATGCACCTACTCTGATACCAACTGAAGGATCGTCTAGGCGTGCAGAGGGGGAGGGGTGAATGCACTTTCTCGAATCGTTTAGATCTCTACAGAATCATTAGCGCAGCGGAAATAATATGCAAAGGAAATTAAACAATGCTAACACAAAATATTTTACTTGGTATCCACCATGATGGGTGACTAATCCAAGGATCCACGCCACGAGCACCACTTTCACTATGAAAAACCTCCTTTAGGTGGAGAAACCTTTACAACGGCGATTTTCCTCTTTACAGAATAGAGTAGAATGAGTGAGAGGAAGCAAAAACACTTTTCAGTTGGGCAGCACTTCGTTACTGTACGGAATCGTACCGTGCATGTGTAACGAGGAGCTCCTTTTATAGATGAAAAGGAAAGACTCGCAGTCTGTCCAGCCTTGCACCAGACGACTGCCCCAATGGCAGTCGATTGGCCCAGCATTAATTGCTGGCCAACGGTTAGCCAACAGCTAGCCAACGGCTAGTTTCGGGGGTATACAAGTCGACTGCCCCAAGGCCAGTCGACTGGTCTGAAGCTGCGAACTTTCTGTGGGTTTTGTCAGTCGACTGCCACAGGGCCAGTCGACGACCCTGCCTCACAGTTCAGCTCTAGCCACTCTGGGCCTTCTCCTTCGCGTGTGCCTTCAGGTCTGCTCCCTTGGTTCGCCCCTTAAAGTCCTCTTCCTCTGGCTATCGTCCCTCGGATGCTCACGCAAGCCTTCCCTTGGCTTGCCTCCATACCATCCTTCACGTGTGCCCTTGAAGTCCACTTCCCGGCTTGCCCTTGGAGCTCTCCTCCCTCGGCTCTCATCCCTCGGATATGTCCACCATGTGTGATTCTCCAAGTCCTGCAAACTCAATCACACATATCAAATACAACATAACACTCTAACTTTAAACATATTCGCCCACACATCAAAATCATGATCTTTCAATCATTTAAGGGTCGATTGCTTCAACACAGGTATGGTAGTGTAGGGGATTGCACAGAGTCCCAAGGATCACTCATACCCACTGAACAGGGACAGATTGAGCTTAAGCCACTTCCAGACCATCTGAAGTATGTGTACCTAGGAGAGAAGCAGACTTTTCCCGTTATTATTGCACAACATTTGAACTCAGAGCAGGAAGAAAAATTATTGCAAATCCTGAGGCATTACAAGAAGGCAATTGGGTGGACTTTATCAGATATATCAGGTATCAGCCCAACTATCTGCATGCACAGGATATTTTGGAAGAAAATGTTAAACCCGTGAGGCAGCCACAAAGGAGACTCAATCCACTCATTTTGGATATTGTAAAGAAAGAGGTGACTCGACTTCTACAGGAAGGTATTATTTACCCTATTTCTGATAGTCAGTGGGTTAGTCCCATTCACGTGGTGCCCAAGAAATCTGGTGTGACAGTGGTGGAAGATGGTAATAATGAACTAGTGCCTACCAGAGTTAAGAATTCCTAGAGAGTCTGCATTGATTACAGGAAGCTCAACAAGGTTATAAGGAAAAATCACTTCCCTTTACCCTTCATTGATCAGATGCTTGAAAGACTGGCGGAGAAGTCCCACTATTATTTTTTGGATGGTTATTCAGGCTACTTTCAGATTTGTATAGATCCAGAGGACCAGGAGAAGACTACCTTCACTTGCCCCTTTGACACTTTTGCCTACAGACGGATACCTTTTGGACTCTGCAATGCACCCGGTATATTTCAGAGATGCATGGTAAGCATATTTGGTGAGTTGCTAGAGCACTGTATGGAAGTATTCATGGATGATTTTTCAGTTTATGGCACGTCTTTTGATTCATGCTTAGAAAATTTATCTAGGGTGTTACACCGTTGCATTAAAACTAACCTTGTGCTTAATTTTAAAAAATGTCATTTCATGGTGGAGCATGGTATTGTACTTGGACACATAGTTTCTAGGAGAGGTATAGAGGTAGATCCTGCAAAAATAAGTGTTATTTCTTCCTTATCTTACCCCGTATGCGTACGAGATGTTCGCGCTTTCCTTAGACATGCAGGTTTCTACCGTAGATTTATTAGAGACTTCAACTTGATTGCTCGACCCTTGACAAAACTTTTGCAAAAAGATGTTGTGTTTTGCTTTGATGATAAGTGCAAGGAAGCATTTCACAAGCTTAGGGAGGCTCTTACTTCTGCTCCTATTATTAAATCACCTGATTGGAATTTGCCATTTGAATTAATGTGTGATGCATCTAACTTTGCAGTGGGAGTTGTACTAGCACAGAGGGTGGATGGAGCACCTCATGTCATATGCTATGCTTCCAAAACCCTGGATGTCGCCCAAGCAAACTACACCACTACTGAGAAGGAGCTTCTTGCCATTGTTTTTGCTTTGGATCGTTTTAGGTCTTACTTATTATGCTCACATGCTATTATCTTTTCTGATCATGCAACTCTGAAATACTTGTTGAAAAAGCCTGATGCAAAACCTAGACTGATCAGATGGATGCTCCTGCTCCAAGAATTTGACCTGGAGATTAGAGACAGAAGTGGCAAGGAAAATCTAGTTGCAAATCACCTGAGCAGAATTGAAGGAAATGGACCTTCTACCACCATTGACGATGATTTCAGTGACAAGCACCTTCTAGCAGTACATGGTGAGACACCTTGGTATGCAGACCTAGTTAATTTCTTAGTTGCCCATGTTTTCCCTACACACTTTTCTAAAGCTCAAAAAGATAAACTTAAAAGCGATGCAAAATTTTATGTGTGGGATGATCCTTGTCTATGGAAATTTTGTAATGATCAAATAATTAGGAGATATGTACTAGATCATGAGTTTACTTCTGTACTTACATTTTGTCATTCATCAGCTTGTGGGGGGCATTTTGGACCCCAAAGAACTGCTAGGAAGGTGTTAGAGTGTGGATTGTATTAGCCCACCCTATTTCATGATTCATATGTGTTCTATAAAAATTGTGATAGATGTCAGTGAACTGGGAACATAGGAGCAAGAAATGAGATGCCCCAAAATACTATGCTTTTTTGTGAGATCTTTGATGTTTGGGGAATATATTTTATGAGATATTTTCCTGCATCATTTGGTTATATGTATATTTTACTTGCTGTGGATTATGTTTCAAAATGGGTGGAGGCCATTCCCTCCAAGATTGACGATTCTGGTGTTGTTGTTAGCTTTGTTAGGTCACACATTTTCTGCAGGTTTGGAATTCCAAGGGCAATAATAAATGACCAAGGATCTCATTTTTGCAATAAACACATGAAGGCTTTACTTGGCAAATATGGGGTTGCACACAAGGTTTCTACATCTTACCATCCTCAAACAAATGGACAGGCTGAGATTTCAAACAGAGAGATCAAATCCATTTTGGAGAAGACTATTGGACTCACTAGAAAAGATTGGAGCAAGAGACTAGATAATGCACTTTGGGCATACAGAACTGCATACAAGACCCCCATTGGCATGTCACCTTACCATTTGGTCTATGGCAAAGCTTGTCATCTTCCCGTGGAAATAGAGCACAAAGCATATTGGGCAGTAAAAGCATGTAATTTCGATGCCACAAAGGTGGGAGAAGAGAGAAAATTTCAACTCCAAGAACTTGAAGAAATTCGGCTAGAAGCATTTGAAAATTCAAGGATCTACAAGGAAAAGACCAAAAACTTCCATGACAAGCACATTGTGAAGAACGATTTCCAAATTGGTGACAAGGTATTATTGTACAAATCAAGGCTCAAATTGATAAAAGGTAAGTTAAGGTCAAGGTGGGATAGTCCATTTATTGTAACTAACATTTTTCCCTATGGTGTTGTAGAAATTCAAGATGTATCTAATGGTTTTATTTGGAAAGTAAATGGCCACTGGCTCAAAAGGTACTTTGAAGAATTAAAGGAACTAGAGGTGGATGGTTTGGACATGAACGAGGCTATCTACCCAACTTAAGGGGAGTTCACTTTTCATGCACTTACATGTCATTGTATATATCATTTTCATATTCTAGAAGTAATTTTCTTTGTGGAATGAGTTGTTGCTAATAAATTCTTAGGTGAGTAGAATGAATAAATAGACATTGTAAATACCATTTTATGTCTTTTGGCACTTTTTCTTAATGAATAGGAATAAATGTATCCCTCTAGGTTGTCTTGATAATATTTTAGAGTCTTTTGAAAATAAATTAAATTTGGTTGTTAAAATTTTAGATTTAAGCTAATGGATGAAATCTTGGATGCTTGAGTACTACTTAGCTTTAAATTCTAAAGTGAAGATTTGAGATGAATCATTTGTACCTAGTGAGGATTAGCCTTATTTTTGTGACACATACATGTGATTGTACTCTAGAACTTGCTTAGGTTCTTTCAAAACCATATTTCAATGATTGGATCATATCTATGGAGGCTAATCAATTTGTTTTCCTTTCCATATCAAATTTTGGCAAATATCAAGTTTATTCTATTTTTCCTTTCTATACTTCCTACTCTTAACCATACTTTTCCATGGATTTGTTTGTTTGGGATGTTTTTGATGTTAGTTTGCCCGAGACGGACAAAAGATCAAGTGTGGGGGAGGTGGATAGTGTTTTTGAATCAATTTTTTATCAAGGTTGCACTTTATTTCGGGAAATTTTTTTTTTTGCCCAATTAAGTGGAGTTTGGTATTGAGAATAAATGGGAATTCAGTTGGGAATTGGATGTGAAGTGGTTCTCTCATTGCAACCATCATTTTATTCGGCTGAAGAAAAAAAAAACAAAACATAGTCAAGTGGCACACGCAAATGAAAAAAAACCTGTGCCAAAGTGAAAGAAAAAGATGATATGAAGGAGTTTCGACCACTCTTCTAAGAGCTGAATTGCAGCTATACATTTCTGAAACCAGTGCAGGGGTTGTTAGAATTTGAAGTAAACAGGGAGTATCAAGTAAAGAATCAAGTGCATTAACAGAAAAAAAAATCAGTGGACTGCTAGGACTAAAATCTTGTGTACCATGCAAGCAGTTATGCACAAGATTTGTATCAACTTGAAGTTGAAATTGGGTTTACAAGGCTGTGCATCACGGAATGAAGTACAAAAATGTATAAAAAGGTGTTGAGTATCTCCACTGCTGATCAAAAAAAAACTTACAGTGAAGCTGATTCCAAAACAGTTTGGGATCAAACAGAAAAATTTAGTGAAGTGGATGCTATTTGCTTTGAGAAAATGCAAGGTCTACAAGTAATGTCGTGAAGCTGGAAGCTGAAACAGAAAAAAAAAAAGGTGATAGAGTGTGCCAACTTGAAAAGGATAGGTATCAAGAGTAAGTTGCAAGAGTTAGTTGGTGGAGGTTGTATGTGGAGCATGTAATTCTTTAATTGTTATTTGATGCCTCAAGTTCTCTGATACAAACTCTGATCCAAAATGATCCATTAGAAGATTTGAGAGCAGAAAAAAAATGAAAACAGAAAAAAAAAAGAAAAGCGAGAACAAAAGAAACAAAGTGGCAAGAATGAAGTTGTGGCACCATGAAGCAAGTGAAGTTTCTCTCATCCGAATCAATTACTTGCTCTACTACAAGTCTGACCTTGCTAGAGGACTTTAAAAAATCAAATCAGAAAAGGAAGAGAAGGAAGCAAGGTTGGCACGCAAGAGTGAAATTGGCACAAAGAAACTAATGAGGTCTTTTCATTAAAATTTCTGAAGGGCAATGCCAAAGCCTTACTTCATCACACTTTTGATTTCACTATGAGGATTGACAAGAGGGCAAAGTGCATCGAAAATATCCTTGAGCATCCAAATCTTCCACTCCATCAAATTTACTATTTTCTTAGTTTTTACTTCATTTTAACCATTTCATATATCTTTCCCTTGTTTGATGAATTTTTGTAGATGTAGATCTGAATCATGAATAATGGTGGAGAGTAGATAACAAGCAAGCCTATGGTAGTGCAAAAAACATGTGTGTTTGAGTGAGCTCCACGTTCATTATACACTTAGAACTCGAGAAGAGAGCCACCAAAATTTCCCTTGAAAGGCTTAGTGAGTGGAATTCATCTCAATAAATCATGAAGGATGAAATTGCTAAGTGTTGGGACCGGGTGCATGTTGACATGGATGCGAGTTTGTAATTTTAAATTTTAATTACGTGCAGCAGAAGATTTAGCATAAATAATTTCTCAAATTATTTAACCACACATCTAGCATGCAACCTTATGTTGTGTAGACATGATCATATATTTAAAACATTGCAGAAACGTAAACTAATTTACTTGTTACCTCGCGTAACTCGAAGAAAGGGACGAGATCCAACCGTAAGCATCCCTTGGAAGCTCCGCCTCTATTCGCGTCCACGCCGAGTTTTCTTTGGGATGACTTCGCAAAGCCACGAGTTTTGTGCCGACAAGAACAACTAGATTCTCCAAAGGCACGACAAGAATACCAAGAGAGAGATGGGAAGACTAACCACCAAACGAAGAACGGAATCAAGATTCCGGGAGGAAGGAAGGAGTTGCGCCCGCTTCTTCTTCTTCTTCGGCAGCTGCTTGGTGGATGAAGCTCACGGCAACAAAGGGGCCCTCCTTTTAGGGTCGGCGGCACTAGAGGAGGGAGAGGGAGAGAAGGAGAGAGAGAGAGGGCTTATTTCTTGATCTCTTAGATTAATTTCCAAGCCTTGCCTTGGTGCCTTTATATAGTAGCCTCTCAACCGCTAAGTTTCCTTTTTATGGAATAAATTTTCATAAGAAATTTATCTTATAATTTTTCTATGATTTATTCCATCATGCCAAGTTTTTATCATAATTTAATTTATAATAAAAACAACCATGTCTCCCTTTTCTTATGGAATAAATTTTCACAAGAAATTTATTATATAAATTTTTCATATCATGGAAAAATCAATTCATAATTGATTTTATAAAATAAAATAAACTATTCAAAATTTATTTTAATTTCCATTAAAATAATAAACCAAACCTCGGTTTATAAAATTTATATTATCCATAATTTTATAAAACAAACCAGACTTGGTTTATTTTATAACTTGAACCAAACAATTTGGTTCTCCCTTTTAATGTGTTAGTAATATGAGAGAAGTGCCCTAAGGCAATCACCTTATGATTGTAAACATTTATTTTAATAAATGAATATTCACTATTTGAGTATACATGTCTGTGTATTTGATTGGAATCTTAAACTCATATACTGAATGTCCACAATACAATTCACAGCATGAGAGAATTTGTGATGAATTCACAACTAGTGATTATCTCTACATGTGCAATTGTGAAGTATTGAAATTGTCCCTAGTCGATGAATTGATAAATAAGGACACTATCAATTCTGTTGAGACTAGCATGAGTTATTCTCTAATCAGCTGATTCTCACTGGCTGGTGACATTGGGATGTCCGGAGATAAACATGAATGCTAGTTAAGGGAACTAATTCATTGGAGTGACTGGCTGTAAAACTTCACATGGTAGTCTACATATAGACATGTCAGTGAAGTTCTTACTGCAGCTTAAGTGCGATGTTCCTTTGACTTACGGTGTTCAAGTCATCTTGGTCATGGAGACTTATACTTTAACATCTTAAGCAAGCATCTCTAAGGAGGTGTGGACCCAGGATGGTTGGGTATAAGCCGAAGTGCCCGAAGATGTTTGAACAGCCTACAAAGGATTCACCACTCCTTGCGAGGGGATGTATACCCAAGGCCTATCGTCGGATTGTTACTCAAAGCCTCTGGCCAGAGCATGACATGTTCAGAGTATGAGTCTCTGAAATACATGAGAGTAATTAGAATCTGTTGGACGAGAAACACATTACTTGGGCTAGGTGTGACGTAGTCAGCCTAGTGGGGACTGACACATATAGACCATGTCCTGAACCAAGTGGGTATAAGATGGTGAAGGGAATGAGGCACGATTCATTAGAGCTGCTGAAGGCTTTCAGAATAATTTCTGAGGTCAACCGTTGATCTTTCGATTAATTGGGGATCATGATGTACTACTAGGTGCCACTCATGATCGTTCTATAATTGATGAATTATAGACGGCCAACATAAATCGAAAGCCTCTTTAGTCACACGCTGTAACGACCCGGCCCTATCTAACTGTTGGCCGTGTCATTACTCTACTACTAGTGGTCTTTCCGCCCCTGGCCAGCGGGTTTTTGCCTTCCCCAGGATTCGAACTCTAGACCTCCAGGCTAAAGCACTAGAGTTCCTAACTAATCCTGGTAACCAATTGAGCTATAGCCTGGGGCGGGAAGACTAGTAGTAGAGTAACGACACGGCCAACAGTCAGACAGGGCCGGTTCGTTACACACGCACTACGAGTAATCCGAGGGATTTAAAACGAGTTAAAAATTGAATTTTTGATCAAGAGAGATAAGTCGAATCTAAATTTTTCAGAGACGCATCGGAAGCATAAAATGGCTAAGTCTTCTGAAGACTTATTGGACGAATTAAATGAGTTTAATTCGTATGGTTACGGCATTGGTTTGGCCGGCCAAAGAGGGTCCCCACCCTCATTGGTTTGGTCGGCCACAATAAGAGGGAGAACCAAATTGTTTGGTTCAAATTATAAAATAAACCGTGCGTGGTTTGTTTTATAAAATTATGGATAAAGAAATTTATATAAAGAGATTTATTTTCATGGAAATTAAAATAAAACTTGGATTGGTTTATTTTATTTTATAAAATCAATAATGGATTGATTTACCATGATAAAGAAATTTATAGAAATTTATTCTTTTTATGGAAATTAAAATGAACCATGGATTGGTTTATTTTATTTTATAAAATCAATTATGAATTGATTTTTTCATGATAAGAAAAATTTATAAGATAAATTTCTTGTAAAATTTATTCCATAATAAAAGGGGAGACATGGTTGTTTTTATTATAAATTAAGTTATAATAAAAACTTGGCATAACGGAATAATTCATAGAAAAATTTATAAGATAAATTTCTTATGAAAAATTTATTCCGTTAAAAAGGAGACTTAGCGATAAAGAGGCTATTATATAAAGGTGCAAAGGCAAGGCTTGAAAATTAATTCAAGAGATCAAGGATTCTTGACTAGCCTCTCTTCCTCTCCTTCTCTCCCTCTCCCTCTTCTAGGGGCGGCTGCCCTCACCTCCTTTGCCGTGAGCCACGTCCACCAAGAAGGTGCCGAAGAAGAAGAAGAAGCAGGTCGCGACTCCTTCCTCCCGGAATCTTGATTCCGTTTTTCGTTTGGTGGTTAGTTTTCCATCTCTCTCTCTTGATATTCTCGTCGTGCCTTTGGAGAATCTAGTAGTTCTTGTCGGCACGAAACTCGTGGCTTTGCAAAGTCATCCCGAAGAAAACTCGGCGTGGACGCGAATAGAGGCGAAGCTTCCAAGGGACGCTACGGTTGGATCTCGTCCCTTACATCGAGTTACGTGAGGTATCAAGTAAATTAGTTTACTTTCTGCAAAAATTTTAATTTATGATCATGTCTACACAACATAAGGTTGCATGCTAGATACGTGGTTGAAATAATTGAGAAATTATTTATGCTAAACCTTCCGCTGCATGTAATTAACTTTTAAAATTACGAACCCGTATCCATGTTAACATGCACCCGGTCCCAACAGTGGTATCAGAGCCGGTTAGTGTTCGACATAATCATATAATTGTTTTGCGAAAACTTTGTCATGATCTCAATTTTGGAAAATTTTCCAATTATATTATTTATGCTAAACCTTCCGCTGCATGTAATTAACTTTAAAATTACGAACCTGTATCCATGTCAACATGCACCCGGTCCCAACAGTGGTATCAGAGCGAGGTTAGTGTTCGACATAATCATATAATTGTTTTGCGGAAAACTTTGTCATGATCTCAATTTTGGAAAATTTTCCAATTATGGAAACTTTCCAATTATGATAAATTTTAGATTTAGGAATTTCAAAGTTTGGAAATCCTCATGAAATTTCGCAAACTTTTGAAATATCCTAGTTTCTAAAATTTTATGATAATTGTGAAAACTTCCCATTTTTGGAAACTTTCTAATTTTGGAAATTTCCTATTTGGGAAATTTTCCAATTTTGGAAATATGTAAGTTTTCTTTGTACCAGAAACTTACAATTATTCTAAAAACCTATTATGAAATCTCGTAATTTTGGGCACTTTCTTTCAAGAAAGTCTAGACAAATTTATGGATTATTAATTGACAATTAAATTTGAATTGGTTTTAAATTATTAACAAAATTCTTTATTTTAGATTGTGCCTCGGGGAGCCGTCCAATTTAAAGTTAGTTGTTGTAATTTAATTTCCTATTTTGAATAAAATTGTCATGTTTAATTTGGTTACACCTCGGGGAGCGGACCAAATTAGATTTACAACAAATTTCTTTTTTTTGGATAGCTGAGCCTCGGGGAGCCACCCAAAGAAAATAATTTGTTGAAATTAATAAATCCATAAATAAAATATGTAATCAAATCTTGAAAATTTTGAGGTGATTCTCAAACGATAATTTCCTTATTTGATTTAAGAGGTGATGCTCTTACATATTGTTGTCTCCAAAATTAATTAGGAAAATGGTTTCCTATAGAGTTTTCTTAAAAGAGATTTTCATGAAAATAATATGTGGTTGAATTATGGGAATCTTTCTCTTAATTTAATAAGATTTCATTTAGAGAAATCAAAGTCTTAAACATATTATTTCCGAAATTGATTATGACAATTTAGGAAATTGTTTCCCAAAACAATTCCTTGAATAAAGTATGAAATTAGAATTAGGAAATCCGGTTCCTAATTCAATTAATAAGACTTGATAAATTAAGTCACATACATACTTTATTAAGGAAATCGTTAGTACATGACATAATTATATGTCATGAATGTGCTTAGAAAAGAAAGGATGAGACCCAAAACCCCTTACAAAATATTAAGGCCAACACCTTCCATTAATATGGTTAGAACCGGAGTTTTGTTTCTCGTTTGGGTTGATGGACACATCCATGCCCGGCTTGAACCTCAACATGTTCAAACCATGGAATTGGTTTATGATTAATATAGTTAGAGTCAGAGGTCAATCCTTAGTTTTGGTTGTTGGACACATCCAAGTCTGACTAAATAGTTGAATGAGCTCCAACCATATTAAAACTATTTCTTGATTAATGGGTCAGCCTTAAGCTTGGAGCATCGATTTGTTGTGCCACAGCCAAGGTCGATGTAAAGAGAGGTGCAGTTGGGTGCTATGTATATTGTTACATACTTGTTAATGAGTTAACAACCTAATGATTTATGCAAACATTCAATTAGTTGATAGCATAAAGTGATAGTTACATATATGTGATGTGTAATCGGTATAATTACCTACCTTCATAGCTAAGAATAACTTGATGGCCACAGCCATGGTTGTTCTTATCTATGGTTGGATATCAACCTATTTGGAGATGCTCCTACGATCTCCCAAATTGATAAAAAGGGTTATTCAATTCGAAAATTAAATAGGATTTAATTAATGTATATTGATGCATTCTTTCTCATTCTTCTGACATAAGCTCAATTTGTATTTCTAGGATAATCACTCGATCATGTCTTCTCTGAATTTGCGTTCCATTTTGGTCACCAATAAGTTAACTAAGAACAAAAGGATTGAAAAGGCACCAAAAGGCACTTGCCATCACTGTGGCAAGGAGGGCCACTGGCGAAGAAACTGCAAGGTTTATCTTGAGTCCTTGAAGAAGAAGGCATCCGATGCCCCATCCTCTTCAGGCATCTTCGTTATTGAATGTCACTCTATTTCCTCAAACACCTGGGTACTTGATACTGGGTGTAGCTCACATATATGTAATGACATACAGGGGCTAAGGAATAGAAGAAGACTCGTCAAGGGAGAAGCGAATTTGCGAGTTGGAAATGGAGCAAAGATTGCTGCTATTTCCATCGGAACATATTTGCTAAAGCTCCCTACAGGACTTGTCTTAGAATTGGATAATTGTTATTTTGTTCCTTCGTTAATAAAGAACATTGTATCTATTTCATGCTTGAATGAAAAGGGTTACCATTTAACTTTTAGTAACAATTGTTGTTACATAACTTTAAATGGTGTTCTTTATGGAACCGGAACTTTATGCAATGGTATCTACACGTTAGATTTATCCGGTGACGTTTTCAATATCGAAGTAAGCAACAAACGTCTCGAATAGATACTCGAATAGACTCCTATACGTGGCATTGTCGTCTTGGCCATGTAAGTAAGAAACGCATGACCAAATTACACCGATGTGGAATTCTAGAGTCATTTGAACCTGGTTCATTTGATACATGCGAATCATGCTTAAAAGGCAAGATGACCAAATTACCCTTTTCTGGAAAAGGTAAACCAGTGGGAGAATTGCTTGGTCTAATACATACTGATGTATGTGGACCAATGTCAACTCTTGCACAAGTAGGCTATAGCTACTTCATTACCTTTATCGATGATCACTCAAGATTCAGGTATGTGTTCTTGATGAAACACAAATTTGAAGCTTTTGAAAAATTCAAAGAGTTCAGAAATGAAGTAGAGAAACAGCTTGACAAAAGTATTAAGATACTTCGATCCGATCGGGGTGGTGAATACTTAAGTCAAGAGTTTCAAGATTATCTTAGGGACAATGGGATATTGTCTCAACGGACTCCGCCATATACACCACAGCATAATGGTATATCTGAGAGGCGGAATCGAACCTTGATGGACATGGTTAGATCCATGATGAATCATGCAACTCTTCCAAAATCCTTTTGGGGCTATGCACTTAAGACAGCTATTTACTTGCTAAACAGAGTCCCGACCAAGGTAGTCTCTACTACTCCATATGAGACGTGGAATAGTAAGAAACCTCACTTAACTCACCTTAAGATATGGGGTTGTCCTGCTTATGTGAAAGCGGACTGTATCAGACAAATTGGATGCTAAGTCTGATAAATGTCTATTTATTGGATACCCTAAGGAAACAAAGGGTTACCAATTCTATCATCCCTTGGAACAAAAGGTGTTTGTTTCAAGGCATGCTGTATTTCTGGAAAAAGAATTTTTTTTACAAGAAAACAGTGGGAGTGGCATTGAACATGATGAAGTTCAAGAAACTCCAATAGACATTACAGAGACACCTAGTCTAGACTCACAACCAATAACTCATAATGATGAGCTATCAGTTGAACCTAAAACAACACCACCTCTTCGTAGGTCTGATAGGACACGCAATATTCCAGAGAGATACGGATTTCTCATAAGTGAATCGAACGACGTGTTACTCATAAGCGATAACGAACCTATCAGTTATGAAAATGTTCTGAAAAGTTCAGAAAGGGACAAATGGCTTGAAGCCATGAAGTCGGAAATGGATTCCACGTACGAAAACCAAGTATGGGACTTGGTTAACCCACCTGAAGGGATTAAACCCATAGGGTGCAAGTGGGTTTTCAAGAAGAAAACCAACATGGAAGGTAATATTGTTACCTTTAAGGCTAGATTAGTGGCAAAAGTGTTAGTGAGAGCCCTAGAGCCAATCATATGATAATTACTTTTTGGACTCATTGTATCATATTCTTGTATATATATTTCTTATATATAAAGGCATTTCTTATGGTTATTGTACTTATGTGTATTGGTGCCAAATAACTTAGTATAATAACGTCCTTGAGTAGAAGGTTCTTATCTATATCAATCGATTAGTTGAATCGATAGTGAGATGATATAGAGAACACTACTCTTAATTATTCCTAGTCAAGTATTAACATTCAAGGACAATGTTAATGCATAGAGACTAGCATGTAGGTCAACATGATGACTTGATCTCACAAGTCATGGATATGAGATATCAAGTTGACACATGGGTATACATTAGAGAATGTATACTGAATGGCCCGCCATGAGAAAGTATCATGGATCGTTATATGAGTGTCATATACTTTCTCATGTGACTATTAGTATGACTATAGTCCTAGACCTGAAGTTACCATAGTTCCTACATATGGAGTTACGTAATTTGGCTTCGTCAAACGTCACCCGTAACTGGGTGGACTATAAAGGCGATTACTGGGTTTGTAACAAATTATGCGGAGGGATGTAAGTAACGTAGATGGGATCTATCCCTCCTATATAACGGGAGTGATATCTTCGTTCTTGATAGAGTAAGACCACTAAGTGCATGGCTATGCCCAAATAAGGCAATATTAGATATTGAGCTTATTTGATTATAGTGAGTCTACTTGGAGATCAAGACATATAGATTGATTTGAGGATGACACGGTCTATGCCTCATGAAAGATCAATCTAGATATCGAGGATAGAAGGACGTTGTCACATATTGTGATGGTCACAATTATTAGTCACAATGGTGATGTTGGATCTCGACATTCTTGTAACTTGGGTAGCAATGATGTGTTGCTAGATACCTCTCATTGCTTATGTCCTTAAATAGGTTTAAGGGCATTGCCAACGTTACAAGAACCTATAGGGTCACACACATAGAGCAATAGATGGAGAATAAGTCCATATGATGGACCGAGAGTAATGAAGTCAAAGTTTGACTTTGGCTAAATATGGAAAGTCCATAAAAGGCAAGTTTGACTTGACTCAAATTAGACAACTTGAGTTGGACTCGAGTTTGATCCAAGTGTTGGATGAATCTAATCATGGGAGAATAATGAAGTCAAAGTTTGACTTTGGCTAAATATGGAAAGTCTATAAGAGGCAAGTTTGACTTGACTCAAGCCACATCACCTTGACTTGACCAAGTGATGACTTGGCATCATCATCAAGGCTAAGTAACCTCCCCATTTGAATTTTGAATTCAAATAAGGGGTTACCTAAGATGGTGGCCGGCCACTTAATGGCCAATAATGGCCATTAAGTGGCCGGCCACTTAAACACACAAAAAGATTCTTTTGTGGGTGTGTGATTGATTCTTCTCCCAACTTGGTTTAGGTTTTGGTTTTGCTCTCCCTCTCCTCTCATCTTGCTGAGACCCCAATAGAGTGCTAGCACACTTTTGGGCTCTCCTCTCCACTCTCTTGCTTGTGTGGATACTTCTAGAGGGTTGCTACTTTGCATCCTTGAGATCCGACACCAACCGAGGAGCGAGCGGGAATTGCGGGGCACGCATCGAAGGTAGTTTTCTCTTCTCTAATAGATCTAGGTTGTAGATCGGTTTTGAAGCATGTAAACGAGCACTCGTAAATTTTTGAAATGGTTTTCTTCGCTCGGATCCTTTCTATTGGGGCTTTCGGGGTTTCCGCGACGCGAAAAAGCGGTTTTCGCGGCCCGAAAAACCCTACAGTGGTATCAGAGCCACGAGCGAAGCTTGTGCTCGTTTTGGTTTTTTATTTTTTTGTATTAGATACAAAATTTAGATAATTTTATGCTTCTGTAATTTTTCTAAATTTTAGGATTTTTGAGTATTTTTCCTCGTAGAGGCAAAGCGACGAGTGCGAAGCACTTGTAGACTTTGCCACCGAGAAAAACTTCTCCGAAACGGCAAGTTTCGCCCAAATGGATTTTGGGACAGCTGGTAAAGGCACTGTATAATCGCAAGAAGACACTCGTGAAGGTTATTTCACGAGTAGGGGTGCTGCCCCTAACCCCGCAAGGGGCCTTGTCTCGCGATTACGCCCGAAACCCGCTTACCGGGACCGCCGCGGAGTTGTGACTCGAAAAATTCTAAAAAATCAGTAGAAAAATTATATAAAATCTGTAAAATTACATAATTTTGAATTATGTACAGTAGTGTGATGGTCATGGCCCAAAACCCAATTTTTAATAAGATTAAAATTGTGTTGTAATTCATAATACGGCCTGCGCGCCGTTTTTGTACATGTGCGTGTTGTATTGTGTTTGCGACCTGCGTGTCGGCTTTTAATATTTTATTTCTGTTGTATTTCATATTTAGACTCGAATGTAACTCGAGTATAAAAATTTGTAATGTACAAAAGTGAAGACGACGGAAATTCCGGAGAACTAGCCGACAACACCAAGACGGTCAAGAGGAAGCGCTTGGAGAAGCCGCTAGACCTAGGTTGACCATCGGATCCTCTCATTGGCTTGAGAGGGTCTTAGTAGGGCCATGACCAAGTCACTTATGTTTATTTTTATTATTGCTATGCTTGTGATGTATATGATGCATGATAATGTAGAATAGTAAAAATAAACTTAAGTGTATGAGATGCACAAGTAATGTGGGAACCACATTTTGATGTGCACTTAATACACATTTAGGATTAAATTAGATTTCATAAATGCCTAGATGTGATGCACATCCTCGATTAGATTAGATCTAAAATCGAATCAACTCGTAAACGCCTACCGGGTCCTGATACCCATCACTACCTCGATCATATGCGCTTGTCGATTCTGCCAAAGCAGAGCAACGCATTTAATCTTGGTAGGATGCGGAGGGACAACCTTGGTCCCGCCTATCACGGCTCGGGTTAGATCGAGCTCAATCAGATTGAGTAACTAGTTAACTCAATTGGATCGAGTAAAGCTATAGGCGTATTCCAATAGTTGGAAAGGGTAGGACAAAATCACCGTTTTAAATAGTCTTGAGCGATTTAGCCAAAGCTAACTCAAGATTATTCGTAAACGTTAAATCTTGATCCTATAAACAAGAGTTGCATAGAGATGTAATTGATAAATTAGTTATCTACCGATCATACTAAGTCTTGGGCGATTTAGCCAAAGCTAACTCAAGGCATAGTATGATGTGGATCTTGTCCCACATAAATTATAGTAAATTGGTACGGATCTAGTAGTGTGGTTTGACCACTCCAATGACTTGATTCCACCAAAATTCCTATAATTTAGTGGGAGCATCATTTAATTAAAGGCCTAATTAGATGATTACTAGAATATGATATTTATTCTCTGCATTTATCTGTTGTAGATTGCCATGTCTTCAAACGCGAATACTCTCTCTCTGCGATCTGTCCTTGAGAAGGACAAGCTCATTGGAGCTAATTTCCTGGACTGGTACAGGAACTTGAGGATAGTCCTCAAACAGGAACGTAAGCTGTACGTTCTAGAGCAAGCAGTTCCTGAAGCACCACCACCCTCAGCCATCCGTAGCGTTAGAGATGCTCATCAGAAGCATCAAGACGACGCGTTAGACGTGTCGTGCCTAATGCTATGCTGCATGTCCTCTGAGCTTCAGAAGCAACACGAGAACATGAATGCTTACGATATGATTGGCCACCTCAAGCAATTATATCAAGGGCAGGCAAGGCATGAGCGGTTCGAAGTGACTCAGGCCCTCTTTTCATGCAAGATGAAAGAGGGAACCCCAGTAGGAACTCACGTACTCCAGATGATTGGGTACGTCGAGAACCTCGATAGACTAGGGTTTCCCTTGGGCCAAGAGCTGGCTACCGACCTGATTCTGCAATCGTTGCCGCAGGTTACCGTCAATTCGTCATGAATTACAACATGAACGAATTAGACAAACCACTTCCCGAGATACTCAACATGTTAAGAACTGCTGAGCCTAATCTCACCAAGCCTAGTACCGTCCTGATGGTACAGAAGGGCAAAGGCCAAGGGTAAGTGGAAGCCCAAAGGTAAGGGTAAGACCCAAACCAAGGGCAAAGCCAGCTCTGCAGCACTTAAACCCAAGGGTGGGGTGCAGAAGGATGCCACCTGTTTCCATTGCGGTGAGAAAGGGCATTGGAAAGAAACTGCAAGATCTACCTGGAGGATCTTAAGAAGAAGAGAAGCGAGTCTTCTACTTCAGGTATATATGTTATAGAAGTCAACCTTTCTATTTCTACATCATGGGTATTAGATACTGGATGTGCTTCTCACATTTGTACCAATGTGCAGGGCTGGAAATAGCAGGGCATTGGCAAAGGCGAGGTGGACCTATGAGTAGGCAATGGAGCACGAGTTGCTGCTGTTGCTGTAGGAACTTATTTTCTATCTCTGCCCTCTGGGCTTGTACTGGAACTAGATGATTGTTGTTATGTACCTGCACTTACTAAGAACATAATTTCTGTTTCTTGTCTAGACAAGAAAGGCTTCTCATTTATAATTAAGAACAAATGTTGTTCAGTCTATTTAAATGAAAATGTTCTATTGTAGTGCAGATCTTACCAACGGACTCTACATTCTAGACTTAGAACGCCCTATCTATAATGTAAGTACCAAGAGGTTGAGATCAAATGAGTTGAACCCAACCTATCTCTGGCACTGTCGCTTAGGCCACATAAATGAGAGTCGCTTGTCCCAGCTCCATAAGGATGGATTGCTGGATTCATTTGATTTTGAATCATATGAGACATGCGAGTCATGCCTTCTAGGCAAGATGACTAAGACTCCCTTTAGTGGACATAGCGAGAGGGCAACAGATTTGTTAGGACTCATACATTCTGATGTATGTGGCCCTTT
>JAGFNQ010003746.1:0-139856 GCA_024364735.1 Boesenbergia rotunda
GAATTCCAGGTCGAGAATTCCAGCCCGGGAGAATTCCAACACGGGAGATTGCACCCTGCATAAAAGGGCATCTCGGGTCACTCAACAGATAAGTTGAAATTCGTTCTCTACAAGGATGAAGCTATAGAGAAATTCGTTCTCTATAAGAATGAGGTTGAAAACCAACTTAATAAGAAGATTAAGGTGGTTCGAAGCGACCGAGGAGGTGAATATGTATCACCATTCACTGAGTTGTGTGTTGAACATGGGATCAGACACGAAACAACAACTCCTTATATGCCTCAGTAGAATGGAGTTGCTGTGCGAAAGAATCAAAATCTTAAGGAGATGATGAATGCTCTTTTATTGAGCTCTGGACTGCTAGACTCCATGTGGGGGGGGGGACTGTGTTAACATCTAATTACCTTTTCAATAAGTTCCCTCGGAAGAAAATAGATAAGAGCCCTTATGAATTATGGAATAGAAGATGCCCATCCTACAATTACTTGCGAGTGTGGGGGTGTCTTACCAAAGTTTTGGTGCCTGATCCGAAAAGGATTAAGATAGAATCAAAAACTATTGATTGCATATTTATCGGATATGCACATAATAGCAGTGCATATCAGTTTTGTGTATATGAGTCACAATTACCAGATATACACAAGAACTCGATAATAGAATCGAGAAATGTCTTATTCTTCGAGCATGTGTTTCCACATAAGACCCGAGAGGATGTTAGCTCCTCAAAATGGGTGGAGGAAATACCAGAGGAAGAAGAAGAGGATGATGAACCAGTTGAGGCTGCGCCTAGGCGAAGTAAGAGAGCTCCGGTGGAAAAATCTTATGGGACAGATTTTATCACTTTCATACTGGAAGGTGTGCCCAAAGCTACTCAGAAGCAGTGAACTCTTCTAAGGGACCTCACTGGAAAGAGACAATTGCATCTGAGATAGAATCTATTTTGCAAAATCACACTTGGGAACTTGTGGACCTTCCGCTGGGGAGTAAACCATTAGGTTGCAAGTGGATCTTCAAGAATTAGATAAAGTCAGATGACACAATTGATAAGTATAATTCCAGATTGGTAATTAAAGGTTACCGACAATGAGAATGCCTTGATTACTTTGACGCGTATTCTCCAGTGTCGAGAATAACTTCCATTAGAGTGTTGTTGGCTATTGCTGTTCTATGGAACCTGGAAATACATTAGATGAATGTAAAGACGACATTGCTAAACGGAGATTTAGAAGAGAAAATTTACATAGAGCAACCCGAGGGTTTTTCTGTGTCAGGATAGAATAACCAGGTTTGTAAATTGGTGAAGTCTTTATACGACTTGAAACAAGATCTAAAGCAGTGACATAAGAAATTTGATAATGTCATGCAAGAAGGTGGATTCAAACTCAATGAATGTGATAAATGTGTCTACACGAAAGCCACAGAAGATGACTTTATCATCTTGTGCTTATATGTAGATGACATACTTATCATTGAGAATAATGATAAGATAATCAAATCCACGAAAGATATGTTGAACTCAAAATTTGACATGAAAGACATGGGCCTAGCTGATGTGATTCTAGGAATCAAAATTCTTAGAACAGCAGAAGGACTTGTTCTTAGTCAGTTCCATTATGTAGATAAGATTCTTGAGAAATTCATTAATAGTGATACTACATTGACATGAACGTCGATAGACACAAGCTAACATGTATCGAAAAATCGAGGAGAAAGTATCTCTCAGGTAGAGTACGCTTGGTGATTAGAAGTCTGATGTGCTTGATGAATTATACAAGACCAGACTTAGCCTACGCAGTAAGAAAACTGAGTAGATACATGAGTAATCCCGATGTTGAGCACTGGAAAAGGATAACAAGAGTACTGAGGTACTTGAGATATACTCGTTGAAACAGACTGCACTATATGAGATATCCTGTTATTATCGAAGGATACAGCGATGCGAGTTGGATATCTGACATAAAAGACTCGAAGTCTACGAGTGGATACGTATTCACTCTGGGAAGTGCAACCATTTCATGGAAATCTTCTAAGTTAATCGTAATAACTAGATCCACGATGGAGTTTGAGTTTGTAGCTCTTGACAAATGTGGTGAAGAGGCTGAATGACTACGACAATTCTTAGAAGATGTACCGAGATGGCCGAAACTCGTGTTGGCAATCTGCATACATTGTGATAGTCAATCAACGATTGGCCGGACACAAAGGCATCTGTATAATGGTAAGTCTAGACATATACGTCGGAGACACAATACCATTAGACAACTACTCTCAACTGAAGTTATCACTGTTGACTATGTGAAGTCAAAGGATAACTTAGTGGATCCGCTAACCAAAGGGTTAAATCGAGAGTTAGTTGCAAGCTCATCAAGAAGGATGAGTTTGATGCCGATAGAAAATATTGATGTAAAGGAAACCCAACCTATGTAGACTGGAGATCTTAAGAACTAGGTTCAAAGGGATAACCTAACTCCACTGACAAAGTTGTTCACTGTGAGAGAACGACCCTTTGAAACAGTGAAGGATGGAGGTTAAACATACGTCTTTTAATGATTCAATAGAGTTATGTGGAAAACTCTTAAGAGATCACCTATGTGAGAAAGAAGTGGGGCCACTTCGAAGAGAATTGAAGACACAATTCTTAGAACTTCTCGCATAATCAGGCATGTTCATGGCCAAGAATGAACACACTCATGAGAACTGAGGTGTATCAGGGAGAGTCCTGGGTGAGATGTGTCAATGCTTACACAAACGACAACACAGTTCAAGGACATCATGTTTACTGTTAGCCAGTAAGCAAACAAATCTTCACAAGGGAAGATTCAAAGGGTGAAACCTACCTGTTCTATACTGGACTCAACTGCTGAATGCTATCACATACCCTGTTTCTATTCATGTGGGGGATTGTTGGATATATTGTGATTGGAAAGTGAGAAAGAGGCTCCATTGTGAACGGAACTTTAGTCCACATTTGAGAGTTTCAAGTGAATGGAAAGGGAGGTGGAGAATAAGGAGACTCCATTGTGAATGGGACTTTAGTCCTACATTGGGAGTCTCAAGGCATAATTGTTGATTTATATTGTTTCACAAGCATGTTAGTTGTCCTACCTGTCCTATACTGGACTCAACTGCTGAATGCTATCACATACCCTGTTTCCTTTCATGTGGGGGATTGTTGGATATATTGTGAATAGAAAGGGAGAAAGAGGCTCCATTGTGAATGAAACTTTAGTCCCACATTGAGAGTTTCAAGTGAATGGAAAGGGAGGTGGAGAATAAAGAGACTCCATTGTGAATGAGACTTTAGTCTCACATTGGGAGCCTCAAGGCATAATTGTTAGTTTATATTGTTTCACAAGCATGCTAGTTGGAACAAATGCATGGGGAGAACCCTCTCTCACGTGTGGGTGCGCGGGGGGGGGGGGGGGGGGGGGGTGCAAATCCAGGGCCCGGATTGTTCTGAACCAAGTAGACTCGTGTGCGTGCACGACCTGCGTGCGTCAAATGCCCAACCGGTTGGGGTAAAATTTGTCCAAGCAGATAAACCAACATTTTGCCAAATTTTTTGATCCGTAATGAATGTAACGGATACATTAACTATTGATTAATGCAAAATCAGTAACCCTGAGACGTTTGGATCTGACGGTTAATTGACAGTAAATGACGTTAATTCGGTCATTGATTACTGTAGGGGTCTGAGCTTTATATAAAGAGGCTGTGACCGAGAGCAAAAGAAGAGAGAGAAAATGATTGTCTTCCACCTCGTTTCCGACTCCTCGTGTTTTTCCCCTGGTTGCGTTCGGGTAGTTTTTCAGTTCGCCACGAGCAACGAGTGCTTCGTTGTGCCCGTGGTCCCGCTGTTGTATCCTAAAGACAGACGTCCATTGGAACCTCGAAGCACCGTCGGAGGAGGACAAATCTGTTTCAAGAAACTGCTTTACGCAAGCCTCAGCAACTCTTCCAATCCGGTTCGGGAAGAGCGGTTCGGGAAGTCCGGTTCGGGAAGAGCGTTCGTGAAGACCAGTTCAGGAAATCGGTTCGAGACTTCCGGTTCGGGAAAACTGGTTCGAGACGTCCGGTTCGGGAACTTGCTCGGGAGATTCAGCTCGGGAATTCCAGATCGGGAATTCCAGCCGGAGAATTCCAGCACGGGAAACTGCACCCTGTATAAAAGGCATCTCGGGCCACTTAACAGATAAATTGAAATTTGTGTAATTTCAATTTATTTTTGTTAACTCTCCGGAAAAGAAGCATTTCCTCCAAATATATTAGACACACACATTTGATATCATTTCATAGATAACTGGATGAGGCTCAAATTAGGTATAATTCAGTCAAACAGACTAATGTGGTTGCCGCACAGAGAAAATGAGAAGAATTAGGAAAACAATAACATGAAAACAACCTGTCTCTTGTCTAAGAGATTTTGTAGCTGATTGCAATCAAGATATCTCTGTTTCTTCTCGAGAACAAGCAACTTTCGCTGGTAGACCTTTGAGTTTCATTTGGAGCTCAGTTTCTTCATTTTTGAGTAAGCTATTCTCTTGGATGATCTGATCACGCTCTCCCATCACATGGTTTAACTGATTTAGAAGCTGATGATTTACTGACCGGAGATGGATGACCTGTGAGTACAATTCACCGATATGCTTTTGCTTTCTCATCCGCGATCGGCGAGCTGATTCTCTATTTGATATCATCCTCCTCTTTCTCCTTTCTTCAGCTTGGATTAGTTTGTCACCACCTGGCTTGTCTGAAATTGCACTGTCCGTAAGGCAGACAATGGGAACATTCATGCCATGCACCACCGGCATGGTCTGCAAGTGTTCAGTAAAATGAGGTCCAAACAGACAGCTAAAGTTAGCAGGCTTAATATTGCCTTGATGCATATTGTAGTGGGCTCTGAAAGAAGGCGACTTTGAAGGTGAAAGGTATCTAATGCTAGCAACTTCTCCTAGACGCATGTTTTTGTAGTTTGCGTAGCATAGACAGGAGTAAAGGGGGCAAGGAGGAAGGAGAGGTTGTGAACATATTGGAGGGAAGAGGAGGAAAGGTGGAAGGTTTGCAGCTTTATTTATAGTGCAAATGGGTAGAGAATGGGAGGACTATCTAAAGCACTTTTACACCTTATTAAGGACCTGATAGATGTGCAACTAATGCATATACGGTTTCTTTTATTATGTGGTCACCATTATAAACTGTCTGATGGTCATCAAAGAGTGATGTGAGATTCTGGACCCTTCATAACATCACAACTTCATGGTGCTGTTACCATTAAGGTAATTTGTTATTGGCTAACAGTGACAGGCATTTGGCCATAAAGTGGGAGTATGTCATGGCGTTTTTACTTTATTGTGGATTATGAATGATAATCATGGCAGTTCTAATACATGCAAATTGTGTCCTGGACACAGAGCGAGATAAGGATCACACCTGAGAATAATGATTAGTGTTAGGAAACAGAATTTCTCTTACATAGATGTCAGCGCTAGAAGAGCAAGGTTATGTTTTAGGGAGTAAACAATTGAAACCAAGGCAAATAAAAATTTCAAACAAGTATTAGGTTATTTTATCTACTAAGAATGGCTTTATTTTCGTGATAATGCTATGGGAGTCACTTTCTATAAAGTGAATGAACAGTGTCAAATGCACCATCATGGACCCTATCAATTTGAAGGGAGTGGATAATTATTCAACAAGAAGTGCTTCCAAGTCTTAAACAAATGCAAGAGCCTTTCAGAACTACATAAAGGAGTTTCTTCTAATGGAGGCATTTTTTTAAAATCAAAAAATTATATGCTGGCAGGGTTAGCAAGATTTCTTAGCATCTAATCTTCAAAGTATAACCTAATGATTTTTAGTGGCTACATCTACATACTCGTGATGCCTAAATTCTTTTATCGTTACTTATTTATACGCATTTTTTTATTTTTGTTGAGATATATGCATCATGTTCTATTCTACCTGCTTCTTTTATCTAATTTCACAAGTTTTTTGATACTATGTTATGTCATCTTCCTTAGCTATTGGTTTAATTCATTTTATTTGTGCATGTAATCCTTGTGTAACTACCTATATACTACTTTTTTCCCTAGTGGTATCAGTTCTAAAATTTCTAGTGACTCAGTTTGAAAATCTGATCTGGTGGAATCCACCTACCTTATATTAGGACTATCATTTGTTAATAATGTTAGATAAAGCATGATATCTCTTTAATATTTTTAAATCCTGAGAGCACTGCCATCAAATTGGTTTCACATATTAGAAATCAAACTAGCATCTTATAGATCTAATTACAATCCCTGGGAATATTAGTCACTTAAAAAAATTTCGGCTGACTTATCCTCATACTTTGAATCTGATGACTACCTGATTTATATTAGGGCTTCTATTTTTCATCACATTCACTTTGGATTAGTGTCAATTCATTGTAATATTTTTTGAGAACATGAATTTGTAGTTATTCAAATTAATTTGTGTGTTAAATAAATTGGAGATGATATATTATTGATCTCATTACATGCAGGATCAAACTAATTTTCTCCCTTTTGGGAATGGTGGTACACTAAGAGCAACCTCTTTCTTCATTGGACAAATATCCAGGTTTGGCAAGCGAGTACAATGAAAGGCAAGAAGAATCTAAATTATACGTTTGCGGTGGTGGGTAAAGTACATACCTAGTGACATTGTTAGTCTTCTTTTTCTTTAGCATCTGACAATGATCTCCATTAAAATGCATGCCATTGTTATGCCATTGATTATATTATTGTCAAACTGCTTTGAGGGTCAGCCAACAATTCTTGCAATAGAGGCCTTGTTGCAGAATAAAATCCATCTGTAACTTTCTGCAAGTAACAAGAGTCTTATAACTATGGCTTTTACAAAGTTCTGATAGTGTGTGTGTGAAAACTCGTTTTCTATTTTACTGGCTTTGCTTGAAGAATGTTTTGCAGCTGATTAGTAACCTGATATACGACTAGAAGAAACACTAGCATCTGTTCCGATTTCTTTCAATTGCCAAAAACCGAGCAAGAGTCTCATAGTAAGATCTCCATTTATCTATGCTCCTCTTTTTGGAAGATGAGGTCAAATGAATTTGAACAAGTAGATGAACAGGCACTCTGCTGTGTGTTTGCCATCATTCGCATTATTTGGCATTCAGCTTAGGGTATCTTTCACTTTCTCCTGATGCATCATTTTGTCTCGCATACTACATCATCATCCACTTTTAATTATCTTGGGCACCATTATTTTTAGCGATGCTTCATCTTTGTGGTCTTCATATAAAGTCCTTTGTATCAATTTTCAGATGAGAACAACTAGAACTGACGAAAAAACCATCTAAATTATCGTTGTCCACAACCTCAAACATCTACTTTTCTCCGCATGTCAAACTATCTCCATCCATGTCTGGTTGATAAAGATGTATGCCACTCATCCAATTCCTGGCCTTGGGGACATATGATTGTCTAATTTCAAATTTCCAAAAGTCTCAATCCAGTGCTTGGATGGAGGACAAACAAATCTTTGTGATTCTTTCGGCTTGTGACTACTGCCAACTTTTTTATATTTTATTTTATTTTCTTACATGTTCTCACCCACGGGGCATATCGGGAAAGGATCATTGCGAGAGGAAGGCATTGTTTTTAGCTGCTGTGGTTGACACACATCCACAACTTTCACTTCTTGGTGCTTGCTTAGGAACACCTGAACGACCAACTTTGGCCATCTTTATGTCACATTTTGACTCCATTCCGTTCTCTTTTAAAGGCACTAACCTACTGATTCAATCCTTAGGAGATCAAGATATATATTTTGGGGGGCCAAGATGTGAGACATATGCTCTTCTTCTAGCAACTTCAGGGATGCAATGGAAATAATATTTTGCATTATATATGCTATTTCTGTTTCTTGAATTAATATGTGAATATTGGACAATGATCAATCTGGAATGTGATCAACTGTGATTTTGATGCATTCTTATGTTGATGATTGATTCCATTCTCTCCATATGCTCTTCCAATGGGAGTGGGAGTTGGTGGTGCTCAATGGGTACGTGTGGGGATACATGATATTGATGTGGCAATTAATGTGCCACAGTTCATATTGCCCTTTTGAGCTGCTGTAACAGGGATCACAGTGATCTTGAGAGCGCATTATATATATATATTGTTATTTTTAGATATTATTGAACTTGTTATTAGTGGTTAATGGTGCGTTATTTCATATGGAGACTTGTTTTTTTTAATAAAATATTTATTCTTATGTTTGATTCAAAAATCAATTCATAAAGCAATATTCTCTTATAAATTATTATTTCCCTCTGATTTTTTTTGCTAGCTGTTTCATTATTTCAATGGATGCATATTTATGATTTATTCTCTCTCTCATAAATATATATTGCCCATATATGGTGCTGCTTGAGTGAATTGAGTATGAATGAGCTGTGTGTGTTGGGTATGTTTGGCACCAAGTGAGTCAAGTGTATAGGGAAGATAGAAAAAGTGGGATGATGGTTAGATGGATTGGGCGAGTTAAATAGCTAGAATGGATGAGATGAATGAGTGGAGAGGGTCTAGTTAAGTAGAGTGGATGAGATGAATGAGTGGAGAGGCTCAGATGGGTCAGAAGAATCAAGTAAGAATGGAACCAACAAGGAATAGAATTTTATTGAGAAAATTATGGCATGCATGTTCTTATTCCTAGTTTATTCTAAGTCATTAGAAGCACACAATTCTATTTCAATTCTCTCTTTTAATTCTTCATAGACCACCTCAAGGGATAGGATTACGCTTGAAGATTCTCTTGGACGGATCGCACACTAAAAAAAACTTTAGCGATGAAATTATCCGTCACTAATTGAACCTAATGATCGGTTAGCGACTTAATAATGATGTCGCTTGTAAATTGGTTGCTATTGTTAATTAGCGTTGGAATTAAATATTTCGTTGCTATTAGAGATAAAATTTAATATTCATCTCTAAAATTAATGACTGAATTAAATATATTGTCGCTAATAATAGACACAGAAGTTTATAAATTTCATCTCTAATTTTAGAGATGGATACTAAAATCCATCTCAATAGCGACAGAATATTTAATTCCGTCGCTAAATTCATTAACAATGTTGTCATAGTTGTAGCCAACATAGCAATATTCGATCACTAAGTAGAGATAAATTAATAAAAAAATTTCGCTAGGTGCATATATGAAATTTAAAAATGTTGTATTTAGAGATTGAAATTAATATTATGTTGTAATTAGTGACCGAAATTTAAATTGTCGTAGCTAATTAGCGATGAAATTTTAAAATTTCATCGCTAAATATAGATGGTAATTTAAATTACAGTCTTTATTTAGTGATGAAAATTTTAAATTCCATCACTAAATATCACAATTCCCAGAAACAACAACTCATTTTTTCACATTTTTCTCTATTTACATATATATCAATCAGCACCATCACAAAGGATGATTTTCAAATACATTCACATTACAATTCACAAACACCTATTACACATTCACAAACATAACAACAAAAGAAAGATGAATATTTTGACATCTCAAATAGAATATAATACATATGAATCTAATAATACGAAATACAATACCTTTTAGCGAAGACAATCAAATCCACTAAAAAATTAGTTAAAAATTAGTTAGTAATATTCAATCCGGCAGAAAGTATAATACGAGAGTTTATTAATAAAAAAAACTAGAGATACATCATTAGAATTATAACTAACAAATTGAATTTAAACTAAATAAGATGAACACTATAATAATATGAGTCGTTTGGATAGGCAAATTAGAAAATTGTTTTACACACCTAAATGCTAGTTTAGATATCTACTGATGGTGATATATAAAATAAATCTATAATATTCGCAAAAAGATATAATATAACTAGAGATATATCTAATTAAAAATTAATAAATCTATTTTATATCTTTCATAAGCGATAAGGAAAAATAAATAAATAAAAGGTCAGCATACTCTGAGTTAGCTATTGATTAGTATAGTCTTGTCTAAGTTTTCTGAGAGTCAAAATGATGCGTCGTTTAACTTATTCGATCCATAAATTCACTTATTTTCCTAATTTCCTCATATCTTATTCGAGATTATCGTTCATCTTCAAATTCTTTCTCTAATGTTGAGAGTCAAATTTTCAAATCTTGGTTTTTTTACTCTAAGGCATCCAAAATCGTAGAGGGTGGAGGTGTTTTTCCTTCTATCGACCATTCTATAATAAATCTCATTTAATTGATCGATGGATAAAGTCTGCACCTCACCTCTCTTTGTAGCAGACTAAGATGCTTGTGCAACTCTAGCAGAGTTTTCTTCCTAGTTATATTAAAAAACATTCATATTAGATATTTATTAAAAAAGGTAATCATTTGTTAATGGTTAAAGATATTTAAATTTATATTCTTACGTCTAATGTTGACGATCGATAAATGCGTCATCTTTTTATTGATGCAGTCTGACCCGGTTGTTATTTTGGTGTTTGACAATAATTTAAGTTTGGTTGAATGAAATTCGGGTTAAGTCCAGGTGGATCTGAGAGATCGCACGCTGGCATGGAAAAAGTCCTAACTTGGAGGGTTAGGTGAAAAGTACTAGTCTGGAGGGCTAGGTTGGATGAAATCCCGGTGAGTGAAGCCGAGTCCGGGTGAGTGGAGCCAGGTGGTGGAAATCTCGGTGAGTGAAGCCGGGTCTTGGTGAGTGAAGCCAGGTGATGGAAATCCCGGTGAGTGAAGCTGGGTCCTGGTGAGTGAAGCCAGGTGATGGAAATCCCGGTGAGTGAAGCCGGGTCTTGGTGAGTGAAGCCAGGTGATGAAAATCCCGGTGAGTGAAGCCGGGTCCTGGTGAGTGAAGCCAGGTGATCGAAATTCTAGTGAGTGAAGCTAGGTTGAAATTCTGGTGAGTGAAGCCGGGTGACCGAAACCCTGGTGAGTGAAGCCAGGTTCTAGCTTGGAGGGCTAGGTTGAAGTCCCAGTGACTGAAGCTGGGCATGGCACAAGTCAGAGAAGGGCTGGAGGCTTGTTCTCGTGACTTAGAGTGCATTTGGGCTTGCCTGGATCGGTCTGGTGACCGATCAGGGAAGTTGGCACGGTGCTCCTTCGTGGATCGGTCTGGTGACCGATCCAGCGATGACTGATGGGTGTGGTGATCGATCAGGGAGTATGCGTTTCACTCACTGAATGACTCCTGATCGGTCTGGTGACTGATCAGGGAGCTCACAAGTGGGTTGAGTTCCCTTGCTGATTTGCTCCTGATCAGTCTGGTGACCGATCAGGATCACTGTGCAGATCGTTCTGGAGAACGATCCAGCATCGTAGGTTCCTCTCTATGATCGATCAGGATGGAGCCTGATCTGTCTGGTCATGACCTGATCGGTCAGGAGGCTCCCTGATCGGTCCGGTGATCGATCAGGGATCATACAGTGGGTTTTGGGAACCTTATTGCTCGACTCCTGATCGGTCTGGTGACCGATCAGGGATACTATTCAGATCGGTCTAGAGAACGATCAAGTATTGCGAGATTCTCCTTATGACCGATCAGGATAGAGTCTGATTGGTCTGGAAGCAGCCTGATTGGTCTGGTGACCGATCAGGCTGGAGCCTGATTGGTCTGGTGACCGATCAGGAGAAGAACTTTAATTTAAATACGCTGTCAGAAGTCTGTTTTCACTGCCGATTCTATGCTACTTGCTGATTTCTTTTTGATATGCATTGCTAAGCCTCTGTTGGAGTGTGCAGGTGATAGCAGGTGATTCAAACACTCAAGGAGGGTCAATGGGAGGCTTTCCTTGGAGCAGGTTTGGATCTATTGTGTTTTCAAGTCTCAACGGCGTCTGGCGCAACTGGCAACTGACGAAGGCGCGGCTGGCAACTGACGGAGGCTCAGTTGGAGGAGTGTCCAGTGGACTGAGTGCTCAGAGAGGTCAGTGGGTCAGGGTGTGAGTCAGTGGTGCTGATGGAGTTGGCGACGTTGAGCAAGAGCTTAAGAGACAAAGCTGGATGCAGAGGAGCAGAGGCGAACAAGACAGAAACTTGGGAAGTTTGGCTGGGCTGTGTTCGTGCTCTCTGTTGCTTTGTGCTTGAGCGATCTTGTTGCATTCCTGTGAGATCTTTGTGAGTGTTCCTTCTTGTGTGATCTCCTGTACTCAAGTTCCATCATCCGTGAGATCTGTGGAGAGGTTTCTCCACCGAGAAGGAGACTCTATCTTATCCGGTGTTCACCGGGGCTTGATCTGTCGACGATCAAGGGATCTCCCACCTCACGGACACGCCAAGGAGTACGGGCAAGTTATCCCCGAACCTTGTAAACGATCCTTGTTAGCGATCCTTGGTTTGTATTCTCTGTTTCTGCATTTGTTTTGTTTCCGCTGCTACTAACTTAAGTGCAGAGAAAATTTGAAAAGAGCCAAGTTATAAGTGTCCGACTAGATTCACCCCCCCTCTCTAGCCATCCGAGTTCCAACAAGTGGTATCAGAGCTTGGGGCTCTACTTCAACGACTTAACATCCGAGGGCTAACAAAGATGGCCATGGGAAGAGAAGGGTTTAGCACCAACCGACCTCCACTCTTCGACGACACTGATTTTTCATATTGGAGGTCGAAGATGGAGTTTTACCTCAAAACCAACCTCAGCATGTGGTTTGCTGTCAAGGAAGGTTTTTCCACTCCTAAAGATGCTGAGGGAAAAGAGATGAACTTCTCAAGTTGGTCGGCAGATCAAATCCGAAAAGGTGAAGCCGATGCGAAAGCAGTGGTAACTTTGCAATGTGGGTTGACCAAGGACTAAATAATCAAGGTTGGTCCCTTCACAAGTGCTAAAGACCTATGGAGCAAGATCATTGATCTCCATGAAGGCACTCAAGACACCCGGACTGCCAAGAAGGACCTCTTTCTCAGCCAACTCCAAAATCTGTCCATGGAAGAGAATGAAACTGTAAGTACACTTCATGGACGATTCAAAGAAATCCTCAACGGTCTTTACTCCATTAATGAGAAGGTAGAGAACCGAGATCTTATAAGGTATGTCCTCAAAGCTTTTCCTAGGAACGCTTTGTGGTCATCCATGGTGGATGCTTACAAGGTGTCCAAGGATTTATCTTTTGTTAAGTTAGAGGATTTATTTTGTGAAATGGAACTACATGAGATCTCTAACAAAAGTTCAAAAGAGAAAGGTATTGCTTTAGTTGCAGGTGACAACAAGAAGAAGAAGAAGGGGAAGAAGAAGGAGAAGGAAGTCTCTTCATCTTCATCCTCATCCGAGTCCGAGTCCGAGGAGGAGGGTAGCTGGTCTTCTTCCTCCAAGATGACCAACTTTGTTAAGAGGATGATGAGGAAGAGCCGGCGCTTCAAGGGTAAAGGTAACCCGAGTGAAGTTAAATTTGATAAGTCTAATGTTACTTATTATGAGTGTAGCAAGAAAGGGCATTACAAGGATGAATGTCCGAAGTTAAAGAGGAAGAAGGATAAATCAAAGAAGAAAAGGAAGGCCTTGAGGGCCACATGGGATGAATCGTCCTCTAGTTCATCCGAAGAAGAAGAGGAGGAGAAGTACACTCATCACCGTGCCCTCATGGCCATAGAGGATTCAAATGAAGAGGAGAGTGGAGACGAATCAAGCTCTTCAACCACGCCTTCATCATCTTCGGATGATGAAGAGGTAATCTCTCCCGAGCTAGATAAGTGCTATAGAACCATTGCATGTCTAGCTAGGTTGCTTAAAAAATCCAAGAACAAAGTTAAATTGTTGAAATTGGAAGTAGAAGAATTGAAATCCTCTAGGGTGGAGGATATTAATAATTTTCATGAGAAATTCTCTAAGGATGAGGATCTTGGTAATGTGCATGATAAGTCCCTTGAAAATGAGAATAAGGACTTGAAGAACGAAGTTGAAAATCTCAAGAATATTCTTGAGAAATTTTCAACTAGCTCCAAGACCTTAGACATGATTCTAAATTCACAAAAAGCGGTCTACAACAAGATTGGCTTGGGTTATCAACCTAAACAATCAAGTTTCATATCATTGATGTCTAGAACCCAATTTAGAGTAATAAATAATTCTAGGATTCAAAAGGCTAAAAAGAAATTGACTAAGACATGGGTGCCAAAGTCATTCATTGTAGATTCCTTAGGTCCCAAAATTTGGGTACCTAAAACCTCAATATTTAGAATTGTATAAGCATTAATTGAGGGGGAGCATCTATCAACATAGGTTGTTGATAAGTGGTGCTCCAAACCCAAGGCTAAGGTTATACTAGTTTCAAAATAAGTCAACAAGCCTTGGAAATTGTTTTTATATATTGCATGAAGGGTTTAGATTCACACATAATTTGCTCTTGTTATGAATTGCTTAGATTAATTGGTTTTCTTGTTGCAATTTATATTTTTCTGCAAGTTATATGCCTTATCTCAAGGAACACAATTGCATATATGATATACAATATCAATACATGATAAGCATCAATAGACAAGGACATGAGCTCAAGATTTAGACTTAGATTTTGCTTAAGGTATTTTGTTTGGTAAACATGATCAAGTATTCCATGATTTTCTTGTGTCATAGAACATGGATCCATGCTAATTTTGGTTAAGAACAAGTATGGACACACTAGTTAGTATTAACTCGAAAATTACTATGAAAATCTCACAATACATGATTAGACAAAGAACATGAGCTTAAGGTCTATGGTTAATGCTTTCTTGTATCAAACTTAAACTTCATGACTTGTTTGATTTCCCACTGATCATGCTTTGATACAAACATGTTTTGATATTCAATTTCATGCTTAGAAAATACTGATCATTCTCTGACACAAATCATGACATATATTTTGATTAAGGGAATCCTTAGAATCAAATGTATTACCTCTATGCTTTGACACAAATCATGTTGATCACTTTGGGAAATGATTTTTAGTTAAAAGAAACCTTGAGGATCAAACGGATTACATCTGATTGTGTTAGGGTTTGGGAATGACTAAGAATTAAACCAAACCTGATTTCAGAGTTTCTGAAATCGATTTCTGAAATCTAGAACTCAGAAAACATCCTGTGTCGAACCTGATCGGTCCACCGACCGATCAGGGATCCCTCTGATCGGTCCGGTGACCGATCAGATCAACACTGATCAGTAAGTTCCATGATTGGGTCAAAACTCCTCAGTCCGATCTCCTCTCGTCGAATTGTATCAGTTTAATGATCATACTACAAACAAACATGATACAATCCGTTTACAATTGAAACATATTTGATCACTCATTGGTACAAACCTGGTACTAAGGGAGCAGAAAATTGTTCAAGTGATACAAACCTGGTACTTAATAGTGATTTGATACAAACCTATGTTGGAATGTTCAAATTCATAAGAAAGAGTTTATTGAGTCATGACTCTTGTTCTTAATGTCGTGTTTCAGAAATTTTTCTGAAATATCGAATATCAATAGAGTCTACTCCCCGGTTATGGAATGCAAATTGTTAATGCAGTCTGATCAGGAACGTATCAGAGTTTCAGGAATTTTTGAGAAATCTGATCGATCCCCAGACTAATCAGAAATTTTTCTGTATCACGTAATCAACGAACCTGATCGGTCACGGAGACTAATCAGGATTATGTGTTGGATACAAATGCATTCCCTACTTGTCATATGAAACAAATACAAGATATATTTTTGTTTATGGTTTCATGTGTAATTCCCACTTATTGACGTATGATGCATATACATTGTTGCCATGATACATTTTTGGTATATGCCTCTCATATGTAATTCGAAATTTACCTTTGATTATTTTGGGTTTGGGCAGAGACCCTTGGTTGAGGGGGAGTTTGATGTTTAAACTTAATAACCATACCCTTTTCGATGTTTGACAAAGGGGGAGAAAATGGCTGATTAAGTTTATGGTTATTATTTATGGTTATTATAGGAGGAGGATCATGATTCCCTTATGAAAATTGAACTGATTTCAATTGATTGATACCTAAACTTAAATCGGGTTGTCAAACAACAAAAAGGGGGAGATTGTTGATGCAGTTTGGCCCGGTTGTTGTTTTGGTGTTTGACAATGATTTAAGTTTGGTTGAATGAAATTCGGGTTAAGTCCAGGTGGATCTGGGAGATCGCACGCTGGCATGAAAAAAGTCCTAACTTGGAGGGTTAGACGAAAAGTACTAGTCTGGAGGGCTAGGTTGGATGAAATCCCGACGAGTGAAGCCGGGTCCTGGTGAGTGGAGCCAGGTGGTGGAAATCTCGGTGAGTGAAGCCGGGTCCTGGTGAGTGAAGCCAGGTGATGAAAATCCCGGTGAGTGAAGCTGAGTCCTGGTGAGTGATGCCAGGTGATGGAAATCCCGGTGAGTGAAGCCGGGTCTTGGTGAGTGAAGCCAGGTGATGGAAATCCCGGTGAGTGAAGCCGGGTCCTGGTGAGTGAAGCCAGGTGATCGAAATCCTAGTGAGTGAAGCTAGGTTGAAATCCTGGTGAGTGAAGCCGGGTGACCGAAACCCTGGTGAGTGAAGCCAGGTCCTAGCTTGGAGGGCTAGGTTGAAGTCCCAGTGACTGAAGCTGGGCATGACACGAGTCAGAGAAGGGCTGGAGGCTTGTTCTCGTGGCTTAGAGTGCATTTGGGCTTGCCTGGATTGGTCTGGTGACCGATCAGGGAAGTTGACACGGTGCTCCTTCGTGGATCGGTCTGGTGACCGATCCAGCGATGACTGATCGGTCTGGTGACCGATCAGGGAGTATGTGTTTCACTCACTGAATGTCTCCTGATCGGTCTGGTGACCGATCAGGGAGCTCACAAGTGGGTTGAGTTCCCTTGCTGATCTGCTCCTGATCGGTCTGGTGATCGATCAGGATCACTGTGCAGATCGTTCTGGAGAACGATTCAGCATCGTAGGTTCCTCTCTATGATCGATCAGGATGGAGTCTGATCTGTCTGGTCATGACCTGATCGGTCTGGTGACCGATCAGCAGGCTCCCTGATCGGTCCGGTGACCGATCAGGGATTATACAGTGGGTTTTGGGAACCTTACTGCTCGACTCCTGATCGGTCTGGTGAACGATCAGGGATACTGTTCAGATCGGTCTAGAGAACGATCAAGTGTCGCGAGATTCTCCTTATGACCGATCAGGATGGAGCCTGATTGGTCTGGAAGCAGCCTGATCGGTCTGGTGACCGATCAGGCTGGTGCCTGATTGGTCTGGTGACCGATCAGGCTGGAGCTTGATTGGTCTGGTGACCGATCAGGAGCAGAACTTTAATTTAAATACACTGTCAGAAGTCTATTTTCATTGCCGATTCTCTGCTACTTGCTGATTTCTTTTTGATATGCATTGCTAAGCCTCTGTTGGAGTGTGCAGGTGATAGCAGGTGATTCAAACACTCAAGGAGGGTCAATGGGAGGCTTTCCTTGGAGCAGGTTTGGATCTATTGTGTTTTCATGTCTCAACGGCGTCTGGCGCAACTGGCAATTGACGAAGGCGCGGCTGGCAACTGACGGAGGCTCAGCTGGAGGAGTGTCCAGTGGACTGAGTGCTCAGAGAGGTCAGTGGGTCAGGGTGTGAGTCAGTGGTGCTGATGGAGTTGGCAACGTTGAGCAGGAGCTTAAGAGACAAAGCTGGATGCAGGGGAGCAGAGGCGAACAAGACAAAAACTTGGGAAGTTTGGCTGGGCTGTGTTCGTGCTCTCTGTTGTTTTGTGCTTGAGCGATCTTGTTGCATTCTTGTGAGATCTTTGTTAGTGTTCCTTCTTGTGTGATCTCCTGTACTCAAGTTCCATCATCCGTGAGATCTGTGGAGAGGTTTCTCCACCGAGAAGGAGGCTCTATCTTATCCGGTGTTCACCGGGGCTTGATCTGCCGACGATCAAGGGATCGCCCACCTCATGGGCACGTCAAGGAGTAGGGGCAAGTTATCTCCGAACCTTGTAAACGATCCTTGTTAGCGATCCTTGGTTTGTATTCTCTGTTTCTGCATTTGTTTTGTTTCCGCTGCTACTAACTTAAGTGCAAAGAAAATTTGAAAAGAGCCAAGTTATAAGTGTCCGACTAGATTCACCCCTCCCTCTCTAGCCATCCGAGTTCCAACACTTTTGTCTTGTGTATTTTGTTAAATATCTCCCAACAAGTAGGAGGTTGTTGTAACTTACTTTCTTGAATATTAAGAATGCAAATAAATTAAAATATTAGAATTTATTGATAATCACATAATTCTTATATAAATTTATTAATTGTAAACTCACCAAGTCTAAGACAGGCATTCTGTTGGCTTACTAGAGCCAGCCAGCCAGCTCAGTGTTCTATTGGCTTGAGCTTTCATGGAATTTGTCTGCAATATGTCTGTAGCTCAGATGACTCACCATGCATCCCAAATCTCTTATGGTATATAAGATGACCAAATTTTCTTTTGTCTTACTTTGTATATCTTTATAGAGTTTAACACAAGCTGCGTTCCAGGTTGTATAAAATGTCGCCTCATGCCCTAGCTCACAAATATAACAATAAGTTCATAAATTATTATAAAAAATAATAAAAATTACTTATTAGAAATTTATCATATTAAAAATCTCTCATCCTCTAGTCTACGTGTCTCCATGGAGTATTAGAAGGACACAATCATTCTTTAAATTTCGACGTAATATATGTCATCACTCGATGATCATCTGGGATAAAATTGCATCAACAAAATATAAATATTAGAAATATGTTACAATAAAAAAAAATAGATGAAAAGGAAATTACCAATAACAACAATACTTTTCAACCCTCAATAATTCGCAACATAATATGGCCACTGAGTGTAGGTGCCAGACCTAACATGTTTATATCTGCACAATTACATTATAGCACATATATATTCATAATAATAATCAAATCAGAATAATAATGACTTATATGATAAAACTAGTAAGATTTAGATCTAATGAGAAATTTACCTTAACATTAAAAGCTTATAGAGTAGAATTAGTGGGATTTAAGATTTTGAATCATTAACATTAATGTTTTATAGGTCCTCCTCACTAAACGGTATTAGTTTAACAAGCTCTTCATTATTGGACATCTCTCCATCATCCACTAAAAAAAATCATGTTTTGCGATGAATTTTGTAATGATTTTTTTAAAAAAAATATTGTTGCAAAATTTTTTTGTGATGAAATTAGTGACTATTATATTTTCATTGCAAATAGCTTATTGCAGAATTTTGCCAAAAAACTAAAATTCGTCACAAAGGTTGTAATAAATAATTAATTCGTCGTAAAATAAAATTCATTCCTAATCAGGGATGAATTTTTTTCATCCTTGATCAGGGATGAATGTAATCGTCGCTTATCTCCTAGATCGGCAACAAATTTTTTTTTTTGCAAAAGATCCGCATTGAAAAAATTTGTCGTTGAACAAATTTTTTGCAAAGCCTGCTCCAATTCCACGAAAAATTAAAATTAATTAAAAATGGTACTTATGAAAAATGAGAACGACTTTAAAATAGGATTTCAGATGTTCTATGGTGTTCATTCAATTCAGAAAGCGCAATCTTCTTTATTGCAATTATTAACCGATCATAAACTGATTCAGAACTAGTGTTCATCTGCAAACTCTTGGCAAAGAACTAAAAAAATGATTCGACTCATTCACTAAACATTAACTTCAATGAGCTGGAACTTTGACTGCCATATCTACTGTCGTACTCCTCTTTGCTATCTTGTGTCTGATTAACCACCGAAGTCATAGAGAGTCCTTCCCTGCCTCTTCAGCGCACAGACGATGTCCAAGGCAGTTTAGGTCGCGACGTCAAGGATCATGTTAATATGCAGACTTAATCCATATTGAAGTCTAATATGACCATTTAAACTTTAAAAATGACATAAGTTTTAACTCGAAATTTAAAATCAGGCTTTGTCGGCGGTTACGCATATAGAATTCGAAAAACTATGTTTGTTACTGTTAAATACCGAATTTTTAAGGTTGAAAGGGAAAAATTCGAAACATAGGGGTCTTGTTGGGATTAACCAAACTTGGAGAGTCTTTTTGCAAGAAGCCAAAAATCAATAAACCCTAAAATTTCCTTCCTTTATTCCTCTCCCCTGTTTTCCCCCGACGCCGACTCCTTCCGCCGCAGCCACTCGACGCCGCCGAAGCAGTTCCCAACGAGCGAGCGCCGCCTGCTTTCTTCTTTTCCTTCCTCCTCCGCGCACACCAAGCCGACGCCGACCCTCTCACGCACGCGAGCGGTTTTCCTCCCCTCTCGGTTTCACCCGGCGCCGCCGAGCCCTAATTCTTTCACCTCCCTCGATCGCCAGCTGTTCCTGTGCGCTAAGCAGAGGTAAGAATTGTTTTCTATGGAAGATTGGATTTCTTATGTTCAAATTTGTTGGAATGCTTGGTTTGGATGAATTGATGTTGGGTTGAGTTTGATTTCTCTATTGATACCATTCTTGATGATGCTGCGAATTGGGATGGGTGAGGCTCGAACCCAAGCTTTGTCGCAACATTCCACTGATCTTCGACAAAGAAGTTCTTCTTTGAGTTTCAAGGGTTGATCACGGTGGATTAGGATTTCCATTACACTGAGATTAAGGTTGTATTAGCTCAAACCTGTTCTTGTGATTGTTGATCACATAAGTATGCTAATAGTTCACTGTTGATTGAATAAATTTGGACAAAGGTTGTTATTAAGTTGGCATTTAGATGTGTAAACCACTTAATGTTTGGTGTTGCCATGAATGAGGTCCCAAATTATGAGGTTTTATTGAATGCATGTTGTAATTAGGATATATCCTAATGAGGTTTCGTAGTTTATTTGATTAATTTATTTAATTTTATAAATAGCTAAATTTAGTCCTTGATAGAAGACATTGATTTTGGACTCGCACGGTTGATCGTGAGAGGTTTACTGAGAGACATCCTACATAAAAGGCGGGTTCTTCTTCTTTGTGTTCTAGTAGTTCTTTTATCTTAATGCATGACTTGTTATGTCTAAATAGGTCTGCTTGACCTTGATCTTATTGTTGTTATTTTATATCACCTGTTGATACCTTTTTTCGTTTGACCTTTGAATTAATTTATAGTTTTATATTCATATAGGCTCTCGTTGGTTTTATATTTTGTAAAGTGTTGCTTGTACGCGAGTACTTAAATGTTCATTAAATACCACTAGAATGGTTGGCATTAGAGACACCCTACCTAGTAGTTTAGTTGCATATTCGTTGGTTTCTAGTTGGTTTCTGGTTTATTGTTTTTGTAGTTGTATCGTTGTTATTCAGTTGTTTGTGTATTTATATCATGCACCATATCTGTACCGTTGCATACTGACGACTGTTGGGCTTCCATCTGGTTAAGCCGTCGTTAGTCATCAAGTTGCGATAGGAAGATTGGAATAACAACAATTCATTTGAACATAACAATTAGCCATAGAATTGTTTTCTATGGAAGATTGGATTTCTTATGTTCAAATTTGTTGGATCATAGGCGTACTCGTCTAATCCAATTCATTTTAGTCCAATTATAATAGTCCAAAATCAAGTTTAATTTTGAACAATTAGTTCATTTAAGACTTATTTAATCCACTTTAATAATGTGATGGTTAATTTCAATTTTCTGATTTACTCTCTTAATGGTGTGTGCAATCGTGAAGGCTATTAGGATGATGGATTTAACATTTTGTAAAACTAATCCCAAGAGTTGTTCTCACGAGGATGTGAAGTTGGCTAGAAAGAAATATATTTGCTACAATGGATAGGGATCAATTCCTACCAGACGTATATTTTTGAAAAAGAATTTCTTCTACCCTTTAGCTACTTGATAGTCGACTATAAGTTGTGTTGGTGCAGGAAGCATCAGATCGAACCTTGTTTTGATATTGGCAAAGGATTCAAAGTTAAGGGTTGTTTGGTATCTAACAATGTTGCTTGAGTGTGCAGGAAACCAAGTCCTAGCGAAGGGCTGCTAGGCACCTGACGAAGGGTTGTCAGGAAAACAAGTCCTAGCGAAGGGCAACAAGTCCTAGCGAAGGGCTGCTAGGCACCTGACGAAGGGCTGCCAGGAAAACAAGTCCTAGCGAAGGGCTGCTAGGCACCTGACGAAGGGCTGTCAGGAAACCAAGTCCTGGCGAAGGGCTGCTGGGCAAAAACCAAGTCCTGGCGAAGGGCTGCTGGGCGAAACTCAAGACCTGGCGAAGGGCTGCTGGGCAAAAACCAAGTCCTGGCGAAGGGCTGCTGGGCGAAACTCAAGACCTGGCGAAGGGCTGCTGGGCAAAAGTCCAACTGGAGGATCCGGTTGGCACCAGGTAAACTCTCCCGAGAGGAGTAGGTGAGGACGCGTTCCCCTCCGAGGGAACATTAGGCGTCGGTTCGACCTAGGGCTCCATTTTGGAGACCAAAGTCAGAACCAAGACATCTGAAGCTATAGAAATTAAATTAAATATTTGCTCTATTGTGTTTTGGAACTAACCCTGGATGCAGGACCGAAGGAACGTGTGTCTGCAGCTCAGAATGCCTCAAAGGAAAGAGGCAACTGCTGACCAGGGCGCCCCCAAGGTGAACACAAAACACAAAGAAAGCAAATAAACCTCGACAGTACATTCTGAGGGCGCCCCCATGGCAAACCAACTGAAGAGTTAAGCTGCTGCCGCGTCTGCACTGCGCACCCAGGGCGCCCCCGCTGTCCCGGGCGCCCCCAGCGCCCAGGGCGCCCCCAGCCACTCTTACGCAGGAGACTTCAGCGCTGCGGATAAGAGTTGGCCGAGTCAACCAGGGCTCCCCCATCGTCCAGGGCGCCCCCGTCAAGACCTTATCCCGAGGTTCAAGGGATAAGTCATTGACTGCGCCTTGTGTGGATCTGCTGCCACGGGGGGGGGGGGGGGGGGGCGCCCCCGTCGACTAGGGCGCCCCCAGGCACTATAAAAAGGGCCCTAGACCCTCCTCTTCAAAACACCGCTTTCATTCAACACATCCAAACTCTCTGACGACCGCGCTCTGCTCCAGGAACTTCCCGACTCAAGTCCGAAGCGCCGTCGACCTCCCGCTGCACCGAAACTCGAGCCTACCCCGGGAGTTGGTAAATACAGAAGTGTAATCTTTCTTATTGCAATTTGTATTTCTCTTCTGTACTCATTCTACGTATTATAGAATTGCCCAAAGTAAACGGTCAACGACCGTGGGCCTTGGAGTAGGAGTCGACCCAGGCTCCGAACCAAGTAAAACGACCTTGTTAGCGTTGTGTTGCTGTGTCTCTATTTCCGCCGCTAGGGCTGTAATCGAACCGAGCCGAGTCGAATACCCGAGAGTTTGAGTTTGGCTCGTTTATTATCGAGCCGAGCTCGAGCTTAATTTATCGAATATAGTGATGGCTCGCGAGCATATTCGAGCCTAATTGAGCCCTAAACGAACTTACCAAATATAAATTATTAATTAAACTATTCATCAATCTATTAAAAAAATAAATTATATTTTCTAAAAAATATAAAATATTTACTAAAATCTATGATTTTATTCATACAAATGAGTTTTATTAGATATTTTATATTTATTAAATGTAAAAGTGTCAAAATTATATATTTAATATTTAATATTAATTTTATATTTTACGAACTAGCTCACGAGCTTATTAACGAGCCTGCTCACGAGCTAACGAGCCGAATACTGCTGAGTTTGAGTTTGGCTCGTTAATATTAACGAGCTTTATTAAACGAGCTCGAACGAGCTTCTATCGAACCGAGACCCGAATAGCTCGCGAGCGGCTTGGCTTGTTTACACCCCTATCCGCCGCGCACTTACTCTTTTTATTTAATCCGAACGATTTGCGACATTCACCCCCCCTCTATCGCATCTCTCGATCCAACAAGTGGTATCAGAGCGGGGAATTCAAACTTAGTGCAACCACCAGTTTGAAAATTTTATTTTCGGATTTTTTTCGCTTTATTTTTTTCAAATAAATAATATCTGTAGGTGTATTTAAAATATCCTTACGCCTTTTTCAATTCTGAATTCTCATTTTTTTTACCTAAGTCAGAATCGATAAAACGATCAATTTTTTGAAAACTTGTCATAATTTTTTTTAATTTTATTATTAATTCGCCTCGAAATTCGTGCAACATTTGTTTTGGATAATTTTTTTTCTTTTCCCACACTACTAATCCAAGACCAAGTCTTGGTACATTTCGGTTAATTCTGTTGTGTGCAAGGGTTTTTAAATGGCCAATCGAGAATGGAACAGCATTCGTCCACCTCTCTTCTCCGGTGAAAACTTCAATTCTTGGAGAAGTCAAATGGAGTTCCATCTAAAGACCCATATGGACATATGGATGATCATTCAAACAGGGTTCCACCCCCCTACAGAAGATGGACTATCAATTGCATGGGACAAACTGGATGAACCAACCCTCAACCAAATTGAGACTGATGCAAGAGCAACTGCAATTCTTCAATGCGGTCTAACCAACGAACAACTCAAGCTAGTCGGTTCATTTGGATGTGCTAGAGAAATTTGGGAGAAATTGATCAATCTTCATCAAGAAATCTCAGATGAAGAAGAAGATCAGGTAAGTTATCTCGCACTCTCGGTCCAAGCACAGACAGCCGAGTCAGAGTCTGAACCTGAATCCAGAGTCGAAATCGAACCAGCAGAATCAGACGACGAACAGACTGAGATGGTAACCAATTTCAAATTCTTTTCTAAATTAGAATTAAATAATCAAGCTGATACTGCAATGGTCGAGGAAGGTATAACTTTTGCAGGGAAAACTCCAAGAGAACCACCAAAGAAGGAGCTTCAACCGGTACCCAAGTCCGACTCAGACACGGAATCAGAAGATGAATTTAGATCCGAGACAGCAACAATTAAGGGGGAGATTCCTAATAAGGAATCAAAAGGTAAAATTACAAATTTGAATTTTAAAAATCATATAATTTGTTACATATGCAGGGAGAGAGGGCACTACCAAACTAAGTGTCCTACTCGAAAGATTCAAACGATACCACCGACGGCGACAAAGGAACGAGCTCCAAAAGCACGAAAGAACAAGAGTCGCATCCAATGCTTCAAGTGTCAGGAGGTTGGGCATTACAAAGAGGAATGCACAGATAAACGTTACAAAGATCCAGGGCAACCAACCAAAATGGGAAACTGTAATTTACATCCAAATCCACTCTTTACCTTGAATACTGATAGATTAATTAATCTCCCTTGGTCAAATTTAGATATGGATGCATGCTTAGATAACTTAATGAAATCATGTATATTAGCAAAGTCAAAATTCAAAATGTTAAGACAAGAAAATGAGACTTTGAAAATTAAAATTGATATACAAGAAAAACTAATTAATAATTTTGCAAACTTAGAAAATCCAGAAATTTCTCCTCACTATGACATTATCTGAAGTTTTGTTTTGGCTATTCATAGGACTAGATAGCTTAAGGACTTAACCAATTACTTGAAATTTGAAAACATAGTATTGGGAGGAGGTGAGATGATAGTACGTTGGGGAAACCAACTCTAATAAGATCAAGTCTACTTGGTCTCTTTAGACTGGTGAAACCAGCCGAAGCTACCGATCCAAGACCCAAGCTAGTTAGACCAGAAAATGACCTAATTTAATTTGAAAATGAAATTTCATTAAAAGGCTTTGTCAAGGAAAGGGTGGATGATCCCATAAGGCTAAGGCCAAAGAAGGCCTAGTGCCTCGCCAAGACCTGGAAGCCAATTTTTGAAATTCAAATTCAAATTATCTTTTGTCAAATTCGAATCTAACACAAATTTCAAATAATTATAGATTCAAACCTGTTTACAAAACTCTTCTTCAAATTTAATCACTTCTTTTTCAAATTCAAACATTTTTCAAATTTAATCACTTCTTTTTCAAAATTAAATATTTTTCAAATTTAATCACTTCTTTTTCAAAATTAATTTTTTTTTAAAATTAATCATTCTCTTCTTCAAAATCATTTTTGCCTTCAAACCTGTCTCACAAAACCCATAAGGTTAACATGCTTGATCACATAGAACTGGGTGAGACATCTAGGAGCTAAAAGTATGATTCAGTTTGCAAGAGTTATTTAAGCTTACCCTTTTTTTTTTCCCCTACTTTTCATTCCTAACATTTTTTTTAATATGAAATTTCATGTTAAATATCTCGATAGACTCATTTTAAATATAATCTAGGGCTTGTTTTGTTTTAGTTATTGATTGTCAAACATTATCAACTGAGTCAAACTTGGTCAAAACAGTCAACCCTAGTCAACATAGTCAAACCTGCTCAACACTGAAATCCCTTAAGGAATTTAGATAAAGTCAGTCTGTGTCGGATACAGGGGGAGTTCCTCTTAATCTTTTTCAAAAATTCAGATTTTTCAAAAACCTCATGCTCTAAAACTTATTATTATCTCAAAATAAGGTTTTCAAAAGTTGATTCAAAAACCTTAATATATTACTATCGCTTTGGAAAAATTATTATCATTTCAAATTTTTTTTAAACTGTGTTATTATTCTAAATTGAGTTTTCAAAAATTTATCTCCTTGAAAGTTATCATACTCAGAAGATTGTTCAAAAGTGCTTCTTTTGATCTTGACAAACCCTAAAGACACAGAGGAAAGGTCCACTTCATGATCTTCAAGGACTCCTAGGATGTGTCAAATTAAGGGGGAGTCTAAGTCAAAAGAAAAACTTCAGAAAAAGTTTCTTTTTACTTATGTCTTTGTTAAACAGTTCTTTCTAATCTGACTCAAACCTTAAGTCTCAAAGGAAGAGTACTTGTGGTCAACAAGCTTCCCAGGACTGAGTCAAGTTTAGGGGGAGGTCAAAATTAAAGGAATTATTTAATAACATGCTTTATTTCAAACTCTTGCAAAAATCTAAGTTTTTCAAAATACTATTTGTTAGAATTTGTGTGACTTATGAAATTGTTTTCGAAATAACATTTACTTAGGTTGGAAAATTTCCAGGACACTTAGGAAATGTCCTTGTAGTCAACAAGGTTTCCTAGGATGGTGTCAGACTGGAAAATGAACCAAGTTAAGTAAAACATTGAACCTTCAAAAGTTCACACACTTTTTAGCATATATTTTTAAGTACTATCATTTTTTTAAAAATTTACTTGAGGTTGAAAATTTCCAGGACACTTAGGAAATATCCTTGTAGTTAACAAGGTTTCCTAGGATTGTGTCAGACTGGAAAAGAAACCTAGTCAAGTGAAATATTTTGTTTTCAAAAAAAAAAAACTAATACTTTTCTAAAAGTACGTATGTATTTCAAATCATAATTTATCTCAAAAGTACTTGAAAAATCTTTTCAAAACTCTTTTTCGAATTTTTTTCAAATACAAAATATTTTTTTGCATAATACTCTTCAAAATAGACTTAATCTGGAAATTTAAGCTTTTGCTATGCTTTTAAGAGTTATACCAAGTATTTTTATATTTTCAAAACTCATAAGCTCTGATACACAATTTATTCTCAAAACTTCTTTCAAAACATATTTCAAAACACAATTTCTTTTCAAAATCTTTTAAGTACTTAAGTATTTAACGGGTATTTTTTTACTTAATTTTCTCAATCAAGTACTTGATACTTAATTTTCAAATTCTTCTAAAAAGTACTTGCTCCAAAGTTTAAAAACTTGTTAAGCCTGAAAAATCCTTTTCTTGAAAATTTTCTAAGCGTGAAAAATTTCTTGAAAAATTTTCTAAGTAAAGTTTCCTTTTCTAAAAGTTAAATTTTTTTTTGGAAACTTGGAAATTTTGCCTAAGTAAATTTTTTCTGCCTTATAAAAAGTTGTAAATTTTTTTTAAGCCTGAAATTTTTTTCATAATGGTAAATTATCTAAGTGTAAAAAGTTTTGAAAATGCTTTTACTCGATTCTTGAAAAATACTTTGTCAAAAACATAAAGCACTTAGAAAAACTCATAAATCCCTGTTAGATACCTTGTTCACCCATGCTTGTTTTTGATATATGTCAAAGGGGGAGGAAAGGTCAAAGTTAAGAGTTAAGTTAATTATTCAGGGGGAGAATGAGCATGAGAAATTTTTACGAATTACATTTGGGTTTAGACTGTTACGAATTGATATGTTTTATTAGTCTTAATTTTTATGCGTAAACTGCTATCTTTTTCCTTAACTTTGAATTGTGTTGCCATAATCAAAAAGGGGGAGATTGTTGGTGCAGGAAGCACCAGATCGAACCTTGTTTTGATATTGGCAAAGGATTCAAAGTTAAGGGTTGTTTGGTATCTAACAATGCTGCTTGAGTGTGCAGGAAACCAAGTCCTAGCGAAGGGCTGCTAGGCACCTGACGAAGGGTTGTCAGGAAAACAAGTCCTCTGCTAGGCACCTGACGAAGCGCTGCCAGGAAAACAAGTCCTAGCGAAGGGCTGCTAGGCACCTGACGAAGGGCTGTCAGGAAACCAAGTCCTGGCGAAGGGCTGCTGGGCAAAAACCAAGTCCTGGCGAAGGGCTGCTGGGCGAAACTCAAGACCTGGCGAAGGGCTGCTGGGCAAAAGTCCAACTGGAGGATCCGGTTGGCACCAGGTAAACTCTCCCGAGAGGAGTAGGTGAGGACGCGTTCCCCTCCGAGGGAACATTAGGCGTCGGTTCGACCTAGGGCTCCATTTTGGAGACCAAAGTCAGAACCAAGACAGCTGAAGCTGTAGAAATTAAATTAAATATTTGCTCTATTGTGTTTTGGGACTAACCCTGGATGCAGGACCGAAGGAACGTGTGTCTGCAGCTCAGAATGCCTCAAAGGAAAGAGGCAACTGCTGACCAGGGCGTCCGGAGTGTCCCGGGCGCCCCCAAGGTGAACACAAAACACAAAGAAAGCAAATAAACCTCGACAGTACATTCTGAGGGCGCCCCCACTGTCCCAGGCGCCCCCATGGCAAACCAACTGAAGAGTTAAGCTGCTGCCGCGTCTGCACTGCGCACCCAGGGCGCCCCCAGCCACTCTTACGCAGGAGACTTCAGCGCTGCGGATAAGAGTTGGCCGAGTCAACCAGGGCTCCCCCAGCGTCCAGGGCGCCCCCGTCAAGACCTTATCCCGAGGTTCAAGGGATAAGTCATTGACTGCGCCTTGTGTGGATCTGCTGCCACGTGGGGGGGGGGGGGGGGGGCGCCCCCAGGCACTATAAAAAGGGCCCTAGACCCTCCTCTTCAAAACACCGCTTTCATTCAACACATCCAAACTCTCTGACGACCGCGCTCTGCTCCAGGAACTTCCCGACTCAAGTCCGAAGCGTCGTCGACCTCCCGCTGCACCGAAACTCGAGCCTACCCCGGGAGTTGGTAAATACAGAAGTGTAATCTTTCTTATTGCAATTTGTATTTCTCTTCTGTACTCATTCTACGCATTATAGAATTGCCCAAAGTAAACGGTCAACGACCGTGGGCCTTGGAGTAGGAGTCGACCCAGGCTCCGAACCAAGTAAAACGACCTTGTTAGCGTTGTGTTGCTTTGCCTCTATTTCCGCCGCGCACTTACTCTTTTTATTTAATCCGAACGATTTGCGACATTCACCCCCCCCCCCTCTATCGCATCTCTCGATCCAACAAGTTGCTCCTATGTGTTCCGGAAAGAGTCGACGACGATGGCCAGTCACTGGAGTTCTGCCCCTGTGAAAGTTGCTGCGGCGGGGAGGAACTTAGGGTTCTACAAGGTTAACACGAGCATTAGGGGACACACCGGCAGGGGTTCGGCGGAGTCCACTCCGACGCTCAAGTCAGTGTCCGTCCGAAAAGTAAAGGTAGCGAGACGTAAAGAATGTACGTAGGGTTGAGAGAGTGTAACCCCTTTACCGGAGGGGTTGGACTACCTTTTATACTGACGACGACAGACTAGACGTGCCCCCTTGATCGGTGTCATGTCTCCGATAATTGAGTCACACCCCCTCTTTCGGCGGTAACTAGATATCCTTTGAAATGGTCCGCGCCGTTATCACGCTTCCACCCGTTGTGACATTTAAGGGTCGTGCAGACCTTTTCTAACAGGGATGCTTATCAGTACCGAGAGGGGCGGGGGGTCAGTACCCGAGGTCGGTCATTGCGGGGACTCCACCTCCCGAGGTAAGCTCGGGGTCTTCGGGCGCTATCACTCCCAAGGTGCCCTCGGGGCCTAACCTCTCGGGGTGCTCCTGGGAGGGGTCTTCGGGCTGACCTTCCCGGGCGCGTCTCCTGAGGGGGGGCCCCGAGACCCGGGAAGGAAGGTCCCTTCGATCTGTCATGTCGCGCCCCACGGCTTCTTCATCCCTCGTGCCGGGCACGGACTATTCAACCCTATCACAAGTCCCTCCCTTCAAGTCTGATCGAAGGAAGTGTGGCTAACTGATCGGACTAGTGCAAAGATGAAAAAGCTGCGAGCCTTCGCCTTCCTTATTATTCTTGTAGTTATAAGGGGCCTTTGGATTATAATCCTTATCTCGAGTTCCGAGAAATCCCCCTTAATGGTCTCATCCTTTTCTCTTCATCCTTTACTGCTTCGCTGGCGGCCCGTGGGGCCCTAAGATATATCCAGTGAGTCTCGGGACTCTGGCTGATCTTTTGAACATGTCTCGTATCTTTGCGAACTTCGTGGCAGCCAAGTCAACACAGTTGCTCAATGTATGCACTAAGGCCATGTGGCTCTTCCCTTATTTTGCGGTGGTCTCTTCTTGATACGTGCTACGGGCTATACGAAGCGACGACGATAAGGGATATCCGTTCCCCGAGACAGCCCGTTAATGCCATCGACGTTCCGTTCTCCCATTGCTCCGAGGGGTGTGTCGTAGCCCTATAAAAATGGGTGCAACGACCCTCTGCGGCTTCCTCACCCTATCTGCCCTTTGGAGTTCTCCTTGCTTAGCTATCCCTTTCGCCGCCGCGCCCTTTAGATGAGAGTAAGTCTCCCTTTATCTTGTTGCTCCCTTATTCTATCCCCCTGGGTCCGATGGAGAAAAAGAAGTCTGTAGGTGACGTCGAGTGCTCCCTGAAAGAGTTGGGATTTCGTTCCGAGTGGTACGAGACTATCTTTTCCAAAGTGAGGTCGGAATCCCTTCAGGCTGCCCATCAAAAATACGGTATCCCGGCAGACTGGGAGGTAAGGGTCCCTTCCTCAGGTCAATCGCCGGTGACCACCTGTGAGGGTTTTTCACTGGACGGAGAACCTTCCTCCTGTCCCGGACCTTGGCGACTTTCAACAGGACGCGGGATATCATAGAGCCAAGGGTATCCTGGCTGGGATAGAATTCCATGGACTTCAGTTGGTGCAGTGCGAGGAGCTCCTCTATCGGGCCGAAATTAGTCCGAAGATTACACCCCTCGACTCCAACCTTCGTAAGTTGTTTTCATACTTGGTGCAGTTCCTGGTTAATGCTGACTGATGTTCTCTTGTTTTTTTATTCTGCAGGCAACATTATGTTTTCCCTCGTGATGAACAAGTTCCTGAAGTGGGACCAGGATAACGAGCAGGCGTTGGTTCTAGGCTCGGTATCTTCGACCCCCACAGGAATTCCCCCCCAGGGTGACGAGGTAGTGGGAGAGTCATCTGCAGGCCCTGGGCCCCCACGGACATCGAAGCCTCGGAGTTGCCCTCGGTCCTGGGAGGGGGTCCACTGCTCCTATTACTGAGGCCCCAAGAGGAAAAGCGGCGCCTCCTTCGTCGGCCGCTCCTTCCGAGATCCAAGTGCTTGAAAAGAATTATCGGGAGAGTCGATCCCAAAGGGATCGCCCCTGAAGCGGTTGAAGAAAGGCTTGTCTCCGACATCTTTAGGCTCGGCTATCCCCGGGATGCGGCTTCACGATCCTCGGGTGTTCGGGAAGGGTCTTCTTCTCCTGTCGTCGAGACGCCCATCCCTGTCGCCGACGCCCCATCTCTCCCAGTTGACCTTCCGACTGTTCCTTGAGGCAAAGAGGTGTCCATGCATCTGCCCCGCTCACCCCGGAAGACTTCCAAGTCAAAGAAGAAGACGGCCGGCAGTTCTCAGTCTATCCACATAAAGGGGGTTGCTTCTGAGGCATTGTTGAGCGCTTCAAGCTCGGAAGAAGATGCCCTTGAGCTCGGAGGCGTTCCTAGTCAGTCAGGAACTCCTACCGAGGAAACTCTGCCTTCTCCCGTCCTGCCATGGTGGGTAGCTGGGTCAGCCCGCTACCTGGGCATGCTACATCAATCCCTTTTAACAGTAAACCTTTCGATGCGCTTTTCAATCTGCTTTAAAGTCTTTCTACTAACTATTTGTATCTGCCCCGCAGGTTGCCTCTAATTGCGCAGCCACCAGCCGCTTACTGTGTTCCAGAGGGGTTACTGAAGGTCTCCTTCGGGAGGTGGCGGATGCCGAGGCAGAAACCGGCCGGGCTCGTGAGGCTGGACTCATGCAGGTGGAGGTCAGCCGAGCTCTTCGAGAGAAGGCTAATCATTATCTGGCTGCCTTAATAACGACCGAGGATGCCCTGTATGGGTACAAACTCCGGGAACATCTCAGATCCAAGAAGGGACAGGCGCTTGAAGGGGAGCTGCAGAAGTTATCGCAGGAGCGGGATAACTCCAGGAGCGAACGAGAGAGTTGACTGATCAAGTTAACCTCCTGGAATCCGCAAAGAAGGTCTTGGAGGACCGGGATACAGAGCAAGATTGCCTAATGGCTTCGCGAGAACACGACCTGAAGCTGTCAATCTCTCATGCAGCCGGTCTCCAGGACCAAGTAACCTAGGCCAAAGCACAAGTTGATGCTGCTACTCAGAAACTCCAGGAGGTGCAAGAGACTCAAGCTTACCTATTCCAAGAGGTGGCGACACTGAAAGCTGCCAAGGAGGAGGCCGAGGCCAAGATACAGCAGCAGCAGGGTGACCACACAATTCAACTATTCCGGATCGAGGCGGAGTCCAGGGCTAAGTTCTTGGAGTCGGAGGAGTATGCTGAGGTGGTGGCCGTGCAAGCATTGAAGCGTCTCAAACAGGGCTTCTATGATGCTATCCGCCAGTTGGAGAAGGACCAGCTACTGAAACCCGACTCAGACTTGAGTGCGGTAACTGTCCAGCGTGTTTGGGACGATCTGCCCTGGGAGGAGCGGGATTTATAGGATATATAGGCATAGATTTCCTGACAGTCCCTCGCCCGCTGTATCTTCTTCTTTTTAAGCTCTCTTTTATAGAACAAGTGGGTGGTCGTTCTATTATTGAATGTTACCTTCGCTAAGCTTCTTATATTTGGAGGGATTTCTTGTTCCCCTTAGAATGCCAGCTCCAAGGAAAGCTGGGAGGCCATAGGGTTTAATCTGCTCTTGGTTGGGCGGGTACAGCTCCGAGGCCAAGCCTACACACCGAGAGGCTGTAGGGTTTAATCAGCTCTTGGTCGGGCGTGTACAGCTCCGAGGCCAAGCCTATACACCGAGAGGCTGTAGGGTTTAATCATCTCTTGGCCGGGCGTGTACAGCTCCGAGGCCAAGCCTACACACCGAGAGGCTGTAGGGTTTAATCAGCTCTTGGCCAGACGTGTACAGCTCCGAGGCCAAGCCTACACACCGAGAGGCTGTAGGGTTTAATCAGCTCTTGGCCGGGCGTGTACAGCTCCGAGGCCAAGCCTACACACCAAGAGGCTGTAGGATTTAATCAGCTCTTGACCGGGCGTGTACAGCTCCGAGACCAAGCCTACACACCGAGAGGCTGTAGGGTTTAATCAGCTCTTGGCGGGGCGTGTACAGCTTCGAGGCCAAGCCTACACACCAAGTGGCTGTAAGGTTTAATCAGCTCTTGGCCGGGCGTGTACAGCTCCGAGGCCAAGCCTACACACCAAGTGGCTGTAAGGTTTAATCAGCTCTTGGCCGGGCGTGTACAGCTCCGAGGCCAAGCCTACACACCAAGAGGTTGTAGGTTTAATCAACTCTTGGCCGGGCGTGTACAGCTCCGAGGCCGAGCCTACACACCAAGAGGCTGTAGGGTTTAATCAGCTCTTGACCGAGCGTGTACAGCTCCGAGGCCAAGCCTACACATCGAGAGGCTGTAGGGTTTAATCAGCTCTTGATCGAGTGTGTACAGCTCCGAGGCCAAGCCTACACACCGAGAGGCTGTAGGGTTTAATCAGCTCTTGGCCGGACGTGTACAGCTCTGGGGCCAAGCCTACACACCGAGAGGTTGTAGGGTTTAGTCAGCTCTTGGCCGGGCGTGTACAGCTCCGAGGCGAAGCCTACACACCGAGAGGCTGTAGGGTTTAATCTGCTCTTAGCCGGGCGTGTACAGCTCCGGGGCCAAGCGTACACACCGAGAGGCTGTAGGGTTTAATCTGCTCTTGGCCGGGCGTGTACAGCTTCGAGGCCAAGCCTACACACCGAGAGGCTGTAGGGTTTAATCTGCTCTTGGCCGGGCGTGTACAGTTCCGAGGCCAAGCGTACACACCGAGAGGCTGTAGGGTTTAATCTGCTCTTGGCCAGGCGTGTACAGCTCTAGGGCCAAGCCTACACACCGAGAGGCTGTAGGGTTTAGTCAGCTCTTGGCCAGGCATGTACAGCTCCGAGGCCAAGTCTACACACCGTGAGGTTGTAGGGTTTAATCTGCTCTTGGCCGGGCGTGTACAGCTCCGAGGCCAAGCCTACACACCGAGAGGCTGTAGGGTTTAGTCAGCTCTTGGCCAGGCATGTACAACTCCGAGGCCAAGTCTACACACCGTGAGGTTGTAGGGTTTAATCTGCTCTTGGCCGGGCGTGTACAGCTCTGGGGCCAAGCCTACACACCGAGAGGCTGTAGGGTTTAGTCAGCTCTTGGCCAGACATGTACAGCTCCAAGGCCAAGCCTACACACCGAGAAGTTGTTGGGTTTAATCACGGATGGGGACTCAGCATTTTTCCGAATGACATGTCACTCACACTTTTTATTGATTGTACTACAAGGCTGTGAAGAAGTAAAAAATACATTAAGCAAATACACCGCGTAGTACCTCACTGAGTACAGTAGGGGCGGAGATGGTTGGCGTGTCAGGGCCTTTCCAATCTCTTGCCTTTTTTGTCTTCCAGATAATAGCTACCTCCCATGAGTTTTTTGATAACGACATAGGGGTCGTCCCATTGCAGCTCTAACTTTCCGAGGGCCCCTACCAGATTTATTCTCTTCCAGACTCGATCACCTACCTCGAAGTTGCGAGCGATTACTCGGTGATTGTAGGCTTGCTGCATCCTCGTCTGATATGCCTCCAACCTTGCCGTGGCTTTATCTCGTACATCCGAGATGAGGTCTAGATCAATTAGCCGCTCTTGGTCATTGTTTTCCTTTCGATAAAACTGCCGTCGTGGTGACTCTTCCCCTACCTCCACCGGGATGATGGCCTCTGCGCCATAAACCAGCTGGAAAGGGCTCTCGCCCGTCCCTTCTTTCGGAGTAGTCCGGTAGGACCACAGGATGCTGGGGAGTTCTTCGACCCAGCTGCCCTCGACGTGGTCTAACTTTATCTTGAGCCCTTGCAGGATTTCTCGATTGACGACTTCAACTTATCCATTGCTCTGCGGGTATGCAACTGAGGTGAAGGCCTGTTGAATGCCTAATCCCTCGCACCACTCCTTCAGCTTACGCCCAGAGAATTGCCGCCCATTATCGGATACCAACTTGTGAGGGATGTCGTACCGACAGACAATGTCTCTCCATAGGACTTTCATTACAGCCCCTTCCGTGATGTTCGCCAGAGGTTCGACTTCTACCTATTTAGAGAAGTAGTCAACGAGGACCAGCAGAAATTTCTTCTGCTGGGGCCCAATGGGAAAGGGACCCACAATGTCCATTCCCCATTGGCCGAAAGGGCGGGATACTGTAGAAACTCGCAAGGGCTTGGTCGGACGGTGAGTTACATGTTGATGTCTCTGACAAGCTTCGCACCGAGCCACAAAATTAAGCGCATCAACCTGCAAAGTAGGCCAAAAGTATCCCGCCAAAAGGATCTTCCGAGATAGGGATCTTCCTCCGACGTGACTCCCACAGATGCCCTCGTGTACCTCCCTCATCACGTAGTCGGTCTCCTTCGACCCGATGCATTTTAGGAGGGGTCGGGCGAAGGCTCTCCTATATAGTTGATCCTGACCAGTGTAAACTTGCCTGCCACCGGCGAAACAGCCGCCTCTCTTGGCGCCCACCAAGAAGGGATCCATCCCGGAGGAATGCTATGTATGGATCCCTCCAGTCTGTCCGTTTGTCGGTTCCGACCTCCTCTCTGATCTGAGCTACCATTGCTTCTGCCGTACTAGGCTCGTTCAACCGCCAGGTGGATATGGAACTGGCCAGCTTGGCTAGCTCATCCGCTCGCACATTGTCCGACTGGGAGATCTTTTGCAGGATGACCTCCGAGAAGGCGACCTTCATCTGTTCGTAGAGGGCTACATATTTCCACAGCCATTCACAGTTGACTTCGAAACTACTCGCTATCTGCTGAACCACCAATTGTGTGTCTGAATATACCGTGACCCGACAGGCTCCCATGTGCCTAGCCGCTTGCAGGTCTGCCAGGATCGCCTCGTATTCAGCTTCGTTGTTAGTAGCTTTGAAGTGGAGTCGGATAGACAGATGCAATGTGTCTCCCCTAGGGGAAATCATTAGCAATCCCACCCCGCTATGCTGGCTATTAGAGGATCCATCCACATAGACCTTCCACACCCCTTCGGCCTCCGCCTCTGGGACTGTCTCTAACATAAAGTCGGAGAGGGCTTGGGCTTTGATAGCGGCTCGAGGCTGATACTCGATGACGTATTCGCTTAGCTTCGTCGTCTATTGTATCAACCTGCCCGAAGCTTCGAGGTTAGTGAGGACCCGGACAAGCAGGCTATTGGTGAGGATCACGATGGGGTGCGCTAAGAAGTACGGCCTTAACCTTCGGGCCATCAGGACCAAGGCGTAAGCCAGTTTTTTCATCGTGGTGTAGCGTGTCTCGGCGTTCTTTAGAAGGTGTCCAAAGAAATAGATGGGGTATTGTACCTGATCTTGTTCTCGGACGAGCGTCGATCCCACTGCTTGCTCGGCTCTCCCAAAAGGCCTCATGCCAATGGACATATCATTATTCCTTATAAGCCTATGATCTTTTCCCATGTGTTTAGATGTGGGACTATGTTTGTAACTTGCAACCCCAACAATAAGGTCTCCCCCTCCACAGGTTTGTGTAGGATAGGGAGGTCTACAAGATAGGTCTTTAATTCTATAAAGGCCTTCTTACACTGATCATCCCACTCAAACTTGACGGCTTTTCTCAAGATCTTGAAGAATGGGAGGGTCTTGTCTGCGGATTTGGAGATGAATATGGATAACGCCATGATCCTTCCATTCAGCTGCTCTCTTATCAGTCTTCACTAGGATGTCGTCCATGTACACCTCGATGTTCCGCCCGATTTGGTGCCTGAAGACTTTGTCCATCATCCGCTGGTATGTGGCACCCGCATTGCGTAGACCGAAGGGCATGACATTGTAGCAGTACGTGCCGTCAGCCGTCACAAAACTAACTTTCTCCTGGTCCTCGAGTGCAAGGGGGACTTGGTGGTAGCCTTGGTAAGCATTTAACATTGAGATGAACTCACACCCGGCTGTAGAGTCCACCAGCTGGTTTATCCACGGCAGGGGGTAGCAGTCTTTTGGGCAAGCTTTGGTTAAGTCTCGGATGTCGATGCAGACTCGCCATTTGCCCCCGGGGCTTGGGGACGAGGACCATATTGGCCAGCCAGGCTGGAAACTGAACTTCTATGATGTGTCCAACTTTTAACAACTTCTGAACTTCCTCTCGAATGGCCCCAACTTGATCAAGGGCGAATTGCCTCCACCTTTTCTTCACGGGACGGGCTCTCGGCATAACATGCAGATGGTGCATGGCCAACGCCGGTGGAACTCCTTTAATCTCTTCAGCTGCCCAAGCGAAGACATCCTTATGGTTCCGCAGGCACTCGATGAGGCAGCTTCTTAATTCTGGTGCAAGGTCGAGGGCGATGCGTGTTCCCCCTCCGCGTTGAGGATGGATCTATACTTCCTCACTCTCGACCTCCTTTCGTTCTTGCTTAGGTCCTTCATCTTCTCACGGATGGGCCAGGTCCTCTGGCAAGACCTCTTGAAGATCGAGGTCCTCCTCTGTACGGACAATGGGTTGTTCCTCCAACCCTGCCATCGGTGCTCCTTCGGGTGCTTTGCTAGATTCCCACAGACGACGCCAAATTTGTTCCGGAAAGAGTCGACGACGATGACCAGTCACTGGAGTTATGCCCCTGTGGAAGTTGCTGTGGCTGGGAGGAACTTAGGGTCCTACAAGGTTAACACGAGCGTTAGGGGACACACCGGCAGGGGTCCGGCGGAGTCCACTCCGACGTTCAAGTCAGTGTCCGTCCGAAAAGTAAAGGTAGCGAGAAATAAAGAATGTACGTAGGGTTGAGAGAGTGTAACTCCGTTACCGGAGGGGTTGAACTACCTTTTATACTGACGACGACAGACTAGACATGCCCCCTTGATCGGTGCCACATCTCCGATACTTGAGTCATGCCCCCCTCTTTCGGCGGTAACTGGATATCCTTTGAAATGGTTCGCGTCGTTATCACGCTTCCACCCATTGCGACATTTAAGGGTCGTGCAAACCTTTTCTAATGGGGATGCTTATACGTACCGAGAGGGGATGTCAGTACCCGAGGTCGGTCATTGTGGGGACTTCACCTCCCGAGGTGAGCTCGGGGTCTTCAAGCGCTATCACTCCCGAGGTGCTCTCGGGGCCTAACCTCCCGGGATGCTCTCGAGAGGGGTCTTCGGGCTGACCTTCCCGGGCGCGTCTCCTGAGGGGGGGCCCCGGGGCCCAGGAAGGAAGGTCGCTTCAATCTATCATATCGCATTCCATGGCTTCTTCATCCCTCATATTAAGCATGGACTATTCAACCCTATCATTAGGATTTATATTCGTTCACATAACCTAACTATAAGTTGTGATGGATAAACGTAATCATCTTTTCGTACCACTAATCCGAAGTGTTATATATATATATATATATATATATATATATATATATATATATATATATATATATGAGTGATGATAGGGAGAGTGAATTTGGGAGAGTGAATGGGAGAGTGAATGACATGGCAGTTATTGTATACACGTCCGATCGACGATCGGACATCACCGGCGGCCTTCGGCCGCCACCCCGAACCAAACTATACCCTGGGGGCACGGTGAACCCGTCGGGGATCGCCACAATTGCGATCTCGCATCATTGACCGTCGATTTCGATGGGTTCACCGTTGCCGACCATCCTGACGAGTTCACCGTCCTCTCAAGGTATAGTTTGATTCGGGACGACAATCAGAGGCCGTCGATGGTGTCCGATCGTCGATCGGACGTGTATACAATAATTGGTCGTCATTCATTCTCCCATTCACTCTTCCCGAGTACATGGAGCGCATCAGTTTCACATTCCATGGGCACTCCAACGTGCTTTGACTCACCCCGAGTAACTACGTGGCATTTCGGCCTTTTCAGGAGTTAATTAGAAGATGGAATCTTAACTGTGATGCATTATTATTCTTCAATGCGATGATAATTTTAAGAAAGTTGACGAGTTAGATGGGCCTTCACGATCCCTTTACAATTTATCTGGATGGTTTTCATAGACTAAGTGAATCATCTCTAGCATTAGTCAATTTAAATAATTAGAAATTTGAATTATATAAAAAAAATCAGACTCTTATTTTGGCACAAGTAAATGGAGGCAATACAGTAATTAGCCGAGTCTACAAGTTAGAAATTAAGCGGTAGCGATAAAAGATGATTCGTTCGTCTTTAACGTTTCCATCAATCTGTCCTAAAATCAATATAGAAATGATAAATCAAGAAAACTATAAGTCAGGAACTAGTTTCTAATATCATGACATGATATGATTTTATTTTCCTTTTCATCAATTTGATCATATTCATCAAACTCGGTGTTGACCAATAGATAATCTCGGTTCTCAAAAGGAGGCCAAGTTTTTTCTTCACTGCATCGGAGAGGTGGAATAGAGACGGTAAGTCTGCAATAAATGGACAAATTTGAGGTGACAGAATAGAATCACATGAAGGCTTAATTGTCGCACGATTTGATTTAATCTTGGCCGTGTAGTTGGACTTGTTAAATTTTACGGGACTTCATGTGATTTTGTCAAGAAGACTTTTCACGTTGTTCGTCGTCGTCGTTTTGAAAGATAAGGCATGAAAGAGAGAAAGAAAATAAATAAATAAAGGGGAAGGAACAAGGAGTGCAGGAGAGGAGCTGTTTTAGTGTCTGCCATTGTCATCTACAGTGTGACGGATTCCTAAAAAAAATGATTAATGGGTCAAATAATATTGAAATTGAACGGTCAATTTTCACATGAGTTTTTTTATCAGTAATTAAAATAAATTAAAAATATATATATAAAAATATATCTTGATAATTAACATTATCAAATCTACTATTCATTCTCAGAGTTTCGAATTTTAAATCTCTAATGTATCACGACACCTTTCCCGGAGAATGTGGGTGATACAAGCTTACATGTTGGATTTGCCTCAGCCCATTAAGAGTTGATCAGACTCGACATGATTCATCCCCCCTCCGAACCATTTTTACCACAGCCCAAATGACCACAGCTGGGCTTGTCGTGTTGAGTTTGGCCCAGGCCGTTGGGTCTATTTTTCTTAAAAATATATATTTAAGTTTATTTCAAAATCTTCAAAATGGAATACTTAATATTTTAAAATGATATCTTTACTAAATATTATTGAAAATGATATCTTTACTAAAATGAGAGCAGTCAGGTAACACGGAACAACATTATACTATAGACTTCACATCAATAACTTTCTTCAGACTTGAATAGGTTGTCGTACTGAAGCAAGATATAGATCACAGAATAACATCTCGGCGCAATCAAATTCATCGACCAAAAACATTTCAGTTTTTATTTCCGTGTGTCTGAATGAACACAAAACGCATCACATAACAAAACTCTTACTGGAGAAGTTCATGATTCTATGCAAATGCCTAAGAATGTTCTCAGCCATCTTCTTGGTGTCGCCATCCCCTCTGTGGAAGACCGACACCAGCAGGGTCGGCAACACCTTATCACTGTAGATTTCCTTGCAGAAGCTCTCCTTCCCCTTCTCCAAAAACCTCTCTATCAGCCACAGACTCCTCTGAAGGACATCCTCCTCCCTGTGCACCTTCAACACCCCGAGCACATTCTTCACTGCACCGAGCTCGCTCAGTACCCTCACACTGCCCTCCACCTCCACGCTTTCATCCAAGAGGGTTCCAATGGCCGACAACACTGCCTTTACGACCTTGCCATTCTCATTGTCGAGGCAAGCCAACAGCCTCTCTGCTGCTCGGGATTCCAGCAAGCAGAAGGTAGTGGTCGAGGAGCAGACTCCTCGGTGCGCTGGGCAAGTCATCACCATTCTACTACCTTCTCTGTTCAAGACCGAGATGGGCTTGGAGAAAATGTTTACTGCTCTAGAAGGCTTTTTCACCTCTGAAGGGGGCCTTGATAGTTTCAGTGACTGAGAGGAGAGGTTCCCAAGCCCCACAGCTGCTAACCTTTGGACTTCACTGCTTCCGCATGGTCTCACAAGCAAGTCTAAAAACACTGATGTTAAATTTCTTGACATAGCCATCTCGAGTATCTCCTGGTCAAGCAAGCTGCTGGTGAACCTCACAAGAATGCCCACTAGTCCTTCTAAATAGTACTCTGCCTGCCTTGTGTTGCTGGTTCGTATTTCGCCTCTCTGAATTTCTTGTATCCTGCCGAGAACTAAGGGCGCCACGCCTTGGTGGAGGAGAGCTAAATTGAGTGGGGTGCTTTGGTGAGGGAGCTTTGCGATTAGGTTCGCCGATACGGCTTGCTTCTCAGAGATCCGCACTATGTCATAGTTTTTTATTAGGCCCTCTGGTTGGCCTTGTGTCTTGCAGAGACCTGTGGCTATAGTGTATCCTATGTGAGATGAGAGAACGATGAGCAACTTTGCCGCAACAGTTGGTAACTCTTCTAATCGAGAATTGAGGAATTCGATGATGGTTTGCGTTACATCAAGCTCTTTTACTACTGACACGACTGTGGCTAGAGGTTTTGAGAGCTTTGTGAGGGAAAGTACGATTCTTATGAGGTTCAGATTCACTTCTTCCGCCATCGAACACTTCAACAAGTGGACAATGTTGTAAACTGAGTAATGTGAGGTGATGGTGTGGCCATTCTTGTTCACGTTTATGTTGGAGAAATCTATCGCATCCGATTCGAGTATGTTGGCAAGGATTGCAGCAGCCTCTTCCTGGGAATCCTGGGGTTCGCTGTGGATTCTGCGCAAAAATATCTCTTCGATCATGATCGGGATGATGCCTGCATCGATGAGTATCTTGCTGTTGGGTGGGTGAGATGAGATTTGAACTAGAGCTTTGAATGCTTCTCTTCTGATGACAGCATTGCCTCTACTTATCATTTGGATGAGGGTGTTGGAGGCTCTCTCTGCCACATAAATCTTCATGTAATCCTCAGGTAAGATCTCACCAAGGTAGCTCACCATATTCATCTGCACCTCTTCTGAATCTGTATTATGCCAATACAATTTAGTGCCAAGCAAGTTGCTACAGTTGCGATTTCTCAGGGAAAATGTGGAGAGATGAGAGTTAAAATGGTACTTACCATCACTGAGGTGGTGCAAAAGGGGTTCCAAGAATCCATTCTCTGCCATGCACTTAATGTTCAGCGGTAACTTCTCTAAGTTCTTCAAAGTTTCTTCTGCCTTTTCTGCAGCAAAAGGATCAGCTTCCTTATTGAATTTCATTGTAATCAGAATCAAGATTCCACCAGGTGTCTGCCCGATCTTGTCCAAGAACATCTCAGATTTTGAAAGCTCGAGTAAGAATGAAACAGCTGCATGCCTCTCTGAAGAATTGTAACTGGACATCATCTTGATTGCCCTTGTGAGAGCTCTTGTCTTTGCAATAATAACCTGCAAATATAAATCCATCCATCATCAAAGTCATTTGGATTGATCCAATATAAAATTTAACTAAAACCACAAGAGAAGGATTGTAAACCTTTCTGTCTTCATCCTCCACCAGTGAGCGCAGAAGATGCATCGCCTCACACCGCACAGTCACACTATCATGCCTTAGAAGCTGCTCTACTTGCTGCGTGATTCCAACATTGTGCATATGCTCCATGTTGAGCTTTTTACGTTGGCTCAGCAGTTGCAGCTCCTTGAGTGCATCCAACACCATGGTTTCTGAAGTGGCCAATGACAAAGCACCACTAGCAATCGAGATTCTAGTCACCTCGCTTCGTTCGTTCCACTCTTTGATTGTGTTCTTCAAAGCTAGATTGTTGACGAAACCAGTACTTTTAATCTCAATCCTTGTTGTTGGGCAGATCACATTTTCTGAGGAACTATCCAACAACCACTCAACGATAGCTTCTCGTTCGTACGTTATGCCAGTTTCTATGGTGACAGGATCGTTCATAATTTTCTTTGTTAATGGACATAAGAAGCCTTGGTAAGCAGGTTGCAGAGTTTCTGCTAATTGAGGGAGAATGTTGGATGATGCTTCGGCAGCATCGTTCCTATGTGTGCCATCATACATAGCTTTAACAAAACCTTCATAAATATTTTCCCTGTGAGAAGTTGTAAATGGACTTTCCTCTTCTCCACTTGACCTTGGGTGATTTGTATTAATTTGCAGTAGTTGGCTGAATTGATTCATGGCAATGTCAGCATTTCTTTGGATCCCGAAATTGTAAAAAGGAATATTGCTGAGATCAACTGCCATGCTACTAATCACTGCCTCTAGTTGTTTGATGGTGGCTTGGAGTTCATTGTCCAGAGTCACTTGATCTCCACTGCTGCATCGGGTAACTAGCTCCTTCGCGACGATGACTTTCGATGACAAAGAAGCTAGGAATTCATTTCTGCTTGTTGCAATATTTTCTTGGACCTGTGGTTCCATTCCTGGCTCCATGGCACTTGGTTGCCGTGTATGATCAGCAACAGCTAAAATCATATATCAGATGATACTGAAAGAGAAATTATTAGAATTAAATGCAAAATTCTATCATAATAACTTTCAGGAACACACCCATGCAATTTGTTTCCCGTTTTTGGGTCAATTATCCTTGCAAATACGATCCTAGTACACAAGATAAAACCTGTATTTTAATTCAATTAATGAAAACATATTCCATTGCTGATCCATTAAACGGAAACATAACAACCAGCAATTTATTAACATGGAATTTACTCACTTTTGCCTTGATGGAGCTGCTTTTGAAGCTTTACCAACCGAAGTATTAAAACATGCAAAAAGAAGAGAGTGAATGAATGAGAGGTTGGAGACAATTGAATCTCTAAAGGCGTTTCAAGATTTGCTGCATCTCTCCCCTTGAAGAGTATGTCTCTTTAGTTCATCTTCTGAAGAAGCAAACTGATCAAATTTGTTTTCTGAATTTATCAGCATAAGGTTTTAGGAGGAAGTCCTTTCTGAACTGGTCACCAACTTATTACCTAGTCTGCGGGTTGACTTGTAGTTACTTCTGAAATTTATTTTCAAACTGCTATTTGATATTGTCAATGAAGGGTTAGTGATCTCCATGTTAGTCTAGTTTAATAGTTGTTGCTTATTCAGCTATTTTGCTTCTCAGGCTCAACTTTGAAACTTTAAAATCTGTCACAAATTTACCAAGTCAATATCAATCTCTTTTGCACATGAAATAATCTTACGAGAATGAGCAAAAAACTAGAACTCATTCCTCTTGAATCACAACCTTTGATCCTTTCTTTCTTGTCTTAATTCTTGGATACTGCGTCCGAGAATAAGGATCCATTCAAAATAAGGGATTTATGACTGTGTCCAGTGGATCCATTCAAAATAAGGATCCTCCAAGCTCTCAGGTAAACAAAGGCCAAGGTCTATTAGGACTAGTTCCATCACAGTACCAAAATTACCGGCATTACCATCTATTTTCCTCACCAAAAGGTTCACGCATGCCTGTCTGTATTGAAGATTCTAACATCAAGTATCCCAATCTTGTGGACGACCGTGACAGGGAAGCTTGAGGTGCCATGGTCATTAGCATCAAAGTCATGTGGAATGTACTTCTGGAATGAAGCAATTTTGCTGGCAGCATTTGTCTTCGTGCTAGGAGACTTAATGCCGCTTTTGGAACTAATGTCTTCATTCAAATGAAATACTGGATGTGTAATCTTGACAAGGGTTGTTATTATATTCACTACAACAAATATGACTTTCCGCAGCGCGTTATCAACAGCGCATATTTATAGTGTGCTGTTAATAATTATTTTCGCAGCGTGCTAAATAAAGCGCGCTGCGGATACTATTATATTTTTATAAGTAACAGCTTGTAAAAATAGTATGCTGTTAAATATAATTTTAACAGCTTACAACATGCGCTATTAATATTAATTAATAATAGAACAGCTGCAGCGTATCGAATGCGCTGTTAAAAATTAATTTTAACAGTACATTCGCAGCATGCTGCGGATGCGCTGTTAAAAATATGATTCCATAACAAAACAAACCTTTATACTCTTCCACTCCGCCCCTTTCCGCAAAAACTATCTTCACTCAAGGGCAAGGGCAAGGGCAAGCCACCCCTTTCTGCAAAAACCTTTATACTCTTCCACTCCGCCACCGCTCATCTTCTTTGTGCAAGGGCAAGCCGCCACAACCCTATCAACACCACCCCCTTCCCTCCCTCTTCAAGCTCTCGGCCCCCTCCCTCTTTGAACCCCTTTCCCTCCCTCTTTTGTTGTCGCGACCCCCCTCTCTCCGGCTCTTCGAACCGCCGCACCCCCTTTCTCTCCCTCTTCTGCCGCCCTCCCTGTTCGAACTCTATCAACAAATCAGATTTGCCTCTACCCCCTCCCTCGTCGAGCATCTCTATGACACCCCTGCTTTTCGATCTCTGTCAGCGACAGAGGCGCAGCACCCCGTCCCTCTTCGAGCTCCTTCAACAGCAGAGGCGCAACACCCCGTCCCTCTTCGAGTTCCTTCAACAGCAGAGGCGCAACATCGACAGAGGCCCCCCTATAGAACTATCAGTGGCAGAGGCACAACACCAATAGAGGCCTGGCAAGGTTTATAATAGTATATTTCAACTACTCATTGTAGGAGTTAATCTACCATGTCATAAGGTTGATGCTATATATTAGGATGTATCAAATGTCCTTGCATCATGTTTATCTATGGGCTTTAATACGATGTTTATTTTCTTTTCTTCTACAGACAACAGTAATAGTTGGCATGTTCCAAATGTGGGTGTTTCTCTTTACTTGTCCCGTGAATGTTTTGCTTTGGCATTATATTTTTTTTAATCTTTAACTTGTTGCCATTCGTATTTTCCAGATGAAAATTTTGTTCTAAACCGATGGTCCTGGTCTTCTATCAATGGCAAATGTTGGTCGCGATGCCAATGATTTCCAGTTTTTTTATCACTTTCAATTTTGCTCCTCAACTTGATAGGTTAGTTTTGAGTTCTTTCTTTATTCTGGTTTCTATTATAGTTTCATCTTTAAATGTGGATTATATTGAGGAAAGTTTGGAATATGAAAGTTATTCTAGTAGTGGGTGATATAAATTGAATTAATCATTTATTTTATAGTTCGTTGATTATGACGCACCATAATGCTTGAAATGATTTTTTGATAGAAACTGAGCATTCAATTTGCACCTCCACTTGATCGTCTTTTTGTGTGTAGTTGATTCTATGAGGTGATTGCAAGGTTTGCCAGGTTTGCCAAGGACTTGCTTCTTTTAGATGATTTGGCAGCTGAGGAGACCTTACAGGTTATCTTGCTTGACTCTTGTATCTTCAGAGATTTTTTGTTACTCTTATAGTCAATAAATATCTTCAAAATTCCTCATTTTTTTTGAAGCTTCAAAGACTGATCCAAATCACAATTGAGAAACTTTCCTCTTTGTTGGAGTCACTTATCATTGATTTAGTTGAAAAATAAAATTTTTTTTAATGAAACTACATGGACTCATTTAGATGAGAAGATTCCATCTTTACCTAAATTCTGCAAGCTTGGAAGTAATCAATTAGACTGAAAGTGGTCAGAAGTTCCTTTACATGCCCATGTGTTGTATTTATTTAATGTGTGGTGTGCAGAACCTTTTTATAGAATGTTCTCATTTATTAACTCATGTGATTTACCTTGCTAGACTTGTTTGATATGCCTCTAAATCAATTACATTGACTTGCGAAAGCGGAGAGCTTCGTAGTTGTGGTTTTACGTCATGTGAGGTACACTAATCATCCTGTAGTTCCTATTGCTGGTAGTAAATATGTGTATTGCATCTTGAAGACATTGCCTATATATTTGTCATGTTTATTTGACATTTATATTCTTTTGTTGTGTACTTGTATGAGGTACTTTATATAATTGTATTGCTCCATTTGTTATTTACATTCAACAGTTATCTGCTCTGAGCAGATCATTTTCGCTTTGATACAAGTGGGAAGGCCTAAATGATTTGTCATTATCTTATGTTATGATATGTTCATTTGATAAATTTTCACATGAAGAGTTGAACCTATTTGATGCATCATAGGTCGATGCTTCTGATGATGTGGTTCTTATTATAATATTTTTCTTCATGAACTATTCTATCATATGCTCATATTCTATTTCTACTAATACTGATTGTACCACATTTCATTTATTTTGATTAATGGAATATAAAAACATAGATGCATGCTAGTATTAGAGATTTTTGGAGTAATGGTGCAAAGAGTTAGATCTCCTAATAGGAGAATGGAGTTTGTATTTGCAAAATCTTGATGCTTTATATAATAGGTTAATTTTTATCGTGGAAATATCATTGCTATAACTTATAGATTTATTTGGTTATACAGTTACAACTAAAGACCTTGTGTCGTGGAGATATCATTGATAGTACTAAATGTAAGCTGCTTCATTGGAGTATTGATGGAGTTGTTGCAAAAGGCCGAATTGCATCCACAGATCCGAAAGTAAAAGTGCATCACGTTCCTCTTGGTGGAGCTTGCTGGAAAGTTTGGATTGATAGAGTATTTGTGAATAGGAAGCACAGTCGCTTGGTTATCTAAATTTATAATTTTGTAAGTCTGATAGATTCTACTGAATTAAAAGTCATATTTTTTTCTATAAGAAACAATTATGTTACTAAGTGAATTTTTTGATACTAGTTTGTGTTTTGTTTTACCAAGTAAATTATTGTTACAAAGTGAATTATTGTCTTACTTAAGTGTGGTGTTTACAGTTGTATGTGGTTTTATAATTGTTTGAGTTTTAATTTTATAATTATGTGAATGTGGTATAATTGTATATGCTATGTATGTTGTATTTTAATTTGTATGGTATTTGATTGATTGTAACAATAACGCTAACTGTAGCGTGCGGCTACACGCTACAATTGTAATCAATCGCAGCGTGCAGTCGCGCGCTGCGATTGCAATTAACCGCAACACGCAGTTGTGCGCTGCGAATGCTTTTAACCGCAGCGCGCGGATGTGCGCTGCGAATGCTTTTAATCGCAGCGTGCGATCACGTGCTGTCAATGTTTTAAGACTTTTAACAGCTTTGAGTTGTGCAGCATGCGATGCGCGCTGCAGATAAAGTAATTGCGCGCTGCGGAAAGTCACATTTGTTGTAGTGATTTGAGAGGTGTCCTAATGCAATCGCCTTATGATTTATACTATTTATTCGATAAATACAGATTTACTATTTGAGTGCACATTCTATATGTGTTGATTGGATCTTAAACTCACTTACTAAATGTCCGCAATACGATTCATAGCATGAGAGAACTCATGATTGGATCACTACTAGTGAATATCTCTATGTGTATAATTATGAATGTGTTCGGACATCATCGATTCTGTGAGACTAGCACGGATTATACTCCATGGTCTAACCAAGTAGTTGTTCTTTACTGGCTGGAGACATTGGAATGTTGAGACTTAAACGTGGATGCTAGTTATGATAACTAGTTCATCGGAGTAACCTGTCATAAGGCTTCATATAGTTCTCTACATATAGGGATATATCAATAAAGATCTTGATGCACTTTAAGTGTGAGTTTCCTTCTTTGATTTGAGATATTTTGGTCATCTTGGTCATGGAGACTCATCTTTTGATATCTTAAGTAAGCATCTTCGTAGATGTGTGAATCTGGGATGATTGGGTATAAGTCGAAGTACCCGAAGGCGTTTGGATAGCTCACAGAGGATTCACCGCTCTTTGCGAGGAGACATATACCCAATGATCACTCGTTAGGATTGTTACTTGAAGTCTTCTTTGGATAAAGCATCGCATGTCAAGAGTAAAAGGCTCTTGTATATATGTCTGAGTAATTTGAATCCATAAGAATGTGTAACGTAGTCAACCTAGTAGGGGCTGACACAGACCATGTCCTAAACCAAGTGAGTATAAGACGAGTAAAAAGAACGAGACACGACTCACTATAACTGTTGAAATGTTTCAGAAAAGGATCTAGAATCAACCGTTGATTTTTCGATCAATTGGGGATCATGATGTAATACTAGGTGTCACTCATGATCGATCCATAATTAATGGTTAATTATGGACAACCAACATAACCAGGGACCTATTGGATCATATGCACTATGAGTTTATCTTAAAGACTTAAAACAAATTTGAGAAATGGATTCTCAAATCGAGAGAGATCGCATTTGGTTGGACCAAACAAAAGACAAATATGGAAAGATATTTGTCAGAATGGAAGCACGGATGAGTCACGTCTATTGTAGGCGATATGGATTCATTATGGTTTAATAATAAACCAAAATTGATTTAGATTAGTTATGAAACAACTTGGTTTAATAATAAACCAAAAGGGTTTGGTTTAATTATGAACCAAGATGGCTTGATTTAAACCCAAACTTAATCTTAATGGTAATGTATCAGGATGGTTTTGCTTATTGGATTTGGGAGATGACTCGCTCCCTAAGTCATAAAGTGTAGTGTATAAATACCTCTCTATAAGGAGAAGATGTGTGCGAATTATTTTTTTTTGAGAGAAAACCCTAATAGGATTAAGGTCTCCTGTCTTCTCCCTCTCTCTTACCAAAGGAGCCGCCCGCTCCTTTAGTGGTCACCCCACCTGCCACTGGCCACAGCAGCCATTGTCGGTCGTCGACAATTGATTGGGCGTGGGTATCCTCTTGTGTCAGCCAAATTGTTTGGCCGAACCTCCCTTTGTGCCATCGGGTTGCTTCGAGCTGCCGGGCACTAGGTCGGCTGGGAGTTCTCTCGGATCGCTTCATCACCACGCTTAGCCAGCACCAATCGGAGATGAACGAGTCAAGCTTTGTGAAGTTGTCTCAAGGAAAACTCGCGTGGATACGAATAAAGGCGAGGCTCGACAGCATCACTCGGTTGATGCCCTTTCTTTTACACGTGATCCGTTAGGTACGACATTTAATCTAGAAAATCCGCAGATCGCTTTCTTCTACACTACATCCTTAACAAGTAGCTTAATCTAGTTGTTTAAGCATAAAATTTCAATCAAACCACTCGGATGCCCACTCTGCTTATGATCATCCCCAATTGCCGATAGACATGCAGTGGAGGAACTCTTGTGGAGGAAGCTTCTAGTGAGGAGTAATGGGGAATCATTTCGGACGACACTATGATCATTGATCTTGTCGCGAAGTGGGATGACAGTCCAACGGGCCGGACGGGCCTCCCGGGAGCCACGAGCCGATGAGGTGGCCATTCGTCGGCCGCACCTCGCCTCGCTCCTGCAAAACAGGGACCGTCAGAAAACCCGCCGGGGGAATCCCCGGTCAGGCACTCCGACGGTCAAGTCAGTTCCCAGCATAGATGAGTAGAAACTGAATGGAAATGGGACAAGGGATGCGAGAACTCGCGTGCGCGCGTACCTGCGGTAGGAGGAGTGCCGAGCTTTTATGACCGAGGGGGCTGACAGCCCAAGTCCACGCAGATGGGACTGGGGCATGATGACTGTCAGCCCGTGCGGAGCACAGAGGGGTGGCGCGGCATGGCGCGGGGTGCTCCGGCAGTACGTAAGTACTAGGGGCACAGTACGGGAAGTACTGGAAGCGCAGTATGAGAGTACTGGATGCGCGGAGTGGCCGCGTGGAGATGCCAGAGGCAGGCAAGGTGCGAGGAACCCATTGGTACGACCGTACCCTGGATGAAAGGATGTGAGGGGGGTGTGAGGGTGGGACAGCCCGTACCCCGAGCGCCGACGGGCCGGTCCGCATGCTGGGGGCCGAGTCGGGTAAGAGACAGGGAGCGTGGGTCGCCACACGTCCGGCGGGTGGAGGGAGAGGTAGCGCAGGGTACGCTCTGAATCGAGGGTTGTCGCGGGACTTGACCTTGCCATGGGAGTTAAGACTTTAAGACTCTGCTCTGGATCGGGGTGGGTTAGTGTGTGTGACTAGGCTTCTCGCAGAGTCAACCGACTAGTGAGGGGATGGCCCATCCGCCCTCTTGGAAAGGGTCAACGGACGCAAGGTCCTTTGGCGGTTGACCTGTCTACCAGGCTCTCGTGGCGCCAGGCTGGCCGGTGGGCCCGGCCTACGCTCTTACCCGTAGGCCAGGCCGGGATCATAAGCATCCCCCTCGAGTCTAGTCGAAGGAGGCGACGAGTCCGACTGACTGGGCTGTCCTTATTTCACAAGAGCCTGGCGTGCCGAGAGGATCTGGGTTTCGGCAGGGAACTTTTCCGTGGGTTTGTCGAGGTTCAGGGATCCCGGTCGGCTGATAAGATCACCTGGTCTTCCCTTTGATTATGGACGGTTCCGTATCCCGAAGCGGCTATGAATCGCTGCACACACCCAAAGGGACTCCACGTGTTTCGTCCCCCTTTCTTCTCCTATTACCGCGGCCTTTTCCCTCGTTTTCCGAGGAACGAGGTTGGGTGCGAGGCGCCCGGCTTCCTGGGCCCCACTGGGCCGGCTCCTGGGACTGCTACTGCCTACCGCTGTCGCCCTGGCCCGCTACCAGTGGGTCCTGCCTTCCTTTATAACTGCAAAAAATCCCTTCGTCTTTCACTCCGGCAGGTTACCTTCTTTTTTCCGACTAGGGTGCGGCCGCGTCCTGGTGTTCGCTGCTATCCTTTGTCGTCCCTCGACCTTCTTCGTGCTTCCATGGCTTCTTCGTCCCACGATCCCCATCCTTGGTATGTCACGGCTAGGTCCACTTTGACCCGTGACGACCTCGAAGCCATCAGGGCGGAGTTTCATATTCCGCCGGACTACGACCTTCAGCTGCCTTCTGCTTCAGATCAGCCAGCCATCCCTCCGAGGTACTATATTACTGTTTCTCGGGACCACCTACGGGCGGGCCTGCATTTCCCCATTCATCCCTTCATTGACTCCGTGTGCCGCTACCTCCGTATAAACTTGTCCCAATTGACCCCCAACTCCATCCGCCTCCTGTGCGGGTCTGCCATGCTTTTCTTGTTATATCGTTCCTCCTCCCGCACTGAACTTTTTCATCATTTCTTCTACTTAAAGAAACAGGAATATGGCGAGTTTGTTTTCCAAGCTCGCCCTGGGACTTCCTTTCTTCTCTCCCTTCCGCCAGCAGGGGTTGGAGGGAGAGGTTTTTCTTTATCCGTCAGGCGATTTTCCCGACTTGGCCGTCTAACTTTCGGCGGGATCTCCCCCAAATGCCTCCTCACCATACGGATCCCAAAAAGTTTTCTCCCTTCGAGCACGCCCTCTTAGTATTCAAGGACAGACACTTCCCAATCGGACCGCTTTTGGCCGAGAACATCCTGTCTGCGTTTGGCCTGAGTCCAGCGCCCTTCACTCGCCCAACTTCTCTAAGTAAGTAGTTTTTCCCTGTCATTTAACCCTGTCCGTTTCTTGATTTTTCCTTCCTGACCAGCTGAGATGATGTGCACGGCTGCTCCCGAGCGGGGTTTCGAGTTGGGACACGCTGAGGAGATGGAGGAGCGCCTCCGAGCGGTGATAAGGGAGCAGCGGGCGCAGGCTGTGGAGTGGCGAGCTGTGCAAGGGCAGCGCTTAGCCCTGCTGGCCGAACAGGAAGCGTCTTTGTCTGGCTCTCCTTCCCTTGCTTCCTCTGCCAAAGGCGGGAAGACTCCACCGTCGGGCTCGGAGGATGCCCGCCTTTTGAGTCATTCCTTGCGACTGAGTCATTCCTTGCGACGGCCTGGGGATGTCGGCTCTGCATCTGTCCCAGTCGACCCTCTGGGGGCCTCTTCTAGTCGGCCTAGTAAAAGGCAGAGGGGCGACTCGTCAACCACCATTCTTCCGGCGCTGCCGTTACCGCCTCCTTCCTCGGTGCTAACCCTGGCCTCGACGATGGTACCTCCGAGGGAGGCCTCCCCACCAGGCCAGGAAGGTCCCCTTAGCGAAGGCCTACTGCACATGTTGTCGCCCTCTCTATCGGACTGGCGTCTGAGCATGACCCTGCCGAGCGATACTGCTCTTAGGCGGTCTAGGGATGTCCGGTTATACGACCTAATCTCGGACAGATTCCTGGCCGGTTTACGCGCGAGTAGCTCTGTGGCTCCTGATGTTGGGGCGGATGACTTCATGGCCCTAGCCACCCAGGTACGTATCCGTTAGCTGGGCGGGCGGGCCTTTCTTTCTTGTGGCTGACAGGTCTGACTTTTGCAGTCTTGGGCTCAGAGCTATAGCGTGAGTGTGGCCATGCTAACTCATGCCAAGGCCCGGAGTCGCGCCGAAAGGCGTGTGGAGGATCTTGAGGCTCGGCTTCGTTATGCTCAGCTGTCCCCTGGTGACGATTCATTGAATAGCCTAAGGGCGGAGGCTATTGGCCTCCAGGACCTGTTGCGCCGAACCCAGGAGGAGTGATAAGTACCATTTTTATTGATTATTTTAATTACTAAAATCCATGTTTGACCCATGTTTTACTTGTTTAACTATGATTTTACCCTAGGTTTTAGGATTTCCTATTAATTTGGACTGAATTGCAAATTTACACATTTTTGGATTATTTGGCCACTAATTTTCTGATATATTTTTGTAGGCATGAAAGGATCCTGGACCTAGGGCATACTGGGTCAAACTTGAGTCGGAAGTGGAACCGGATCGAATTATCATGTTTTGGATTAATCCGGGCCGTCCGATTCAAAAGCGGCTAGATCTGAGCCATCGGGACCATCTGAAGCAATCCGAGCTAGGGATAGGGTTGATCAAGTACCCTGATCAAGATCTGAAGATTTTATCCCAATCAGAGCTAAATCAACCGTTGGATCAAGCTTGGAGGGCTCTAGATCGTCCATTCACAGATTAGGTTGATCTGGACTATCCGTTGCAAATCTGGAGGATCCGAGCTACCACGAGGTAGATCCTGACCCCAGATCATCATCATCAAAGTTTGGCTCCAATCAGAGCAAGATCAGCCGTTGGATTTCTCAAATTAATCACAGCCGTCCATTGATAGCTATTTAATCAGATTCACCCGCAGCCTTCTCCTTTGTCGCGTCTCCGCCGTAGTTTCCATTTCCTTCAGCTGTTCTTCATTTCTTAGCTAGATTTCTTCATCAAGGAGGCGCGATCACTCAATCCTTCATCAAAGCAAGGGCTAGGTCAGTGAAGAGAGTCTCTGTGAGGTTTCAGATTGGATTTTTGCTCAATACCAAAGCTGCGTGAGGTTTCAGCAGTTTGGGTATCCGATTTCAGCGAGCTCAGCTTTGCACCATCGCCACTACATCCGAGCTGACCAGAGGGGTTCCCTGGAAGGTCTCGGTCATTCCCAAATCCAATTCGCAAGCCACAACAGCGAGATTAAAGAATTCGGAAGCAATTTCAGCTTGAGCAGGGATTTATCTGATTTAGTAGCAGATACACTTCTTCCACTGATTTGCGGAGCTTGCGGGTCCGAGGTTCTCCCTTGATTGACGACCAAGGAGCTCTTGAGTTGGAGAATGGTTGAGGAGTAGTTTAGATAGTTAAATTTCAGTTTGTTTAGCTGTAATTTTCGTTACTGCTCAAGTTTCGGTTCTGTTTTTGGTTTCAGATTCGTTAACTTGGTTTGATGCATTGTTCCAGCTGTAATCTAGCTTTAATTCTTCAAGTTAGTTAGCTAATGAGTGTGTTTAGTGAACAAGAAATTTAGTTTCACTTAGTTTTACAGTTTCGGCAATTTCGTATCAGTTTCGGCATCTGCGTATCAAATTCAATCAGTTGCAGTTTCAGTTTTCTGAATTTGTTTTCAGTTGTAATTAGGTTTCAATCCTCATGTTTGCAAGTGTTAGATAGGCAGTTTGTAGAGAGCAATTGTAACTAGTTAGTTTGCTTCACATTCGATTTAATTTCTGCACTTCTGCTTAGAGTTTATGTTCCATCTGTTGCGTGCCAAATTCAGTTTGTGCATCAATTTTACTTCAGTTGGTATTTCTGAAATTTGTGGCACTTAAGCAAAAGCTCTATTTAAGTTCCTTTGAATTCTAGCATGCGTGTGAGTTCAGCTTGCATCTGTTGCTTGTACATCCAAAACATTTCTGAAATTCTGCATCCAGTTCATGACATTTTAAATTCTGCAGTTAATTTTATCCTCAATTCGATTCTGAATTGTGCAGCATGTAAACATCACTGATTTTGTATCAAGCTAAACTAAGTAGCTGGCTTTGAAATTGGTTGTTCTGAAATTCAATTTCCGCATTTCGAATTCTGCACATTGTTCTGCCTAAACGTGCCTGATTTGGAGCTGCAATTGGATGCTAAATTCTTCCTTCAACTCTTGCAAATCTATCCACTAATAGCCTTGCTTCCTAAGCTCAATTAACCAGCTTCAACTCTGAATTCGCAGTTGGCAAATTTTTTGCAAGGGCAGCAGAATTTGTGAATCAATTTTCCTTCTCTTGTGTGCCTCTGAATTCGCAGTTGGCAAATTTTTTGCAAGGGCAGCAGAATTTGTGAATCAATTTTCCTTCTCTTGTGTGCCAAGTTGCTGAAATTCAACACTTTGTATCCAGATTTGTTTAGGCAGTGATTGATACCAAGTTGTAGGGTCTTTTTAGTGTGCTATATTGTCTGAAATCAACTTAAAACTGCAGTTTGCTATTTCTGAAATCTTGTATCAGCTTTCTTCTTGTGTGCCACCTTGCTATAGCTGAATCTTGTTTCATTTTCCCTTCTTGACAACATATTGTTTAGCACTAGATTATTGCAAGACTCAATTACTGAAGTCAAATCTGGTTAATAGCATTCGGTTGGATTTGAATGATAATTCCTGAAGTTGAGCACACGGTTTAGTGTGGCATTGCATTTTGTATCGATTGATTCCTAAAGGTTGCAAGTTTGCATTAATTGGTTAAAGTATCACTTGGTCAAGCTTATTAATAGCCATCACATTGTTTATTTATTGCATTCCCATTTTTAATTGCAACCCAAACCCAGATTTACATTCGAAATCGAAATTCACAAACGACACATAAATGCAAGCTTGAATCAAACAACGTCAACTAGCCCCGAGAAAAATACGACTTGTGGCCCCTATATTACTTTTTCATACTTTTGATTGTAAAAGGGTTTCCAGTTATTCATTCATATTTAAATTTGAGACCCACATTCGTGACAGTCCATTTGGGTTTATCAAATTTTTGGCGCCGTTGCCGGGGAAGCAACTAGTTGATTTGTTTGATTTTTACTTGTATGTTTTTTGACATATCATTGGGTTTTATTTTATTTTGCTTTATCTTTTATATACGGTTGCTGCCATTTTTTCTTGTTTGTTTTGTGACAGGGTTGTAAGATCAAAATGTGGTCACCAGAGTTCTGGACAGAGATAAAAGAGGCATTGGTGGAGTTGAAGTGTAGGGTTAAGGAGTTGGACTCCCAACTAACACCCAACAGTGATTCATCTACTTATCAGCAGCCGTGTCCACAATTTCAGCAATCACATTCGAATTTTCAACGACCCAATCAATTTTTTCAGCCACATTTACAACAATTCCAGCCACCACAGCAACTTCAGCAGCCACCATAACAATTTCAACCGCAATTTCAACAATTTCAGCCGGATTTTCAGCCAATTCAACCAAATTTCCAGAATTTTCAAAATGGGCAGCCACAATTCCAGAATTTTCAGCCCAACTTTCAGCAATTTCAGCCCAATATTCAGCCACCTTATCAACAAGATCAATCACCTTTTCAAGGAATTCAGCAAGGGTACCAAGATAATTTGAATTTCCGGCAACCATTTCAATTTCCACAGCAATTTCACCCTTGCAACCAGAATTTTCAGCCCACTCAATTTCAGTGTTCACCACCACAATATCAACCTCAGATCCAAGAATTCCAGGGCTACAATTTTCAGCAATTTCCATCAAGTGGTGAACCAACTTTTCAGCAGTTTAATCAGCGTGTTCAACCATTTGATCAACCACCACAGTCTCAATTTCAACGAATGTGTCAACAAGAGCTTCAAAACCTCGAAAGGCAAATGGAACAAGTGGCTAGTGATTTGAATCAGATGAAAGGCCAAAGATCAGAACAATTAGCTTCTCAAGTTGTTTATAATTCTGAGAACCCCGGAGTTGATTTTATATCAGTTCAAGGTGCCCCTAGTGCATGGCCAAGACCTTCTTCAAGTAATCTTGCAAATGTGATAGAAGAAGAAGAAGAAGTAATCATCAAATATTGGGCACTTACAGCATGCATTCCTCCGGAGATTCCTACTCAAAATTCATTTCCAAATTTTTCAGCTCCAGAAGAAGAAACTGAAGCTCCACAGGACCATTCTAGACTTTTAATTTGTGATGATAGTATTATTGATGGTCCTAATTTTTCTAATGTTGCTGTTGCAGATATTACAGAAGAAGAATGCATAGGAGATGCTTCCATAGGTGTAGGGGATTGCACTAAGCCCCAGGGACCACCACAGTTGACTGGTACATTAGAAAATTCAGAAGATGAACCAGAAAGTGTAGGGACTTGCATGGTGGAAGCAAGCACCCAAGGATCACCTGCTTTAGTTGAGTGCCCACCAGAGTCTGAGGCTAAAGAGGAGCATGTACTTGACCAGGAGGAGGCCATGGATACATCTACCCTTGTAGAACCTCCAGGTATTCTCCAGCACGCTCAGGTAAGTATTTCTCCTTTTTCTTCAGAAAAATGCAGTGAGGTACCTAGTGCTGACTTTATTGATTCTGATGAATTTATTGATATACCTTGTGTAGAGATTGTTTGTGAAAATCCAATAGAGGTACCAAATATTGATTTCCTCAGTCATCATGCATTACTTGATACATCTCTTGTAGATATGGATAGCGAAATAATTTTAGAGGCACCCATAATTGATGTTGTTTGTTATGATGAATCCCTTGATACATCTTTTGTGGATATGGATAGTGAAAAATTTTTAGAAGTGCCTGAAATGGATGTTATTTATTTTGATGAATCTCTTGCTATATCTTATGCTGAGGTTGAATGTGAAAAACTTATGGAAATATCTGAGATTGATTTGATTGGCTGTGACACATTACTTGATACACCCTGGATGAAAAATAATTGTGAAATTTCTATTGATGAGCCAGAAATTGATTTCTTTATTTGTGATGAGTATCTGGATGCAAATTTTGTAGGAAATGATGTTGAAAATTTCATTGAGGCACCAAGAATTGATTTAATTGAATATGATGCAGTTTTGGATTCATTTAATGCAGAGACTGAATTTATATCATTTCTTTCTGACCCTGAATACTTTAGAGAGGTATTACATTGTTTTGCAGGGTCCAGAAGACTTCAGGAGTGGGTACTCCAATTGAACAGACTTTAACCCCCTGGAAGGACTTCTGAAAGGCATCAAGAAGGAGGAGAAGATCTTACTTTAATTCGAAGCACTCCATTCCTTCAATGGATTTTGAACCTAAATCGCCTTAGGCCACCGGAGCATATTTTTGCAAAGTTTAAGTGTGGGGGAGTCCCAAATCTCTCGGCCACCCATTTTCCTCCACTACCACGATGGAGGCTCCTGCTTGATAGACTCCGTCCACCAGAATAAAGGGGAGTTTGATTTTTCTTGTATTTTCTTTTATTGCATGTTTCATTTTTTATGTTTTCTAGAAGTAGGATTTTTCTTTTAAATTGAGTCCTTGTCAATAAAAGCATGTTAGTTCTCTTGGAAGTTTGTTTCTTACATGATTAGGAATAAATGTATCCCTCTAGGTTATTCTATAGCATTTTAGAATCTCTTAGAAAATAAATTAAATTTGGTTGTCAAAACTTAGGATTTGAGTTCATGGATGAAATCTTGGATGCTTGAGTACTACTTTTCTTTCTATTCTTAATTGAGAACTTGAGATGAACTATTTTTACCTATTGAGAATTAGCCTTACTTTTGTGATACGCATATGTCATTGTGCTCTAGAACTTGCTTAGGTTCTATCAAAATCATATTTCAATGATTGGATCACATCTATAGAGGCTAATCCATTTGTTTTCCTTTCCATATCAATTTTGACAAAAATCATGTTCATTCCATTTTTCTTTACTTATTTCTTACTCTTACCCTCACTTTTCTATGGGCTTGTTTGTTTGGAATGTTTCTAATGCTATTTTGCCCGAGACGGACAAAGATTTAAGTATGGGGGAGTGACTAGTGATATGAAAGAAATTTTTATCAACGATGCACTTCAATTCGAAATTTTTTTTTTTTTGGTGCTAAGTTGGATTGATACCAAGATCAAGTGGGAAGAAGTGTTTAAGGATGGAAGCAATTGGAAATCTCAATTCCTTATTATATTTTGAAGATCCAAATAGCGTGCAAAAAGAAAAAAAATCAGAAAAGTTTGGCACGCAAATGAAGAAAAAAAAGATGGCATGTAAAAGCTTGTGCCAAGGTGAAGAAAGAAAACAAAAATCTGCTATTTTGGATGGGAAATTGACTTGGATCAAAACTTGGAAGTTGGAATTGAGGAAGCTAAGTTCAGCAGCAAATCTGATAGAGTTTGAATTGAGGCTAACCAAACATGATCCAAAACAGGAAGTTTGTGCTAAATCTGATCCAAAACAGATTTGGATCAGTTGAGAGTTGGATTGCAAGAAAAACAGCTTGATCTGAGCTAGAACTGAATTAGAGGATGCAAGGAGGAATAACCTAACAATTCTAGAGTTTGAAATTGAGATCGAGAGTTGGAATTGCAGCAGAGGAGAGAAAAAAAATAGAAAATGCAGTGTGAAAAAGAATTCTGAACTGCCTTGAACTTGTGCTGCCTGTTGGAGCAATCGGCCCTAAGATGGTCCGGTGTGACCATGGGTTTTGATGTTTGGGCAAAGGGTTTAAGTTAGGTTTACCCTTGTGTATGTGATATGCGTATGATGAGTGTGCAGGTTGTACAGGTACGTATATGGACTTGACTGGATGACCTCAGTACGGTGAAGGATGGCATGGAGGCAAGCTGGAGGCTTGTGTGCGCATCTGAGGGACCATGGAGTGCAGGTACGATGAGCTGATGGGCGCAGACTTCGAGGCGTACGTGAAGGGTGGCATGGAGACAAGCTGGAGGCTTGCGTGCGCATCCGAGGGACGAGGGCCGAAGATGAAGAGGGCGCGAAGGCAACAGTCGAGACTGCGGAGGAGGAGTCAGTCGAGTCGTGAGGGTACGAATGCAGTGTGATTGTACTCGGGAAATCCTAGGGTTTGAGTGCGGAGTGGAATGTACTCAGGAGGGGAAACCTTAGGTGTGTGAGCAGGGCAGTCGACTGCCATTGTGGCAGTCAACTAGGACCACAACACACAGAGAATCGGGTCGACCCAAGGAGGGTCGACCAGTCGACTGCCAGTCGACTGGGATTGGTTCCAGTCGACTGGCTCCAGTCGACTGGTCCTGTACCAGTCGACTGGAGGTCGACCGTTGCGAAGGCGGCTGAGGCATTCATTGCATATTTTGTAGCCGTTGAAGCCTACCAGTCGACTGGTAAGTGAGCAGTCGACTGGTGGCGTGATTTTCAGCCCGAGTCTATTTAAAGGGGGACTCGATCGGGCTGGGGTTTCTTGGCGAATCTTGCTTGGAAAAAGCTTGATAGTAGCCTTGTGTGCTCAGGTGCTTGTAGAGGATTGTGGAGAGGTTTCTCCACCCACAAGGAGCTACACGAGATAGCCGGAGAGCATCCGGGGAGCGATCCGCCGAAGGATCAAGGGATCGTCCACCTCACGGACTGTCGTGGAGTAGGAGTTTCATCTCCGAACCACGTAAATCTGGTTGGTTAGCATTGTGTAGTTGTTAGTTTGTTTTTATTTGTATTTCCGTTGCGCAACTAACAACGTAGGTGAAGAAAGCACCGAAAACGCTATTCACCCCCTCTAGCGTAGACAAAAGATCCCAACACTGCCGAGTGCTGCATCTGGAAGCTACTGAATGATACAAACCAAACGCGAATGAAGCTGAGGAAAAGCTAGAATCTGAAGCAGGGAAATGCAGGAGAGTTTGAAACAATTGCAGCAGAATTTGATGTAATGCAGAAATTCAATTTGAGGATGATTAAAGCACAGCTTGTGCAGATCCGAATTGGGGCTGATTTGAAGCCGAAAATAAATTAAGATTGCAAGGGCTGCTTACAAGAATTGAGAACAAAATCAGAAGAAGGAAAATACAGAAAAAAATCTGGAACAATGGCAGCAGAAAAGAATAAAACAGAAATGCAGTTTTTGAGTAGAACTTGTGTCAACTTGAAGCTGAATTTGATCTTTCATGGCTGTGAATCAAAGAATGAAGAACTGAAATATGTCAACAAGTGATGAGTGCATCCTTAGCTGATCAGAATTGGAAGGAATGTGGCTCTAGGACTGATGAATCAAAACAGAAAAAAAAAGAAGAAACATGCAGGAATGAAATTCGAAATGGTTTGGATTGGAATTCTCCACTTCTAAGGAATGTAACTGCCTTGAAAACTCAGAGAATTGCAAGGATGAAGAATCAGAGATGACATGAATCTGAAGTGGAGCTGGAATCTGAAGAAATAGAAAGAAAAAAAATAGTTTGAGAAAATAAGAAAAGAAAAGAAGAAGCAAGTTGGCACACCATTGACTTGGCACCATAAATCAGTTAAGATACTCTCATCCAAATTGAAGATCTGCTCCATTACATTCTGAATTCACTAGAGGGAAAGAAAGAAAGAAAAAAATCTGAGAAAAGAGTGAAAGAAGCAAGGTTGGCACAAAATTGGCAAACTTGGCACATTGAGATCAAATGGAGTTGTTTTCATCCAAATCAAAGGCAATTGCTCAAGTTTCACTCCACCATACTTTTGATATCACTAGAGGATTGTAAAGATGGAGCAAAGCGCATTGGAAACATTTTTGAGCAACCAAGTCTCCCACTCCATCAATTTTTCCATTTTCTTAATTTTTACTCCATTTCTTATCATCTTCCATGCTTTTATTTGTTTTTGTAGTTGTTGATTCCAATCATGAATAAATGGTGGAGAGTAGACAATAAGCAAGCCTATGGTAGTGCAAGAAACATGTGTGTAAGAGTGAGCTCCACTTCCATCACCAACTTAGAACTTAGGAGAGAGCCACCAAAACTTCCCTTGAAAGGCTAGTGATTTAAATTCATCTCAATGACTCATGATAGATGAAAAGGTCAAGTTGTTGATTTAAGGACAAGGTACTAATCCATAGAGCTTAAATTTATGAGAATTGACAACCCTAGGTAATTTCTTTTCATTTGTTTCTAATTATGCTTAAGAAAATCTAGGGGATACTTACTTAGTAGTTTCGCGAGACGCTCAAGGTTAAGTGTGGGGGAGTTGATAAGTACCATTTTTATTGATTATTTTAATTACTAAAATCCATGTTTGACCCATGTTTTACTTGTTTAACTATGATTTTACCCTAGGTTTTAGGATTTCCTATTAATTTGGACTGAATTGCAAATTTACATATTTTTGGATTATTTGACCACTAATTTTCTGATATATTTTTATAGGCATGAAAGGATCCTGGACCTAGGGCATACTGGGCCAAACTTGAGTTGGAAGTGGAACCGGATCGAATTATCATGTTTTAGATTAATCCGGGCCGTCCGATTCAAAAGCGGCTAGATCTGAGCCATCCGGGACCATCTGAAGCAATCCGAGCTAGGGCTAGGGTTGATCAAGCACCCTGATCAAGATCTGAAGATTTCATCCCAATCAGGGCTAAATCAACCGTTGGATCAAGCTTGGAGGGCTCTAGATCGTCCATTCACAGATTAGGTTGATCTGGACCATCCGTTGCAAATCTGGAGGATCCGAGCTACCACGAGGCAGATCCTGACCCCAGATCATCATCATCAAAGTTTGGCTCCAATCAGAGCAAGATCAGCCGTTGGATTTCTCAAATTAATCACAGTCGTCCATTGATAGCTATTTAATCAGATTCACCCGCAGCCTTCTCCTTTGTCGCGTCTCCGCCGCAGTTTCCATTTCCTTCAGCTGTTCTTCATTTCTTAGCTAGATTTCTTCATCAAGGAGGCACGATCACTCAATCCTTCATCAAAGCAAGGGCTAGGTCAGTGAAGAGAGTCTCTGTGAGGTTTCAGATTGGATTTTTGCTCAATACCAAAGCTGCGTGAGGTTTCAGCTGTTTGGGTATCCGATTTCAGCGAGCTCAGCTTTGCACCATCGCCACTACATCCGAGCTGACCAGAGGGGTTCCCTGGAAGGTCTCGGTCATTCCCAAATCCAATTCGCAAGCCACAACAGCGAGATTAAAGAATTCGGAAGCAATTTCAGCTTGAGCAGGGATTTATCTGATTTAGTAGCAGATACACTTCTTCCACTGATTTGCGGAGCTTGCGGGTCCGAGGTTCTCCCTTGATTGACGACCAAGGAGCTCTTGAGTTGGAGAATGGTTGAGGAGTAGCTTAGATAGTTAAATTTCAGTTTGTTTAGCTGTAATTTTCGTTACTGCTCTAGTTTCGGTTCTGTTTTTGGTTTCAGATTCGTTAACTTGGTTTGATGCATTGTTTCAGCTGTAATCTAGCTTTAATTCTTCAAGTTAGTTAGCTAATGAGTGTGTTTAGTGAACAAGAAATTTAGTTTCACTTAGTTTTACAGTTTCGGCAATTTCGTATCAGTTTCGGCATCTACATATCAAATTCAATCAGTTGCAGTTTCAGTTTTCTGAATTTGTTTTCAGTTGTAATTAAGTTTCAATCCTCATGTTTGCAAGTGTTAGATAGGCAGTTTGTAGAGAGCAATTGTAACTAGTTAGTTTGCTTCACATTCAATTTAATTTCTGCACTTCTGCTTAGAGTTTATGTTCCATCTGTTGCGTGCCAAATTCAGTTTGTGCATCAATTTTACTTCAGTTGGTATTTCTGAAATTTGTGGCACTTAAGCAAAAGCTCTATTTAAGTTCCTTTGAATTCTAGCATGCGTGTGAGTTCAGCTTGCATCTGTTGCTTGTACATCCAAAACATTTCTGAAATTCTGCATCCAGTTCATGACATTTTAAATTCTGCAGTTAATTTTATCCTCAATTCGATTCTGAATTGTGCAGCATGTAAACATCACTGATTTTGTATCAAGCTAAACTAAGTAGCTGGCTTTGAAATTGGTTGTTCTGAAATTCAATTTCTGCATTTCGAATTCTGCACATTGTTCTGCCTAAACGTGCCTGATTTGGAGCTGCAATTGGATGCTAAATTCTTCCTTCAACTCTTGCAAATCTATCCACTAATAGCCTTGCTTCCTAAGCTCAATTGACCAGCTTCAACTCTGAATTCGCAGTTGGCAAATTTTCTACAAGGGCAGCAGAATTTGTGAATCAGTTTTCCTTCTCTTGTGTGCCAAGTTGCTGAAATTCAACACTTTGTATCCAGATTTGTTTAGGCAGTGATTGATACCAAGTTGTAGGGTCTTTTTAGTGTGCTATATTGTCTGAAATCAACTTAAAACTGCAGTTTGCTATTTCTGAAATCTTGTATCAGCTTTCTTCTTGTGTGCCACCTTGCTATAGCTGAATCTTGTTTCATTTTCCCTTCTTGACAACGTATTGTTTAGCACTAGATTATTGCAAGACTCAATTACTGAAGTCAAATCTGGTTAATAGCATTCGGTTGGATTTGAATGATAATTCCTGAAGTTGAGCACACGGTTTAGTGTCGCATTGCATTTTGTATCGATTGATTCCTAAAGGTTGCAAGTTTGCATTAATTGGTTAAAGTATCACTTGGTCAAGCTTATTAATAGCCATCACATTGTTTATTTATTGCATTCCCATTTTTAATTGCAACCCAAACCCAGATTTACATTCGAAACCCAAATTCACAAACGACACATAAATGCAAGCTTGAATCAAACAACGTCAACTAGCCTCGAGAAAAATACGACCTGTGGCCCCTATATTACATTTTCATACTTTTGATTGTAAAAGGGTTTCCAGTTATTCATTCATATTTAAATTTGAGACCCACATTCGTGACAGTCCATTTGGGTTTATCAAGGAGCTAGAGATCGCCAAAGCCCAGATCGCCGCTGCCGACCCCGAGGTAGTCCGCGCACAAGAGCGGGTGATACAAGTCGAACAAGCCCACCTCCACGAGCGCCAGCATAATGGTGAGTTGCAAACAGAACTTCTGAGGGCCAAGGCCTACCTCCCCTGGGCTAACGAGGAGATTTTGTCCCTTCGAACGCAGCTGGCGGCGGAGAAGCGAGAGACCGACTCGCTCAGGGAGCAGCTTCAGGATCTGCGGGGTATTCGTCCAGCTTGGGACGCGGCCCAGGTCGAGCTGGAGGAGCTTCGTGAGCAGCAGGCGCCCTGGGAGGCGCTTCGGACTGAGCTAGCAGAGCTGCGTGCCTACCGGGAGGCTGAAGCGGGTCGGTTAGAGGACCACCGCTTAGCGTGCTTAAACGATCCAGCCCATGCTGCCGAGATTGCCCGACGGTTCTTGGATGTGATGGAGCCGTATAGCCTTAACATAATTCGCCAGCTCAGGCTCGGTGGGTTTCTATCCCGAAATTTCTCTCCCGATGCAGTCTCGCTCCCTGATTTGTGCAAGAACCTGCCATCGGTGGCCAGCCAACCATTCCAGTGAATTTGGCGTTTCTGTGTCTTTGGTTTCTTTGCCTGCGAGGGGTTTTCTGCCCTGATTTTTGTAAGGCGTTCGCGCCCTTGAATGTGATGGTCCCCCTTTTTGCTTCATTAGCATTTTCCTTCGACCCTGGGGGGTACATGGGTAAACCATGCGCCGCCCTTATTGATGAGCGCGATCCTACCCTGCGGGCTTGATGTTCCCATGGCTAGTGTTTGTTTGTGAGGGTCTCCGATCTTTGGGGGAGGTGCTCGAGCCCCAAGCTGGTGTCTCAGCGTGGGGAACTGATCTCATGATCGACACTGGTGGTGGGGAAGCCTAAAGGTACGCGGCCTACGGGAGCCCTGGCTTCCTGGCCGAGGGGAACCCAGGGAGCATGGGTTGCCGTGCATCTACCTAGGGCTCAGGCCAAGGGATTAGCGGGAGCTGGCTCGTGAGGAATTATGGCCTCTTGGTTGAGCGGGACCCGAGGAGCGTGGATCGCCACGCGTCCGGGCCAAGGGAGTAGCGGGAGCTGGCCCGTGAGGAATTATGGCCTCTTGGCTGAGCGGGACTCGAGGAGAGTGGGTTGCCGTGCGTCCACCTAGGGCTCAGGCCAAGGGATTAGCGGGAGCTGGTCCGTGAGGAATTATGGCCTCTTGGCTGAGCGGGACCCGAGGAGCGTGGGTTGCCGCGCGTCCGCTCGGGGCTCAGGCCAAGGGAGTAGCGGGAGCTGGCCCGTGAGGAATTATGGCCTCTTGGCTGAGCGGGACCCGAGGAGCATGGGTTGCCGTGCGTCCACCTAGGGCTCAGGCCAAGGGAGTAGCGGGAGCTGGCCCGTGAGGAATTATGGCCTCTTGGCTGGGCGGAACCCGAGGAGCGTGGATCGCCACGCGTTCGCTCGGAGCTCGGGCCAAGGGAGTAGGGGAGCTGGCCCGTGAGGAATTATGGCCTCTTGGTTGAGCGGGACCCGAGGAGCGTGGATCGCCACGCGTCCGCTCGGGGCTCGGGCCAAGGGAGAAGCGGGAGCTGGCCCGTGAGGAATTATGGCCTCTTGGCTGAGCGGGACCCGAGGAGCGTGGGTTGCCGTGCGTTCACCTAAGGCTCAGGCCAAGGGATTAGCGGGAGCTGGCCCGTGAGGAATTATGACCTCTTGGCTGAGCGGGCAAGCTAACGATCATCCCCTATATCCTTCGGGGCATCTGATCCATTTAGGGCCACGTGTCCGCGACTGCGAGCCCTTCGGACATCGGTGCCTCGATTTCCTGTCTTGGGCAACAAACCGATACTTCGCTGTCTCTTCGTACTTCCTACCCTTGCCTTTCTGCCTGTCCGTAGGATCGACTATCCCTTACGATTTCCCGTCCAACGACTGTGATTAATGGCCTTGTTCTTTATATAGACTTCGGCAGTTGTTGCCCTTGCCGCTACTTCGTCTTTACTTGCCCTTTTCCTCTTCTCTCCTATTGTCCCTCCTGGTGCCCTAACTCTCTTCTCAGAATGATGCGGGGCTTCATCATGAAGGAAGCCCAAGAGAGGTCGGCTAGATATAAGGTGGCGATGGCCGCCCTGCTTTCGGAGCCTATCCCTGTCCCCTCCGCCGCTGTTCCGCCAGTCGCCCCGGTGTCTCCTTCCTCGGCGACAAATCCTGCCGCCGCCCAACCCACGGATAAGGGTGAGGTGGATGCGGTGGATTCCGATATTAAGTTCTTGTCCTCGGATCCTTTTGCCAGGGAGCGGGAGCCTCTACCGGCCCCTTCCCATACCGGCTCGTCTCCCTCCGGTGTTGCTTCTGCCCTTCCTTAGGAGGTTCCCTCCCCTTCTGCTGCAACGAGCTTGCCCTCTCCGTTGCTCACGGTGTCGGCGATACAGGCGCCCCTCGGTATTGGGGATATCCAGCCTGCCCCCCCTTCACCTCCACTTGTCTCTCCTCCTGATCCGAAGGACCAACCCAGCCCCGTCTTTCTACCTGGAGCTTCGGCCTCCCGGGCGCCTACCTCGCTGGCCTCTGTTGACTTAGTCCCGGGACTTGGTCATCCCTCCGTTCCCTTGGCCTCTATTAGCTTGGCGGGCGAGGTGTCCTCTACCCCCTCTTCCTTCCTCCCTGGTCGGACTCCGGATCTCCTCCCAGTCCATCTTGTCCTTCCTTCTCGGGCGGATCCCTTTGCCGCTTTCGATATTTCGGACCCCGAACCACTAGGTTCAGCTAGGGTGGTTCACTTGCACGCCCCCTTGAGCGACCACATGTACTAAGGTCTTCGGTCCTTCGACTGCCCGGACCCGATCGACCGCGTCGATGGCTTAGTTGCGGACGCTTGCCGGGTACGTTGGTCCGCTAGCCCTTGCTCGTTTGGTTTTCTCTAATTAACCCCCAGTCTCCTTCGCAGTTGACCGGGGCCCTGTATGATATGGGTGTTTCCTTCGCCGCCCAGAACCGATCTCTCCGTCAGCTGGAGTCCCGTCGGGAGGCGCTGGAAACCCAGCTTCGTTGTGCCTGGCCACCCCCAAGTGACAGAGCCTGGGAGGCACTGCGCTCTGAGAACGAGGACAAGCTGCTCATACTGAGGCGCAGCTTCGAGATCTTCTGACAGGGCTGAGCGCAGCTCGGGCTTCTGAGGTTCAACTGCGTCAGCAGCTAGCTCATTTGGAGCGAAGCGAGCATCAAGCTCGGACTCGGGAGCTTAGAGCAAACGCTGAGCTGGCCCAGGCCCAGGCAGATCTCATGGAGGCCAATCAATTGGCTGCTACGCTTCTCGCCGCTTTGAAGGCCAAGGAGGCGGAGCTGGCTGCTTGTAAAAGCGACCTTGCACGGATGCGCGAGTGCCACGAGACTCAGGAGACCCAGGCACAGCCGGCTCGGGATGGACGTGACAAGGTGGCAATCGGAGCTTCGTCGCCGTCTTTGGTGCCTACCTTGTAGGCATAGGTCCTGTAATTGTAGGTCTGTCTTCCCCCTATTTTGGGATGTAGGCGAGGGCCACCTGGTTGGTTGGGGACGTTGCTTTCTCTCTTTTGCCTCTTCTCCATTCTTTTGCTTTTGTTTCCGGGCGTGGCAATTGACAAGTCGATGACGGGACCGGTCGCCTCTTTTTGGCGGAGAAAACAACATCTCCTGGGTTGAGGTTGTGGTTTTTCGCCCGCTTAGGCTTCTGTACACGGATACTCTGGGCCGTGATTTGCGGGGCTTAGCCGTTCGTGCCCGGCTTGTGGGCTTAGGACGGTGCGCCGGGCAAGGGTCACATCCCCCAGCCGAGGGCTGAATTACTGGCTAATTAAGAGAGGAGCACGAATGTGCTCGCTGGGAACCTCTGATCCCAGCGATTAGCGCGATCGGGCTCGGAAGCTGACTTGGGAAAATATCCCCAGGGTGCGGCTTCTCTATCAACGAGTGTGTGGGGACCCTTCGGAGGAAGGGCTTACGTAGAGCAAGAAGGAGGCCACTCGGTCGGGTGACCCCTCGGGCTACATGGATCATCACGCATCGAGAGCCGATCTGAGGGAGGGGCTTGCGTAGAGCAAGGAGGAGGCCGCTCGGTCGGGTGACCCCTCGGGTTGCATGGATCATCATGCATCGAGAGTCGATCCGAGGGAGGGGCTTGCATAGAGCAAGGAGGAGGCCGCTCGGTCGGGTGAACCCTCAAGCTGCATAGATCATCATGCATCGGGAGCCGATCCGAGGGAGGGGCTTGCGTATAGCAAGGAGGAGGCCGCTCGGTCGGGTGACCCCTCAGGCTACATGGATCATCATGCATCGAGAGCCGATCCGAGGGAGGGGCTTGCGTAGAGCAAGGAGGAGGCCGCTCGGTCGGGTGACACCTCGGGCTGCATGGATCTTCATGCATCGAGAGCCGATCCGAGGGAGGGGCTTGCGTAGAGCAAGGAGGAGGCCGTTCGGTCGGGTGACCCCTCGGGCTGCATGGATCATCATGCATCGAGAGCCGATTCGAGGGAGGGGCTTGCGTGGAGCAAGAAGGAGGCCGCTCGGTCGGGTGACCCCTCGGGCTGCATGGATCATCATGCATCGAGAGCCGATCCGAGGGAGGGGCATGCGTGGAGCAAGAAGGAGGCCGCTCGGTTAGGTGACCCTCGGGCTGCATGAATCATCATGCATAGAGAGCCGATCAGAGGGAGGGGCTTGCGTGGAGCAAGAAGGAGGCCGCTTGGTCGGGTGACCCATCGGGCTGCTTGGATCATCATGCATCGAGAGCCGATCCGAGGGAGGGGCTTGCGCCTGGGGTTCCCCGGTCTTCGCCGAGGTTTCCAGGTCGAGGGCATCTCAGGGAGCGTGGGCCGCCACGCGCCGCCTGAGAGCCTCGCCGAGGCTTCCCGGTCGAGGGCATCCCAGGGAGCGTGGGCCGCCACTCGCCGCCTGATAGCCTCGCCGAGGCTTCCCGGTCGAGGGCATCCCAGGGAGCGTGGGCCACCACGCGCCGCCGGAGAGCCTCGCCGAGGCTTCCCGGTCGAGGGCTTCCCAGGGAGCGTGGGCCGCCACGCGCCGCCGGAGAGCCTCGCCGAGGCTTCCCGGTCGAGGGCTTCCCAGGGAGCGTGGGCCGCCACGCGCCGCCTGAGAGCCTCGCCGAGGCTTCCCGGTCGAGGGCTTCCCAGGGAGCGTGGGCCGCCACGCGTCGCCTGAGAGCCTCGCCGAGGCTTCCTGGTCGAGGGCATCCCAGGGAGCGTGGGACGCCACGCACCGCCTAAGAGCCTCGCTGAGGCTTCCCGGTTGAGGGCTTCCCAGGGAGCGTGGGCCGCCACGCGCCGCCTGAGAGCCTCGCCGAGGCTTCCCGGTCGAGGGCATCCCAGGGAGCGTGGGCTGCCACGCTCCGCCTGAGAGCCTCACCGAGGCTTCCCGGTCGAGGGCTTCCCAGGGAGCGTGGGCCGCCACGCGCCGCCTGAGAGCCTCGCCGAGGCTTCCCGGTCGAGGGCATCCCAGGGAGTGTGGGCCGCCACGCGCCGCCTGAGAGCCTCGCCGAGGCTTCCCGGCCGAGGGCCTCCCAGGGAGCGGGGGCCGCCACGCGTCGCCTGAGAGCCTCGCCGAGGCTTCCCGGTCGAGGGCATCCCAGGGAGCGTGGGCCGCCACGCGCCGCCTGAGAGCCTCGCCGAGGCTTCCCGGTCGAGGGCTTCCCAGGGAGCGTGGGCCGCCACACGCCGCCTGAGAGCCTCGCTGAGGCTTCCCGGTCGAGGGCATCCCGGGGAGCGTGGGCCGCCACGCGCCGCCTGAGAGCCTCGTGTTAGATGTGTATACTGAAAGACAGGCTTCTTTTATATATATGAACATCTTTATTTTGAAAAGAGAATCACAACCACACTAGGTGTCTGTTCATATTAGTGCATGCATGAAGTCCAATTACTTTGCATTGTAGATAACATAGTGTGTGGTGTTACACGGAAGATCATGTTATCAGTTCCTTGCTTAGTATAAATAGAGGCCCACAACCGAGATGGAATTGGACAACCCATCGGAATGGTTGTAGTGTAATTAGGTGTGGTTGGTCTTGACCATAGGATTACACTAGTGTGCTTTGAGTACATTGAGCAGGACCAAAACACGTGGTTATCCAATTTGTACTGACTCGATAATTGGATAGGACCTCAGATTTTATTATGGAGTACGATCCCTTAATCCCGATATAATAATGGGCATATATTATTAACTATTATTTCTTTGATTTACCAATGGGCGAGATCTATTCTGTTAGATCGATAGACCCGGTAAGTTGGGAGATGATATTAATAATACGATGTGTCGTTGATTATTGACGGAATCCGTGTCCTGGTGAGTCGGGTTGATGATGCCCCCTTGATGAGCTCGAAAGGTTCATCATGCTAAACCCTGCAGGTGGATTTGATCCGGCATGATGATAAGGTTGAGTGGTACTAGTCAAGGATCCAGAAGTTAATTAATTTAAATTGTCAGTAATTTAATTAATTAACGGGCATTCGAAATCTTAAACACGGGGGGATGGACGACTTGTAATAAGTGGAGCCCATATGTAAATATGGGGGTTGGTGAGGTAATTCAATGAGGACCCTTTAGTGGAATGGATCCTCATTAATGGACCGGGTCCATTAGCAGGCCAAGATCTAACTCCTCCTCATGGTCCCTACCGTAATCCTATAAATACCCCATGGTAGCATAGAACCAAGTTTATAGTTAATCTAATAGATCACAAGAAACCCTAGCCTCAACTCTTCTCTCTCTCCCTCTCGATTTCACTGTGCGGCGCCGAACGGAAGGGAGCAACTTCTCGCTTTCTCCAATTAATTGCAATGGTTGCATGCAATTAATCACAGCCCTCTCAAATTAATTGCAATACATGCAATTAATCACAACCCTCTCAAATTAATTGCAACGCATGCAATTAATTCTCCACTCAATTCTCCTGCTTGTAGCAGGATTCAATTGCTCACGCAGCAATTGAATTGCTTAAGCGGTGAGCAATTGAATCGCTTATCATGACACTTAAATTGCCATACGACAATGGATTTTAAAAAAAAAATGGTAGCGATTTGCTTGGAGTGGAGAGAGCAAAAAGCTACTCACGGCAGATTGTGGAGAGAGCTAATAGCTGTTCACGGCACCGACTTGTGAAGGAGGAAAGATACATACGGCATCTTGTAGATCACCGCCGGCTGTGGGTTGTGGAGAAGTCAAGATGCTCACGGCATCTATTCTCCAAGGCTACTCACACCTCTCTTCTCCAAAGATCTTGTAGTTGCGTGCATTGGAGAAAGCAGTCAGCAACTTGTTTTCTGGTAAGAAGGTTGCACGGCAATTTTCTTTCGGGAGAAAGCAGAAAAGTTGTAGTCTGTAGATTTCTCCGAGGCAGAAATGCAACGCATGCTGCTGTGGAGAAGAAGATGAGGTGCCGCGGTGGAGGAAAGGAAAGCTAAGGTTTGTGTTTGGATTATCTCCTTGGAGTGGCCGATGACATCCCTTTGGATAGGGATTGGATGGCGCAAGGAGAAGCAATCGACTTGGTGACCACGGGTCTTGGTAGATCGTTGCCCACACGACATCCAAGAGGGGAGGGTCATACGGTAGAAGATCGTAAGGTAACGGAAGGTATATTCTTCCCTGGCTCCTTATGTTCTTATTTTATGCCTTACTTATTTGCCTCGTCATTTTATGTTTGTTATTTAATTATTTTGATTGCGAATCATAGTTAATAATTATTTAACTGAACCCCGACCATAAACACAAAAGTCGGCGATCAACTCGTCGCCTTTTCCGCGGTCGAACGGTCGAGCAAATTGCAAGACCAATTTTGGCAATTGGCTAAGTTGCAATTTGAATCATTCGATACGGCACGAGACGGTCGATGGGAAACGACTCTCTATTCAGATTAAATTTTTTAATCTGTAGGCATAGAGAGGTCTCTCGGATTGACCAGGTATTCTCTTAGGAAACCCACCAAGCCATACCCATCAATTGGTATCAGAGCTGAGGTTTTCGGCTTTGTGTGTTTGAGGATTAGTTAATTTTTTGCATTTTCATACATTTTATTTAGCTAGATGATATGTGGATGTGCGTAGGCTAACTTTGTGTTGCAGGCACGAGATTCCAACTTGTCATGACCAAATAATGATTGTGTGAATAGTTTTGCAAATTATTGTAATTAATAAATCCTCGGGGTTGACGAGGTGACGATACGACTGGAGGCGCATTAGAGACCAAAGCCATGAAAGTTGGAAAATCTAGGATTTTCTATTTTTCATATGTTGGTTATGTGCTTGGTTGTGTGGTTGTGCTAGTAAAATTCCTCGAGATAAATTACTAAGTGGGAGAGTGACTCGAAGGGTCCCACGGCTTCCATTACAATTCGATAAGTGATGCGAGCAAGTCTGCGTGTCGGCTCTGTGTGCCTTCCTCCCCATCGGATGGACTTGTTCTGCCGATCACTAGGTCGAAAAAGACTATAAAAAATTGTTAAAGAGCGTGTGTACTTCCCCATCGGAAGACACATAATCAGAGATAATTTTCTTAGTGTCGTGTAATGGTGAACACTTAGATGCGAATAATAGTATCCTCCCCATCGGAGTCACTGCTATTATTTTGCATAGCCGAAGTGAACCAACTATTAATCATACTTGTCAAAAAGTTAGGTTGACAAGATAGTAAGATTAATGGGTAAAACCTCCTCTTACGAATGTGGAAATTCGTATACGTCCACACCATCGTGGCATGCGAATTTCTCGGTGTTTAGAGGTGTTGGTTGATTTCGAAAATTTATTGTTGTGAGGAATCAATTTATTTTCGATTTCTAAAGTAGTGTGAGTTGTGATTCTCAGGATTTTCAAAATGGCTTTTAACCCACTAGCTACAATACTTAAGGAGAATAAACTTACTGGACCCAACTATATTGACTGGAAGAGAAACCTTGACATAGTCCTTACAGCTGAAGAGTACAAATTTGTGCTCACCGAAAAATGTCCTGATAAGCCTAGCGACAATTCTGGTGAAGGGCAGAAGGAGCATTACAAGAAATGGATTAAGGCAGATGAGATGGTGCGGTGTTACATTCTGGCATCCATGTCGAATGTATTGCAACATCAGCATCAGGCCATGCCCACTGTTTGTGATATGATGCTGAACCTTCAGGAGCTCTTCGGGCACCAGAGTTGTGCGTCTAGGCAACTAGCGATGAAGAATCTGATGACGACCACTATGGTCGAAGGGACACCCGTGAGGGATCATGTCCTAAAGATGATACCCCACCTCAATGAGATTGAGGTTCTTGGAGGATCTATCGACGGACAATCCTAGGTCGATATAATACTCTAATCTCTGCCTAAGAGTTTTGAGCAGTTCCGGCTCAACTATAACATGAATAAGCATGAGTATACGTTTGGGAACTCCTGGGAGAACTCCAAGCGGCAGAAGGGCTCTTTCATCAGAACCTACAAACCTTGGGAACTCATAAGGTTTCTACTTCTGTGCCGAAAGGCAGGAAGAAGAAGAAACAAGGTGGGTTCAAGAAGGTAGCAGCATAGTAGGGACCAAGGACTAGAGAGAAGAAGCCGAAAGGCAAGTACTTCATTGGACATTAGAAGGCGAACTGTCCCCGTCATCAAGACAAAAGTATATCTTTTTCTTTTGTCGTTGTAACATGCTTAGCGGAGTTATCTACCGGTACCTGGTGGGTAGATATGGATGCCACTACGCATGTCTGTAATTCTTTGCAGGGGTTCCAGGAAGCCCCACGACTAGCTAAAGAAAAAAAAAACGTCTACATGGGAAATGCTACGGAGGTGACTACTATTGCAGTGGAAGTTATTTATTTGTCTTTAGAAGATAAAGTTTTGGTTTTAAGATTGCTTTTATGTACCTAATATTTAGAAAGAATTCTGGTTTAGTTTCTGAAATAAATGATATTCTATTGCTTTTTATGAAAAGTGAAATAGAAAGATTATCTATTCAAGTACATTGATAGGCAATTGGTACACATTAGAACCAAAGTCTTCCATGATGCAAATAGTAACTAATAGCTCATCATCTAACCAAAGTAGGAGAAAGGTTCCTTCCGAGATGAACCAAACATACCTTTGGCGTCTAAGGCTTGGTCTTATTAACCTTAGTAAGATTCAATGGTTGATAGCCAATGGGCCCTCGGGTTCATTGGTGGTGGGAGACTTCTCTAACTTTGAATCTTACTTGGAAGGTAAGACGACCAAGAGGCCTTTCAAGGCCGAGGGGTATAGAGCCAAAGATATGTTAGACATGGTTCATTCTAATTAGTGTGGTCCTATGTCTATCCAGGATAGAGGTAGCTTTGAATACTTCGTGAGACGAATATTCAAAGTTATGGATATACGTTTACTTGATGGCCGCAAGTCTGAATCTTTGATTGGTTCAAAGAATTCAAGACGATTGTGGAGAAACATCAAGGTAACAGCTGTTGGAACCGGTAGACGAGCTAGAGGGGGGGTGATTAGCTTCGATTCGCTTGTAGATGATTTGTCGCGGCGGAAGACTTCAAGCAATCGCTAACACTTGGATTTTACTTGGTATCCACCCCGGTCGGGTGACTAATCCAAGGGTCCACTCTCCTCACACTCTCATACACTATGAAAGTCTCCTTCTTGAGGTGGAGAAACCTCTTACAAGCTTACAATGAGATACAACAAGAGGAAGCAAAAATACAATGGAAAATCTTACAAGATTTACAATATTAAGCTCACTTTGCTTTCCTTGCTATCTTCAAGCTTGTGGTTGCCTCTAGAACCTTGGAAATGCAGCAGCAAAAACCTCCAAGACTTCCCTTGAGATGACACCAATGAAGGAGGAAAAAGGGGAGAAGAGTTGTGGCTCAAAACCTGCGTGAAAACCCTTATACCCGACGCCTAGGGTTCCCTAATCGATTACCCAATCGATTACCACGTCATACTAGCCGTTCAACGGCTAGTTTTTGAACCTGAATCGATTAGCCAATCGATTAAGACTGCCCTTAATCGATTGACCAATCGATTAAGAGAAGGCTGAATCGATTACCCAATTGATTCAGCCACCTTCTGTTCTCGCAACAAACTCTCTTAATCGATTACCCAATCGATTCACTTTCTCCTTAATCAATTACCTAATTGATTAAGATCCTCCTTAATCAATTACCTAATTGATTACCATCCTTCTTAATCAATTACCCAATTGATTAAAATCCTTCTTGTTTTCGCGAGACAACAACCCAATCGATCACCCAATCGATTGAGACCAACCTAACTTGTGTTCACGGTCAACCCCTTTGACCAACCTCGATTTTACGGTCAACCCCTTTGACCAACCTGGATTTTACGGTCAACCCCTTTGACCAACCTGGACTTCTTCTGCCTAGTTCCCAACTAGGACTTAACCTGATTCCCCACCAGGTTTGCCTAACACTCGAGTTAGGTCTAGTCTCTCGGTAGACTTCCACCTTGCCAGCATGTGATCTCCCCGATCTATCTGGACTTCACCTAGTCCCACTAGGTCTTCTCCCATGCCAGCGTGCGATCTCCCCGATCCACCTGGACTTCACCTAGTCCCACTAGGTGTGCCTAGTCCCACTAGGTCTTTTTCCATGCCAGCGTGCGATCTCCCCGATCCACCTGGACTTCACCTAGTCCCACTAGGTGTGCCTAGTCCCACTAGGTCTTTTTCCATGCCAAGTGTCCGGTCAACCTTGACCCACTTGACACCATACGGCATTCAAACATCAATGTCAAACATCGAAACATACACCTCAAGCTCACCCGAGCTTGCTAGACTCAAGCTCACCTGAGCTTTGTCAAACTAGGTCAACCCTGACCTAACCAAGATTGCACCAACAATCTCCCCCTTTTTGATGTTTGACAATATGTTTGAGAAAGACTAAACCCTATTAGCCTTTTAATTTTCTCCCCCTTTGACACACATCAAACACTCTCCCTGAAAGTCTATATGGTCAAAGGTATACACAATGAAAATCCCATACTTTTCATTGAACCTATGCTCAACCTTGAGCATTCATCATAATGAAGATTTCCAATCTTCATCCTTTCATTTTATCAAAAATAAAAATACAATCACATGTTGTTAAGGAAGACCTCCCCCTCAAAACATGCTCTAAACCTCTATCATTGCACCAACAATGATTTTTGAGTTCCTAAAACCTTTAGGAAAACTCAACTTGAGGTGATTGAGATTTTGGGATTCAAAACTTGAACAAAAACCTCTCCTTAACCCTTAGATGTTCACCAAACCATTTCCCTTTTTGATTTCACAATGAAATTTACCCAAATATACTTATAAAAGTAATTCTAGGGTCTAGGGATTGTTAGGTTACTCAAAAATGGGTTAACGGACTGAAACTAGACAGTTTCAGACTTACTAATCGATTGGTGTTGGGAGCCAATCGATTACACAGTCCTTAATCGATCAACTGATCGATTACGGATGACTGTAATCGATCAAAGGATCGATTACGCAAGCTTCTGTGCTTGCAAAACAGACCTACCAATCGATTGACCAATCGATTGGCTATTGTCCCAATCGATCACCCGATCGATTGGGAGTTTCTGAATTCTGAAAACAATTTCAGATTCGAAATTCAGAAACTCCTAAATAATTCTACAAAATTCGGAAAAAATTGAAATTTTGTGTAGACATTATTTATACCATATACTATCATGGAAAAATAGTTTTCTATGAAAATAACCTTCATTTCCAAAGATTGACACAAAATTGGAAACCATTGAAATACTTCAATGTTTTACTCTATTTTGTATCTATTTCATCAATGATGAGTGCTATCAAAAGATAGTCTTCACCAAGATTTTCCAATATAGTTTTAAAATATTTTTCAAAAACAATATCCAACCATGTTCCTTGGGCTAAATGCACATGACTTGTACATTAGCTTTCCCAATGATTGGAGTTCATTGAAATTCTTGTTTTGATGAATCTAAAACTCAATTTGATGCACTTTATCAACACCTTGAGTTTTGTTCATCACCCTAACATCTCACTTGTTTCTAATGTGTCTCAAAAATACACACAAGTCAACTTATGGTCTTAGTGAGATGTAAAAGTCATATTCTCCCTAAACTAAGGGTTCATGCATTTCTATCTAGACATTATAAGCTTTGATCATCCACCTAGGATGTCAATTAATGCCAATGTCCTTAAGTTCAATAAAAATTGATTTATGCATGATTAATGACTATGACATGCATCATATTAGGATTTTCAAAAGAAATTATAACTAGATGATGCATGTATGACATGACATGTAATATTTTCATAATAAATATGAATGATGAAATATGATGTCATGGCATGTGATAGGGCATACAAAACATGGCATAGTGTCATAAAAGAATATACCTAGATTTCCTATCTAAGTATCAATAACTCATCGCTAAGCCATTGATATCCCTAAATTTGCCCTAATTTCCAAGATAATGCCAAAACTCCCCAACTTGGCTTATCTTTGGATTCTATCCTAGTTGTGCCAATTTTTATTAAGTTCAATCTTCCAAAAATATAGTTTGGCACAAATTTTACTCCTCCTAGAGTAAACACTTGATTCCTTCATTTTCAAGGAAGATAATTCCTTGAAAATGTCCCAAAGTGCCAACTTCATCAAGGTTGGGTTAACTACCCTTCCCATTTGAGTTGACACTCCCTAGACCTATCTAGGGTGTGGCAAACACACTCTTAGGAACCCAACACCTATTGGTGCTCCTAGGGTGTTCTAGGTATTCACTAGGGATGACCTCCCTTGATACCTTCCTAAAGACTTTCTTAGGCTTCTCCGAAGCCTTAGTCACCTTTTTCTTGTCTTGGTCAACTCTAGGGATGGCTTCCCTTGTGACCTTGACTTGACTCCTAGACCTAGATTTAGTTCCATATTTATATGGAACTTTATGATAGGATGGACCATCATCCTTAGTCTTAGGTTTGTACCCCAAACCTTTCTTGCTCCTAGAGAGTCCTTGATTTCCTAAATCTAGGTTTTGATCCTTAGATCCCTTAAATAGATTTTCTATTCGTTTGAGGGATTTTTCTAATTTATCAAGTTTTGATCTCAAAACTTGATTTTCAATCATTACCTCCTCAAGGCTTGGTTTTCTAATATAGCCTTGGTAATTTTTCTTTTTGGCCTTGGATTGGGTAGGTCTATCCTTAGATGACCTAAAATCTTCCCTATCCTTGGTTGTGGTAGACCTAGCATGAAAGGCTCTATATTTTTCTTTTGGTTTCTCATACCTCCTATTTTCATGATAAATAGCATTGAAATGATAATAATTATTTTTAGCATGCATATTATCATGATTTAAATAAGTACCATTACCTAATGGTACCTTAGTGTTATTCTTGGAGGCTCCCCCTTGACTTGAGCTCCTCCTTTTAGCCTTGGTGGAATTCTTCCCCTTTGGACATTGATTTCGATAATGTCCCTTTTCTTTGCATGAGAAGCACACAATGTGCTTCTTATCCTTCTTTGCCACGGGGCCGACCTCCTTTGGCTTCTCTTTGGTCTTGGGTGCCACTAGCACCTTCTTCTTGACCAATTTTGGACACTTACTCTTATAGTGTCCTCTTTCCCTACACTCAAAACAAATGATATGATTTTTATTCTTACAACTTGAAATTTTTATACCTTCATGTGGTGTAGAGGTGGCACTTTCTTCTTCTTCATTGACATTGGAATATGATGTTGAAGCTTGTCTTTGATCTGATGCCAATGACACATTTTGCTCCCCCTCAATCCTAGAGGTGGAGGCTTCTTGAATTTTCTCTTCAACCCTTGAGGTAGAGGCTTCTTGAGCTTCATCTTCGGATGTTGAGCACCTCTCAACTTCCGAGTTCTCTTCACTTGATGAATATCCCTCTTCGGATTTTTCTTGATTTGGTATAGTGGAGGGATCTTCATGAAGCCTTGCCAATTTGCTCCATAGCTCTTTGGCGTCTTGAAATTCTCCAATCTTGTCCAAGATGGTGCTTGGCAAAAGATTGACCAATAGCTTGATCACTTTGTAGTTGGCCTCGCATCTCTTGATTTGCTCCTCATTCCATTTGCTTTTCTTGAGGAGTTTTCCTTTTGAGCTTGTTGGAGCTTCAAAACCCTCCATTAGAGCAAACCATTGCTCTATCTCCATCATGAAATAATTTTCGATCTTTGACTTCCAAAGACCAAAATTCGCCTTGTCGAATGGTGGAGGTGCCCTTGTGTCATAGCCAAACTCCATTCTTGAAGTTGAAACCCCTTGATGATGACTTCTTGAAATTAGGGTTTCTTCCAACTTCTTCTTCTTCCTCTAGCTCTTGCCCTCTTGGCGATGAGTCCAAATAAGAGCAACCTTGCTCTGATACCACTTGTTGGAACCGGTAGACGAGCTAGAGGGGGGGGTGATTAGCTTCGATTCGCTTGTAGATGATTTGTCGCGGCGGAAGACTTCAAGCAATCGCTAACACTTGGATTTTACTTGGTATCCACCCCGGTCGGGTGACTAATCCAAGGGTCCACTCTCCTCACACTCTCATACACTATGAAAGTCTCCTTCTTGAGGTGGAGAAACCTCTTACAAGCTTATAATGAGATACAACAAGAGGAAGCAAAAATACAATGGAAAATCTTACAAGATTTACAATATTAAGCTCACTTTGCTTTCCTTGCTATCTTCAAGCTTGTGGTTGCCTCTAGAACCTTGGAAATGCAGCAGCAAAAACCTCCAAGACTTCCCTTGAGATGGCACCAATGAAGGAGGAAAAAGGGGAGAAGAGTTGTGGCTCAAAACCTGCGTGAAAACCCTTATACCCGACGCCTAGGGTTCCCTAATCGATTACCCAATCGATTACCACGTCATACTAGCCGTTCAACGGCTAGTTTTTGAACCTGAATCGATTAGCCAATCGATTAAGACTGCCCTTAATCGATTGACCAATCGATTAAGAGAAGGCTGAATCGATTACCCAATTGATTCAGCCACCTTCTGTTCTCGCAACAAACTCTCTTAATCGATTACCCAATCGATTCACTTTCTCCTTAATCAATTACCTAATTGATTAAGATCCTCCTTAATCAATTACCTAATTGATTACCATCCTTCTTAATCAATTACCCAATTGATTAAAATCCTTCTTGTTTTCGCGAGACAACAACCCAATCGATCACCCAATCGATTGAGACCAACCTAACTTGTGTTCACGGTCAACCCCTTTGACCAACCTCGATTTTACGGTCAACCCCTTTGACCAACCTGGATTTTACGGTCAACCCCTTTGACCAACCTGGACTTCTTCTGCCTAGTTCCCAACTAGGACTTAACCTGATTCCCCACCAGGTTTGCCTAACACTCGAGTTAGGTCTAGTCTCTCGGTAGACTTCCACCTTGCCAGCATGTGATCTCCCCGATCTATCTGGACTTCACCTAGTCCCACTAGGTCTTCTCCCATGCCAGCGTGCGATCTCCCCGATCCACCTGGACTTCACCTAGTCCCACTAGGTGTGCCTAGTCCCACTAGGTCTTTTTCCATGCCAGCGTGCGATCTCCCCGATCCACCTGGACTTCACCTAGTCCCACTAGGTGTGCCTAGTCCCACTAGGTCTTTTTCCATGCCAAGTGTCCGGTCAACCTTGACCCACTTGACACCATACGGCATTCAAACATCAATGTCAAACATCGAAACATACACCTCAAGCTCACCCGAGCTTGCTAGACTCAAGCTCACCTGAGCTTTGTCAAACTAGGTCAACCCTGACCTAACCAAGATTGCACCAACAACAGCATCAAGGCACTACGATCGGATCGTGGTGATGGGTACCTCTTGGGAAAGATTAGGACTTACTTATCAGATATTGGGATTCAATCCCAATTGACTGCGGCCGGTACACCCCAACAGAATGGTGCAGTAGAGTGAAGGAAAAGGGCTCTTATGGGGATAGGACAATGATGAGCTGCTCCGAGTTGCCGGATTCGTTCTGGGTGTATGCTCTGGAAACGCAACGTACATACTTGATACCATCTAGGTCAGTGCCTCCTGCTCCCATAGAAGTGTGGACTGGGCGAAAGCCAAGTCTAAGACATCTTCGGACATGGGATAGCTCAGCATATGTGCTGAGAGGGGATATTGATAAGATTGGAATCTCGTGCGCTTGTTCGTAAGCTATCCTAGAGAAACGAAAGGTGGTTCTATAGTTCTAAGGATCAGAGGGTAATCGTTGGGACGAATACCAGATTCTTAGAAGAAGACTATGTGATGAACCATAAGTCCATTTGTAGACTAGTTCTTGAAAAATTAAGAGGGGGTGTTCTGACCTTAGTACCAACTGTACAAGAAGAAATACCACAAGTCACTGCACCACGTGTCACAGAAGATACACAGGTAGTGCCCTGTCATAGTGGGAGCGTTGTTAGTCAACCTACAGAATTTATGTTCTTGGGAGAGTCTTTGGACTTGATCCCTGGCGACCATGAATCATGATCCCTAGACCTATGACAAGGAACATCTGCTTTGAAGAGGTAAATCCGGTCATATGGATTTGTTCAAAGGACAGATGAGAGTTGTGTATGTAAGAAATGTGATGGAAACGTAGTGGTATTCTTGTACTATACGTAGATAATATTTTGTCAGTTGGCAACAATGACAAATTTTATCAGACGTAAGGGTATGGTTGTCCAAATAGATGATATGAAGGACTTAGGAGAAGCAGGACATATCCTTGGAGATCAAAGTTCTAAGAGATCACCAAAGAAGGATGTTGTGCTTATCCCAAGCTTCATATAGTGACAGTGTCTTAACTTGTTTTAGCATGGAAACCTCCAAGAAAAGTTTTGTACTTTTCAGTTGTGGAGTTACTCTATCTAAGGTGATATGTTTAGATTATCAAAGGAGATAGAGCAGGTAATGGCAGTTCCTTTAGCATCGGCTATAGGAAGCCTCTTGTATGCTAAAAACGAGATCGGATATCTGCTTTGCCGTGGGCATGGTTAGCAGATATCAGAGTAACCCAGGTCAAGGAAATTAGATTGCAGTAAAAGCTTATATTAGTGCCTGAGAAGGACTAAGGATTATAAGCTGGTTTACCGGGCAGTCCAATTCCCTATGGGTTATACGGATACAGACTTCCAATCGGATAGGGGCAAACGTAAGTATTTCTCGGGGTTTTGTGTTTACTTTTAGGAGGTACAACCATAGTTGAAGGAGTGTCGCGCAGCGACTGCGTGATGGACTCCACCATGGAAGCTAAGGATGTGGCAGTCTTTGTGACAGCCAAAAGGAAACTATATGGTTCAGGAATCTCAAGATGGACTTCGATGTGATTCCTGGTTTTCTCAAAGCTATCACATTCTGTTGTGATAAACAAATGGTGCAGTTGCAAACTCGAAGGAATCACGAGCCCATGAGGCGAGTAAACACATAGAGCGCAAGTACCTCCCAGGAGAGGAAAAGCTGTAGTTGCCTAGATTACATCAGAAGACAACCTAGGAGATCTTTTCACTGAAGCCTTGATAGCGAGAGCTTTAGGCATATGGAGGATCAGGGAGTTAGATGTATGGCATTTTGAGGGCAGCAAAGTCTTTAAGTATAAGTGGGAGATTGTTAGATGTGTATACTGAAAGACATGCTTCTTTTATATATATGAACATCTTTATTTTGAAAAGAGAATCACAACCACACTAAGTGCATGTTCATATTAGTACATGCATGAAGTCCAATTACTTTGCATTGTAGATAACATGGTATGTGGTGTCACACGGAAGATCATGTTATCAGTTCCTTGCTTAGTATAAATAGAGGCCCACAACCGAGATGGAATTGGACAACCCATCGGAATGGTTGTAGTGTAATTAGGTGTGGTTGGTCTTGACCATAGGATTACACTAGTGTGCTTTGAGTACATTGAGCAGGACCAAAACACGAGGTTATCCAATTTGTACTGACTCGATAATTGGATAGGACCTCAGATTTTATTATGGAGTACGATCCCTTAATCCCGATATAATAATGGGCATATATTATTAACTATTATTTCTTTGATTTACCAATGGGCGAGATCTATTCTGTTAGATCGATAGACCCGGTAAGTTGGGAGATGATATTAATAATACGATGTGTTGTTGATTATTGACGGAATCCGTGTCCTGGTGAGTCGGTTTGATGATGCCCCCTTGATGAGCTCGAAAGGTTCATCATGCTAAACCCTGCAGGTGGATTTGATCCGGCATGATGATAAGGTCGAGTGGTACTAGACAAGGATCCAGAAGTTAATTAATTTAAATTGTCAGTAATTTAATTAATTAACGGGCATTCGAAATCTTAAACACGGGGGATGGACGACTTGTAATAAGTGGAGCCCATATGTAAATATGGGGGTTGGTGAGGTAATTCAATGAGGGCCCTTTAGTGGAATGGATCCTCATTAATGGACCGGGTCCATTAGCCGGCCAAGATCCAACTCCTCCTCATGGTCCCTACCGTAGCCCTATAAATACCCCATGGTAGCATAGAACCAAGTTTATAATTAATCCAATAGATCACAAGAAACCCTAGCCTCAACTCTTCTCTCTCTCCCTCTCGATTTCACTGTGCGACGCCGAACGGAAGGGAGCAACTTCTCGCTTTCTCCAATTAATTGCAACGGTTGCATGCAATTAATCACAGCCCTACAATGCATGCAATTAATCACAGCCCTCTCAAATTAATTACAACGCATGCAATTAATTCTCCACTCAATTCTCCTGCTTGTAGCAGGATTCAATTGCTCACGCAGCAATTGAATTGCTTAAGCGGTGAGCAATTGAATCGCTTATCATGACACTTAAATTGCCATACGGCAATGGATTTTGAAAAAAAAAAATGGAAGCGATTTGCTTGGAGTGGAGAGAGCAAAAAGCTGCTCACGGCAGATTGTGGAGAGAGCTAATAGCTGTTCACGGCACCGACTTGTGAAGGAGGAAAGATGCATACGGCATCTTGTAGATCACCGCCGGCTGTGGGTTGTGGAGAAGTCAAGATGCTCACGGCATCTATTCTCCAAGGCTACTCACACCTCTCTTCTCCAAAGATCTTGTAGTTGCGTGCATTGGAGAAAGCAGTCAGCAACTTGTTTTCTGGTAAGAAGGTTGCACGGCAATTTTCTTTCGGGAGAAAGCAGAAAAGTTGCAGTCTGTAGATTTCTCCGAGGCAGAAATGCAACGCATGCTGCTGTGGAGAAGAAGATGAGGTACCGGTGGTGGAGGAAAGGAAAGCTAAGGTTTGTGTTTGGATTATCTCCTTGGAGTGGCCGATGACATCCCGTTGGATAGGGATTGGATGGCGCAAGGAGAAGCAATCGACTTGGTGACCACGGGTCTTGGTAGATCGTTGCCCACACGACGTCCAAGAGGGGAGGTTCATACGGTATTCATACGGTAGAAGATCGTACGGTAACGGAAGGTATATTCTTCCCTGGCTCCTTATGTTCTTATTTTATGCCTTACTTATTTGCCTCGTCATTTTATGTTTGTTATTTAATTATTTTGATTGCGAATCATAGTTAATAATTATTTAACTGGACCCCGACCATAAACACAAAAGTCGGCGATCAACTAGTCGCCTTTTCCGCGGTCGAACGGTCGAGCAAATTGCAAGACCAATTTTGGTAATTGGCTAAGTTGCAATTTGAATCATTCGATACGGCACGAGACGGTCGATGGGAAACGACTCTCTATTTAGATTAAATTTTTTAATCCGTAGGCATAGAGAGGTCTCTCGGATTGATCAGGTATTCGCTTAGAAAACCCACCAAGCCATACCCATCACCTCGCCGAGGCTTCCCGGTCGAGGGCATCCCAGGGAGCGTGGGCCGCCACGCGCCTGAGAGCCTCGCCGAGGGTAATGCAGCAACGAAAGAACCCTTTCGGACGGGCGCATCAGATAAATGATATATGATCCAGAAGATCCGATTTTAGACATGCGGCGAGTGTGTAGAACACATCCATACCTCCCGACGCATAGAATATACCCATGTTCACGAAAACCGAACTATATAGGCGCATAAAATATATGGGATACATCCAGAAATCCAAATATCAGATGCGACGGAGCCATATCCTGTTTCCTTTCCTTTGCCCCGGCGACCCTGTTCCGCTTCGTGAGAAAGAAGGTGGAATCAAGAAATACCCCGCGGGGGGGGGGGGGGGGGGGGGGGGGGTGGGGGTCCGTCAGAAAGCCTCTGGGGAGCTAAGGGTTCTACCGCGATCGGGTGAAGGAAAGCTCGTATTCTTCAGGAATGCTATCCATCAGAACCCATATGGATCTCCCATTTCCACTTCCGATCAGGCTGCTGGTGTCCCTCCTTCTAGCGCCATTTTTGATCCTGTCGCGAAGTGGGATGACAGTCCAACGGGCCGAACGGGCCTCCCGGGAGCCACGAGCCGATGAGGTGGCCATTCGTCAGCCGTACCTCGCCTCGCTCCTGCAAACCAGGGACCGTCAGAAACCCCGCCGGGGGAATCCCCGGTCAGGCACTCCGACGGTCAAGTCAGTTCCCAGCATAGATGAGTAGAAACTGAATGGAAATGGGGCAAGGGATGCGAGAACTCGCGTGCACGCGTACCTGCGGTAGGAGGAGTGCCGAGCTTTTATGACCGAGGGGGCTGACATCCCAAGTCCGCGCTGATGGGACTGGGGCGTGATGACTGTCAGCCCGTGCGGAGCACAGAGGGGTGGCGCGGCATGGCGCGGGATGCTCCGGCAGTACGTAAGTACTAGGGGCGCAGTACGGGGAGCAAGGTAGCTAGGATCTAGAGTTAACTCGTGGGATCGCACGATCCTACGAACCTACCCCTTGCCAGCGATCTCGATCCCAGCTCTAGCTCGCCATCGTTGCCGCGCGGTGAGATCACCGGGCAAGATCGTGGGATCATAGGATCACGGCGATTCCAGCAATTCGGACGATCCCAGAGAGCAGGGATTAATTGTGAAGCAACTTGCAAGGGTTATTTGAAAGCCCTAAATTTCCCGCGACTTCTCTCGCCTTCGCCCGTTGCCACCGCGAGCTTATCACCATCGCCAGCCTGTCGCGAGCTTATTGCCGCCGCCTGCTTCTCTCGCCCTCTTCTGCTGCTCTCCACTGTCCACTGTGCAGCCAGTTTATCGCCACTGCAAGCAGTCGCGCCAATCCCCGCCGCTGCCGCTGCATCGGTCACTTCCGCTACTCACAGGTTTTCAACTTTTTTTTTTAAAATTTTTTCCTCTGAAATTCTCGATTTTAGATTTTTTTTTTCTTTTTTTTCCCTCTGAAATTCTTTCTTTTTTTCTTTGTTTTTGATTTTTTTCTTTCTGTTTTCCTCTGAAATTCCCTTTGTTTTCGATTTCTGACTTTTTTCTTTCTATTTTTTCTTCATAATTTGTTTTTGCTTTTGGAGTTTTGGGTCAAATAATCTAGATGATAGTTTAGGGTCAAATAATCTAGTTAATCATAACATTGATGATTTACTTTAGATGAGATTATATTAGTTTGGTTGTTTTCTTTAATGTTTTTAGTTTATATGATATCAAAAACTTGTAGGCTTATTGTACTTTATGCTATGATTTATGGATTATGAGTGTATAACTCATAGTTCTTGGACTATCTGCACTTTAAATTGAAGTTAAGTATGTTGGTTGTGGCTATTTTTTCTTATTTATGTCATATTATATGAAATATATGTGTGTGTGTTAGTTCTGGTAGGATCTTACGATCCATGTTACGATCTCACGTTTTGCGATTTTGCATCTCACGCCCGATCTCAGGTAAGATCTCGATCTTAGCTACCTTGACAGGGAGTATTGGAAGCGCAGTACGAGAGTACTGGATGCGCGGAGTGGCCGCGTGGAGATCCCAGAGGCAGGCAAGGTGCGAGGAACCCACTGGTATGACCGTACCCTGGATGAAAGGATGTGAGGGGGTGTGAGGGCGGGACAGCCCGTACCCCGAGCGCCGACGGGCCGGTCCGCATGCTGGGGGCCGAGTCGGGTAAGAGCCAGGGAGTGTGGGTCGCCACGCGTCCGGCGGGTGGAGGGAGAGGTAGCGCAGGGTACGCTCTGAATCGAGGGTTGTCGCGGGACTTGACCTTGCCATGGGAGTTAAGACTTTAAGACTCTGCTCTGGGTCGGGGTGGGTTAGTGTGTGTGACTAGGCTTCTCGCAGAGTCAACCGACTAGTGAGGGGATGCCCCATCTGCCCTCTTGGAAAGGGTCCCCGGACGCAAGGTCCTTTGGCGGTTGACCTGTCTACCAGGCTCTCGTGGCGCCAGGCTGGCCGGTGGGCCCGGCCTACGCTCTTGCCCGTAGCCAGGCCGGGATCAATCATTTTTCAAAGCAACATCACCAAGAGAAAGAGAACTCTCCTCTATTGGAATATTGAGAGTGAGTTGCAATCTCCTTTTAACGGTGCGTACGTTATTGCCAAAATCCAGTTTAAGGCCCAAGACTAAGGCAACACGAGCGGAACCAACGTTGGCCCAGTCTGCCTACACTAGACCACAAAATTAAAATAGATTATCATACATATGTTTACGCATAATAAATATTTATAATATTTTTTATTAAGAAGAAGCAATAGTATATTTTCTTCATTCACTGTAGTCCTCACTAATATCAATAAAGAGGATACGTGTCTCTATGGATTAACACAGTTAGTATATGTATGAGATATTTGGTCTAATAGGTCTTAGGATTATTTTTCAATGGGTTCAAAATGGCTCGTTGGGTGTCTGACTTCTACATGTAAAGGGTTGCTACGATAGGGAAAATATCCTCCATGATTTGCCTGCCTATATCTTTCCTAGGACCGAAGATATTAGACCGCTTGGGGTGAGCGATATCATCTTTTGCTCCAATAAAAGATAATAGATGAGGCGCGGGGTGGGGATGATCTCCGACTACACCGCCCGAGGCGAGGTCAGCTTGGAGATATCTCTCATGTCCAATTTGCTAGGCTCTATGCCACCGCCATCTCCACCTTGTAAAGCTTCAATTGCATCCTCGGGCATGACCACTGAACTCGAAGAAGTTCACCTTAAAGTCCGCACTACTGCCTCGCTGCTCAAAACGAATCGATTGAGACAGAACACCCCGCCTCCTTCCTGACACCTATCGCTTGAATGCCAACACGTTGACTATCACCCAAGACCGTGCTGGAACCAAGTACCCCGCTACTTGGCTCTCCTCCGCGATCTGGTGGAGCATTAGTGGGGTAGACAAGTGCAGACAGAGCGTCTCCTTCACTGTGCACTTGGGGTAGGGAGCTTCTCGAAGTTGCTCTCCTGGACCAACCATCAGCTCCGCCATCGATCATTCGATTGTTGACACCACCGTCGATCTCCGCCTAACGAGGCAGCCGACGTTGAGGCTAGTAGACTTTCATTAGGTCTTTGTTCTGGATAATTCATCTCTATTTGCTCATCAATTGTAGCCACATATTCTTCTTGGAGACGACTGTCTTGTGCGGCTACCTTGCTATCTCATCGGATAGCACGAGCAACCTCACCAACACTGAACTCATATCCTAGCTCCGCCCCTTTAAGGCAGTGTCCATCTGAACGAACACACCGCCTTCATCCAGATGTCTTTCCTTCACTCCTCGGATTCTCAGGGCAGTCACTACTGATGGTGCGACTTAAGACTGATACGGTCATTTGGGTCTGGATGGGGTTATCAAAATTGGGAGTCATCAAGTCACTGCGGACATATATAAAATGGTGCATAAACGGCCATGAATTCAGCAATCGGAACAAGATAATCACAAGCTTATTTGAAAAGCTAGGAACAAGGAAGAAAATGGAGATGCCCTCGCCTGCTCTAATTCGGGAAGCCATGTTCTAACAGAGTGATGTTTAGAATGAAACCTGCCAAAAAAAAAAGGATTTTTTGTTACTGTTATGGTATCGAATCCATTGAAGGCAAACATATCTATATATGATTTTCATGCATGTTAATGCAAATTCAGTGAAAAAGAAAATCATTCCTTTCCAAATATACACGTAATCCACAATCCATAAAATTCGTTAACGAATGAAAGATAAGCGACGTAATTGTAGAGATCAATTTGAAACTGGTAAAATAGTATGATAAAAGATACATTTTCTCGTTCTTAGTTTTCACTTATCAAGGAAGATGAGAAACGAATAGTAGAAGAAACTGCCAAAAATATGTGCAATTATTAATCAGAAACAAACAAGTTCTTTCTTCTCTCCATGCCTATTTGTAACAAGAACAACAATTTGACAGAAAATACTGATAATTGTAATCTACGAACGTACGCTACAAAACAAGCGACCTAATCGCGGAGAAAAAGGTCAAACAGCGATGTTCCTCAAACAATTTGAAGGGAGTGGCAAGTTATGAGAGGCGTGAAAAATAAATTTTTAATAAAAAAGAGAGAGTTGAAAATAGGAGATCAAACTGTTGTCATCAAGCACGAACAAGGTTCAAAATGTGTTTTTTCTAAAAGAGAAAAAGACGAAAGTATATGCGCAAAAACACGTTTCTATTTTTTTTAAGAATAAATTTCGAAAATGGAAAATGGCCGATTCGCGGCACTAAAATATCAGCATTGACAGATAAATTCAGAATGAACTTACTAAAGATCAAAATAAGCAAGCTAACCAGCGAAGGATCCAGAGAGAGAGCCGGCACGAAGTTTACGGCGAGATCTTGACGGAAGTCGATCAACTGCTATGTGTCCCAGCGACGGCGATACCAAAATATCCAGATGCCATTGCCTTCCTCTCTCATCCTTGACAGCCCGCCTCCGAATCATTCGCCCTTTCAAACAAAACCAAAGTTGTGGCCCAACGACCCAATGGCCCAATGGGCGAATTGTGGATTGATGATTTAGTAAAACTATAATAAATGATCAAATAGTTAGTATTTAATTAAATCTGGATTAAAATTAATTATGTTAAACTTTTAATTGAGGATCATAAATAGGTATAATATAGTTTAGAAATATAAAGATATCAGAAACGAAATTAAATTTTAATATTAAAATTCTTTGAAACGCTAATAATTATCTATACTATATATTATTATTTCAATAATTAATAACATTTTTAAAAAATAGATAGATTTTTTTATATATGGTAGCTTTATTTTAATAAATTAAAGTAAATGAATGTATAGTAAGGGAATGAAAAATATTTTTAAAAAAGGGTTTAAGCAAGAAAAATATGAAACAAATAGAAGCTTTTGCTTATTCAAATAGAAGCTTTTGTACATGTTTGATCGTCGATCGGACACCACTGGCGGCTTCTGATTGTCGTCCCGAATCAAATTATATTTTGGGAGGATGGTGAACTCGTCAGGATCGCGGGCAACGGTGTACCCATCGAAATCGACGGTCAATGATGCAAGATCGTAATTGTGGCGATCCCCGACGGGTTCACTGTGCCCCCCAGGGTATAGTTTGGTTCGGGGCGGCGGCCGAATGCCGCCGGTAGTGTCCGATCGACGATCGGACGTCAGACGTGCCATCGATTGACGGTCAAAATTTTCACTGAGGCATTCACTTTCACTGTGCATATCATTACTCTTTTATTTATTTAAAAGTGATCTTTATAAAAATTATTTTGAAGATAGTGATTAGTTAAAGTATGAAGTATTTGAAAATACGAGTTAAAAATTGATACAAGATAAAATTTGAGTATTTATTGAATAATTATTTTTAAGTTTAATTTTTAATTAAATAACAACAATATCCTTAAACTATATAAAATAATTTTTTAATTATCTAAATATAATTTTGATGAATAATGATTGGGAGAGTGAAAATGGGAGAGTGAAAATCATAGTGAATGATGTGACACTTTGCATGCACGATCTCTGACGGGTTCACCGTACCCCCCAGGGTATAGTTTGATTCGGGGCGGCGACCTTCAGCCGCCGATAGTGTCCAAGCGATAATCGGACGTGTGCATGTAAAGTGTCACGCCATACCACATCATTCACTATGGTTTTCACTCTCTCATTTTCACTTTTCCTATCATTGCTCTTTATGCCATCAATAATAATAATAATATGTTTATAAAATTATTATAATATTTTGAATATTATATAAAAATTATTTCTTTTATAAAACGAATGTTTGAAAAAATATATTAAATTAATAAAAATAAAATTTATAAATTAATAAAATTTATATAAATATACAAAAATATGTATAAAAAATTTTGGAAATACAAATTATATAAAAATATAAAATTTTATTTAAAAAATAAATATTTATAATAAAATATGATTGAAACAATCATTATGTCAAAAGTGTACTGGTCATTATCAAAGACATAAATGTCAATTTTTAATTTTAGAGTATAAATAAAAAAAACAGAAAAATGAAAAAATATTAAATTCTTACTTTTTTTAAGCTTTTGAATTAAAATTAATTTTTTTATAACATGACTATTTAAAAAATATATTAAATTAATATAAAAAAGAATATAAAAAATTAACAATATTTATATAAAAATATAAAAATATGTATAGAAAATTTTGGAAATAAAAATTGTATAAAATATAAAATATTATTTAAAAAATAAATACTTATAATAAAATATGATTGAAAAAGTAGTAAACACTAAAAGTGTGGTGGCCATTATTATGAATATAAATGTCAACTTTTAATTTTATAGCATAAAAAAAATAGAAGCAAGAAAAAGTATTAAATTCGTTTTTTTAGCTTTTGAGTAAAACTTATAGAAGCTGAAGTAAAATTTAATATTTACAACCACTCAAAAATATTTTCATACAACTAAAATCTAAGAAGCATTAAGTAGAAACTTTATGAAACATTTCTTAAAAATTCAAATGACTTTAAAATAGTAGACGTATATAATCTTTTTACCAAACGACGCACGTGGGAATACGTAATTATCAAAAAGCATCCTAAGGTTTATTTTTTATCAAAGGGCGCACCAAAAATTATCTTATTCTTCTTATACCCCTCCCGCCAACAATCCCTTTTCGTAGTTACATTTCCGAGATATCCGAACAACTTTTTCATAATTTTGATTTTAAAATAATATATTATAATTCGGATGCAGGTATTTGCCTTTTCTCCTTTCTCTCTCAGAGCAGACAATCTACTTCTCCTTGCCGAAAAGTAATAGTTGTGTTATAGTGATAAGCTCATCCCCCAACCCCCCCCCCCCCCTCCCGACAACCAAAACCCTAAGGGCAAGTCTATTCGTATGTCCCTAGGGCGACGTTAAGGGTTTCCATGGAAGTCCACACTGATCAACACTCTCCAGAAAAGCATTTAGGGTTTCAGCAATAGAGTATTTCATAACGGCGGAAAAGGGGTTATGAGTGCTTCAGGCTCTTCTTTAGGATTATCCATCAAGGTATGTTAGTGACCTGATTAGGTCAACACGACACTGTTTCCGGTCATATTTACAAAAAATTGCTTCTTGATTTTGCAAAACTCAACAAGTTTGAGTTTGGTTCTTAATAAATTTTTAATGTTTACAACTTATAGGGTTCAGATGACTTTGGACAAAATTTGCATTGGTGCAATGTTTTAGGTCACTTTAACAGTTTTTTTAAAGCATTCACAATTTTACATGATCAACACATTGCGAAGATCAAAGAGTCTCTCTTCAGTGTCTTGGACATATAAGAATTGCAACATATCCGTGGAATTTTAGTCAATATATTTGAAAATTGAGATTCATCTTCATAAATTTTTAGATTCTTAGGTACATCTTTTAGTTATGAATTTTAAACACGAGCTATAGTAAGATAAAATAGAGTTAATGAGGGTCTGATATGATCGTCATATCAGGCTCAAAGAGTACCTGAAATAAAATTATTTCCGACCTTCTTTGGATTTGAAATGATTTGATTTTAGGTTCTCTTTAGGCCTAATATGAGATCATATCAGGTCTGTCTTCATGGCTATTCATCCATATCTAGAAAGTCATCAATCCTTGGACCAATTGGTCTCTCTCAGAATAAATTATCCCTAACAAGAAGCTAGGTAAGTAAATGAGGATGAGTTTAATTGAAAAGTATTTTATAAAAAGTATAAAAATTTAAAATATTGATGTTATTTACAGCGTGGACTGTGGCTTATTTATGATGCAATACATTCGATGTCTCCTATATGATTAGAAGATGGACTTCAAATAATTGACATGACAAAAATGTGATTTAATGTAACATTATCATTTCTGAGAGACATGTTCTGTAAACACATCAAATTAATTATCCATAGTATTGTAAAAAATATCCAATGGTGTTGTAAAAAAAAATTATGATTAGTGTTGCCATATATATATGTAATTATATGTTAAGAAAATAATTGTGTGCTATTTATTGAAATCTAATTGCTATATTGTTTTGTACCAACTGTATGGAAACTTCATTGCTAGTCATTAGAAGTAATTTTTGATACCATAAATACCTTTCCGTAGCTCAACTCTACCTAGTGATATCAAATTTTGAGAAATCTAAATATCATATATTCATCAGTGAGTTTCAGTGAAAATTCACTGATTGACTTAAAAATATCTGAATGCAATAATTTCAAATATTATGAGTTTATGGTGTTGTAAAGATTTGAATTGTACTATCCATTATGTATTTAAGGGCTTTTTAGATGTTGTCCAATAATACGATATATTTAAGCTTATTTAAAGTTTAAATGAAGATAAGCCGGATATGATCATACCTGAGCATTATGTTAAAAAATTTTATGAAAATTTAAGCTTGCTTTAGTGGAATAATATAAAAGGTTTTTTTTTCTTTTATTGCCTATCCAGCCATCCAACCAATTCAGAAGCTCAGTTTGTTTACTTTGACAACATGATTGACCTCAATTAATTGTTTAATTTACCTAATTTATTAATTTGACAATTTCTTATCCACTAATTTACTAAATCCATTGGGTTTAGTCCATTCATCTAAGTATCTAACACGTAGAAAACCACGAACCATTTGTCTCAACTCATGAATATTTAATTGTTCCCGGCCGGCACAACGGTGGATGAAGATCGGATGCCAATATGTGGTATGAGTCGGGGTTTAGAACAGGTGAAAGTTGTTGAGCCATTGTAAACCACAAATATAATTTTTTAACCATTTAAGACTGAGAAAATATATCATTACCTAAATCCACAGGCGTTATCTGCGACGTCTCGAATCAGTTTTTTATTTTTTTAAAAAAAAATCAACATTTTCTCGCATAAATCCTAAATACATATAATATATCCGTAAAAATTTAATTTTTTTTAAATTTTTAATTTTTTTTCTTTGAAAACTATAACTCAATTGGGATGCATAAATCTTAGGGATAAAATCTTTAAAAAATTTTAGCTTAAATACAATAATCTAATTGGGATATCAAATCTTAAGGGTAAAATCTTAATTTTTTTAAATTTGAATACTATAACTCAATTGGGATGCTCCTAGAGTTATAATTATTATTCAAGGAAATGTTGATTTTTGAAAAAAAAAAACAATATGAGACGCCTTCCATGTAATGGAAGGCGCCTTAGGTCGGCACACAACGTCACGCGGTAGAGGGTTCGCATATATATAGTACATTTATGTGCGCCGACGATCTAGGTGTCTGAATTATTTTTTTATTTTTTAAATTTTTTATTTTTTTATTTTTTAAATAAATAATTTCATAAATTTATAATATATTCCATGAATATCTAAAAAATTTTATTTTAAACATTATAATTCAAGAGGGAAGACTGAATCCTAGAAAAAAAATTTTTATTGTCTTAAACACATTATAACCCAACCCCTAAATTCTAAAGTCTTAAATACTAAATACATATAATATAACTCATGAGTATCTAAATTTTTTTATTTTGAACAATATAACTTAAGAGGGAAGACTGAAACCAGAGGAAAAATCTTATTTGTTAGGACTTGATTGTATGGTTAGAGGGGGTGAATAGCTGATTATCGAACTTTCGTCAGTTCTTTCTACAAGTGTTAACTTTGCACAAGAGGAAATAAAACTAAAACAATGAAATCAACGCTAACACTTATCGTTTACGCAGTTTAGAGATTGCTTGCTCCTGCTCCATGGCGTGTCGTTGAGGTGGACGATCCCTCAATTCTTCGGTGGATTAGTCCCCAACAATCTTCGGCTAGAGCTCACTCCTTCTCGATAGAGTGTAACCTCTCACAATGTCTCTTCCCCTGTTACAAGATAAGATTTAGGGTTTGAGGAAGAGAGTAGATGTGGAAGATTTGAGCACCTCATCAAGAAGGTTTTCAACAAGATCTCTCACCCTTCTCAAGTCTCAAAGCCTCCATATAAATAGAGGAGATAGCTATTAACAAAACAACTCAACCCTAACATCAGTTAACTTCTACCAAGCCTAGTCGACTGGTGCTCAGTCAACGACTTACCAACGACTAGTCAAACAACTAGTTTTCCAAAGCATTAGTCGACTGGTTCTAGCCCCAGTCGACTGATCTTTTTGTGAGTTTTACCCAACGCTGCCGGTCGACTGATTCCTCCGCCAGTAGACTACCCAGTTTACAAACTCACTCTCAATCTCCTCGGAGTCCCTCCTTCGCGTATGCCTTGAAGTCCACTTCCCCAACTTGCCCTTGAAGTTCTCTTCCTTTGACTCTCATCTCTCATATGCACACAAGTCTGCGGCTTGTCTCCATGTCATCCTTCACGTATGCCTTTGAAGTCTACTTCCTTAGCTTGTCCTTTGAAGTGTTCTTCCTTTGGCTCTCGTCTAGACCCGACCACGGTTCGGAACCGACGGTTCGACGGTTCGGAACAGCCGGTTCGACGGTTCGGAACCGTCGGTTCGACGGTTCGGAACCGCCGGTTAGACGGTTCGACGGTTCGTGGGAGGTCGACCCTTAACCTTAACCACCCAAGACGGTTACGGTTCACGGTTCGGAACCGCCGGTTCACGGTTCGCCACGGTTCGGCATGGTTCAAGATTATTATATTAAAAAAATTAAAAATTAAAAATTAAAATAAAAAAAAATAAATTTTATTAAAAAAGGGCTTGCACTTATATAAGTTGCCTACGTATCCCCTTAGGGTATAGGGGAATCAAAGCTCACGTAGTTCTTTTACATTTTTACCCTTTTACATTTTTACATTTCTCACTCACTTGCATTTCCTCCCGTTCCCGTTGTATTTGTTCCTTCAGTATCAAATTCTTCGGCTTCGTCTTCTGAAAGTTGCATTCCTTGAATTCGCTTCTCGGCTCTGGTCCAATCATCAAGTAATGCTTGAGCTTCCAATGAGTCGGGAGACATGGTTGATCGTCGTTCATCTAATATGTTGCCGCCGACACTGAACGTCTACTCCACAGCAACAGTCGACACTGGAGAAGCTAAAATTTCTTTTACGATCACGGAGAGAACAGGAAAGCTTTGAGCCTTCTGTGACCACCACTTCAAGATGTCGAAGTCTTCGCTATCTGCTTCATTAAAATCAAAAGAAGTCGTAAAATAATTCTCAAGTTCCTGTGTGGAACTTGAGGATCCTCGTGGTCGTTTCGTCCATTCTTTTAATAAAAGTTGGGCTTTTGTAAGTTTTAAATTAGTAGTAGTTGGTTGTTGTGTTTCAGAAATATTAGTTTGTATTCAATATTTAACATAATATTGATTATAAAGATCATATAAATAATTTTTAATATTATATATAATATTAGCTTGATCCGGAGAGGAAGAATCCTTAATAGGAATTAATGCGTCATAATATAAAGTTAACATTTCTGGTAAAACTTCTAATTTAAATCTAGGATCTAAAGCAAATGCAATTAAATAAATTTCAGGAATTAAATAAAAATATTTTTCTCATTTAGTTTTCATAGCTATTATACATAAAGTTAAAGCTTCATCATTTACATGTTCATTTAATATTAATACTATACTACAAAAATTTACTAAAATAAAATGAGCAGTAGGATAATAAACACCAGAAAATTGTTCAGTTGCATCGTTAAAAACTTTTAAAATTTCATAAATACTACTACAAATATTCCATTGTTGTAAAAATAAATATATATTAGTATTACTATTTTGTGCAAAAAATAAACATAATAAATCTTTATATTGAAAAGAATTTTGTAATAATTGATATGTTGAATTCCAACGTGTTGGAACATCACGTGGAAATTTTTTTGGTCGCATTCCATTAGCTTTACAAAATCTACCCCATTGTTTCATCATAGATGGATGAGACCATAAGTATGAAATTGCGGTTCTAATTGGTTGAATATAATTTTGTAAAAGTTTTAATCCATCTTGAACACATAAATTTAAAATATGGCATACACAATGAATATGAAAAAATAAACCACCAATGACAGGTTGACAAATAAATTTTAATTCATCTATTGAAGTGGTATTAGAACTAGTATTGTCTAATGATATTGAAAATATTTGATAAGTCAATCCATATTCTTCTAAAACTATGTGTAATAATTGTGCAATGTTATGAGCAGTGTGTGATTCATCAAAAACTCTATAAGCTAATAATCTCTTTTGAAGGATCTAAGAGTTATCAATCCAATGGCATGTTATACCCATATAAGAATGAGTTTGCCAATGATCACTCCAAATATCGGAACATAAAGAAACTTTATTATTTAATTTACTAAATTCTTCAATTAAATTCTTTTTTCCTTGTTTTACTAATCTTTTAATTGTACGAGTTAGTATAGTCCTAGGTACACGTTTAGCAGCAGGATTAAGAGATTCTTTACACAAATCTTCAAATGTGCATTTAGCTCCAAATCTAAAAGAAAGATGTTCTACGGAAATAAATTTAGCTAATGATTCTCTTAATTTATTATCTGAATATAAAAATAAACCAGAATCAGTACTACTACCGCTAGAAAATCTAGATAATTATGTTTGAGAGCGGTCAAGCCCATATTCCGTCGGGTGCTTCGTTTCTACATATCGTTTCAACGACCCATAGCCGCCACCGGCTTGGAATTTGTAGGAAGCATTACAATGCTTGCATTTTGCACACATTTCTCCCGACAGAACTGTGACCTTCTCAAAATGTTTAGTGAAAATAGACGATTTTAAAGGAGGATTATCCCGAACCTTAGAAGTAATCGCATCGGTACTTCCTTGCGTTTCGGGGATCGGAGGGCGTTGGGGCTGAGCCTCGGTCTCATCATCGGTAGATTGAATTTGAAGGTTGGGATCCTCGTATGCAATTTCTTTTCCCCTCCAAGATCGAGATGAAGCTCCGTGACCTCCTTCCATTATCGTCGATGAAGAACGCGGAGAGAAGTTGAGAGTTAGAGAGTTGAGAATGAGAGATTGAGAGAAGAGAAGTTGTTTTGTGAGTGAAAATGATGAAATGAGCTCCCTATTTATAGAGTTCGGATCATAACGGTCACTAAATCGTAGCCATTGATCAAAAAACGGTCAAATGATCTCATCCGTCCAAAAAAAAAAATATAAAAACTGCCCAACGGCACTGAACCGGCGGTTCAGTGCCGTTGGAACCGACGGTTAACCGCCAGTTCACGATTCCGGGGGCCTGGAACCAGAACCGGCCCGGCATCCTGCCGGACCGGTTCCGGTTCGGCTCGGCTAACCGGGTCAATGGGCCAACCGACCCGTTGACCCGGGCCGGGTCCGGGCTGGACCCGGCCCGGGGTCGGGTCTACTCTCTCCCTTGGATGGCTCCACTCCGTTGTTCCTTATGTGTGGTTTACCCAAGTCTTACATGACTCAAACACACATTAACCCAATATGAAAATCGAATTTAATCATATTGACACACACATCAAAATCCATGATCATACCGATCAAACTTGGGCCGATTACTCCAACAACCTCCTCCTTTTTTATGTGTAGTAATATGTTTACGTTAGACATAAATAACAATTTGAAAATTCAAAGTATAGTATTACATTAAACATACAAATATTCAAGCTCTCCCTTAACCTATGCTATATTACATGATTTTCAAATTTTGCACATGAAAAAATAAATTTCTAACTTAAACTCTTCTATTCTCCCCCTTTGACACCATCAAAAAGATTGTACTGATCAATTTTAACTTATGACATCAAAGTAAAACCAAGGTGAGTTTTAATTCTGAAAAATAGCAGAAATCAGAAAACTTAGGGTACCAATCGACTGAGATAGGTATTAGTTCACTGTCCTCAATGAAACTACCTTTCATACTAATAAATAGTAAGATCAGTCGACTGGTCCTCTGTACCAGTCGATTGGCAAAACTCTGATATGAAATTTCAGCCTTTGAGCCGAATTTTGAGAAACACATAATTTTTTTTTAAATTCAAAAAATTTTAAAATTTTGCAAACATATTTCTTGAATTATTCTTTAATAAGGAAAAATAAGTTTGCATGAAAAGTCAAAGTATTTTTAAATTTTTGACAAAAATTCAAAAACTTGAAAAACACTAAAGTTTTGTATTAACTTTGAAACCTAGTTTTGAAACTATATGTTTTTCAAAAGTATACCATTGTAAGTAAAATATAGAATTATATTTAAAATACTTAAAATATCCAACTATGATCTATTGATAAGATACCCATTAATTAAACATTTACTTTCCCCATAGTTAACCTATTATTGTTAAAATGATACATTTCATAATGATCAAAATGTTTTAAGCACATGTGAATTATGAATATCATTCTAACATTTCAATTGCATAAATGAAATCATAAATCAAATCATTATGGGATGTAACTAAGGTAATCCCTACTTAGCTTATTTTATCATGAGTTTTATTTGGCTAAGTGCTCCCCTTAAGGTCTCAAGTCAATCATTTTTCAAAAATTTGAATTTTAATGTTCATGGTTGACTAAGCCTTAAATTCTCTAACCTTTGAAGATTGATTTTGGTACCAATAAAAATTCTTCCTAATTGAGTTGACCAAGTACTCCTTAGGGATCCATTTTCTATCTAGGATCTTGATTTTTGATTGCCCTCTAGCAGGCAAGCAATGCTATGATTTCTCATTATCAAACTGATTGAATTCTAATTTCGTTATCTTAAAACTTGTTCTTTAACTCTCAATAATCATATTTAGGGTCTTTGAGACAATTTTAAATTTTTCTAGGGCTTTTGAGAAGTAATCTACCTTTTCCCTGAATTTCCGATTTTCCTCTTTTAAATATGAACTAAATGGAAAGGAAACATGCATATCATTATCCATGGATTCTAACTTCTCATTAAGCATGCTGTTCTACTGTTCTAGAAGGAATCGACGTCGACAACTCGTCATATATGATTTGATTTCGTGAAAATTTCTATCAATTATTATTATGATAAGAAATTTTTTTCTATAATAGATCATAATTGAGATTTAATTTTTTTAATTATTAATTATATATTTGGAGATTTAATTATTACATTATTATCTCGGGAAGCATGTATAAACTGTTTTCGTTTTTTTTATTTGCAAAGGATATCCAGACATATACCCGACTAATCCGCTTGACTGATCGGCCCTGTTCTACAACCTTCAACGAGAGCTCCCACCGGTCAATGAGGGTAAATTACGGGACGGAGATACGTAGCGACTTCACCACTGATGATATTGGTATACGATATTTCGACTACTCAGTAACCTATGACGATTTCTACAATCAATATACTACGTACTCTATCTAAGAGAAATCAAATCCGAAAAATTAAAGATCACTCAAGTAAATTATTTCCAATCACGTCATGTCTGCATGGGCATATAAGTTGTTTTTCGTGTGTGATGATGGAGTTGAGTTCACGATCTAACTGTGTTGCTTTCGTGGTCCCTCCGCTGCTGTTGCACTCGATTTTGAGATGGGCCCACTGAAAAGGTAAAAGGAAACAAAAATTAATCCGATTGTTAATGTCCAACTTGAGATGGTCATTTGGTCCATAAAAATTTTTATTAGTCGTAGAATAAATTATGAAGGGCTCGTGGCAGATAGTTTAAGAATTTAACATCCTACATTCTACCGTTACGTATTTCATTAAAAAAATTCTATAAAATTTATTATAATTAAAAATTAAATCATGAATATTTTAAAAATAATTAATCATCCTTCTCACTGCAAAGTTGAAAGAGACAGAACAATTTGTGTGATGATAAGCGAAGATAGCATGTAAATCATTGATGGTGACCAATCTAACAATATTGCCCAGATGAAATCATCTTTTTTGGATTATTCACTTAGCTGGGCCACTAAGGAATCTACCAATGTTGCCCAGATGAAATCATCTTTTTTGGATTATTCACTTGGCTGGGCCACTAAGTTATCATTCTTGTGAACTTAAGATGCAATAAATGAGATATTATTATTATAAAATTTATTAATTAAATTTTGACAAAATTATATATATATATATATATACTAGTTATTGGCCGAATTAATTATCTATCTCATTCGTATTGATTCTGAAACAGATTGACAAGAGCAATATAGATGAATGAATCATTTTTTTGCTATCGTTATAAAAGTAGCATGCATGATTGTCTGTTGAACGACCAATCTCTTACATTGTTTCTGGATGAAGATGACAAATAGGGTAAGTTCAATCCTGTCGGTAGGTCTCTGGCTAATCACTTTCATGACCATGAGAGATTGACAGATGCAGCGTGTAGTAATTAATGTCATTAAGAAGCCTTCTTAGCACAATAAAAATATATTGGGAGAAGGTGTTGAGCTTTGGTGAAATAGTTGGGATGATAAGCCAGCCCTAAGTTAAGGGAAATGATTTTGGGGATGGTGAGGACTATATGTATTTTGGGGCCAAACAATGACACATAGAACTATATTTTTCTCAATATTAGCTTAGCCTTTGTCTTGTCCTCGAATGATTTGGCCCTTAAACCTCCAAATGCCTCATCATCAACTTCCCCTTGATTTTTTTAATATACCATCCATATTCATCCCTAAGTCTAGGGAATGTTGTTCCTTGCATCAACTTCATTGTTGAAATATGTAACCCACTATTCACCTTGAAATCCCTTTTAATTTTATGGCATCTACAAGTCAATTGAACCTTTGCGAGGTTATTGCCTCTGTCAGTGAACTAAGATTAGTGTTCCAGATGGAACATTTAATTATGCAGATTAATGAACAGGGTAGAATGAAAAGAATTTATACTTTGTAATCGTATGATATTATTCATTTTGAATTTAAATTTTTATAGATTTATTTTTGAGTTCTACCTAAAAAAACTCATACTAAAATTTCATCTTTTAAACCATAATCTTTTCCATATATTCTAATGTGAGATTTTTATTGTATTCCTATAACAATCCTCCCCTCAAACAAAGGACCATCATTACTTTCATGATTTGGATCTCTCTATAAACATCCAATCACTCTTAATCTGTTCCAGACTTTTCCGTAAGCATCTGATCACTCTTGACCTGCTCCGGGCTGTTGGGGTTGCAAGGTTACAAGCATAGTTCCACATCGAAAATACATGGAAAAGATCATGATCTTATAAGAAAAAGATATCTATATTAATATGAAGTCTTTCAAATATATCCAAAAAAAATATAAGAGCTTATATCTAAAGTGGACAATATCACACTCGTAAAAATTATTTAAGTATAAAATGTGGAACAATTTTCAAAACCAACTTTTAACAGAATTTCAAATTTTTTTTAAAAAATGTCTACTTGTAACAAATTTTCTAAGTGAAGTATTCACAAAAAGAATTTTCTAAGTAAAAGAATTTCAAAAATTTTCTAACAAATTTCTACGTGAAAATAATGAAAAAATTTCCAAGTGAAGTTTTCACGAAAAAAAATCTAAGTAAAAGAATTGTGAAAAAGATTTTCTAAGTGAAATAATGGATAACTGTCATGAACAAACTTTAGTTGCCCATTTTTTAGTCCAAGCATGATTTTCAAAAATAAAATAAACAACCAAATTTTGTAAATAATAACTTGAAAATTAATCATTCATTTTCCTTAGATACTTGTCTAACCTCTAGTTATTTACTAACTATTATAAAATAGTAGCTTTCACTTGGGTAAGTTCCTCTTACATTGTTATGATCCAATTTGGGTCAAGTAAAACTTCTTCTATTGACTTAAGTTCAATCTTAGAAATCAAAGCGATCTGACTTAGGTTTCTATGGGATGATCAAGTTCTAACTCCTAAGGTTCGGTCACCCAAAATTTGATCAGATGGGTGATTTATTCTTATCCTAGAAGGTACAATGGTTGGATCAGTATTTGGTACATTTGAATGGTCTAATATGGGTTCAGGTCTTGATTTTTCATCTTCTAGGTCTTGATTAGCTGATTCATTATTAAAGTTGGTTAAGTTAGGTGGATTGGTTAAGTTGGGTAGTGTATTTTCATCAAATATGACATTAGTTGTTTCCTTAACTTTAAGAGTGTGTTTCCTATGTGCCTTACTTGTGATTGAATACCCTAAAAAGATTTCAGGTGTTAATTTTGATTGAAATTTTCCTAAGTAGTCTTTATTATTTAAAATATGTACTTTACATCCAAAAAATTTAAAGTAATTTAAATTAATTAGTTTGTGATAATAAATTTCATTAGCTGTTTTGTTATGTCTTTTATTTATTAAGAGTCTATTTTGGATTTAACAAACTGTACTAATTGCTTCGGTCCATAATTGGTTAGAAAGGTTATATTCATTAACATGGTTTTAGCGGCTTTTTAAAGGGTCCTATTTTTTTTTCAACTATACCATTTAATTTGGGGGGGGGGGGGGGGGGGGGGCTTCTAGGGCAGGAAAACTAATGAAGGTATTCATTTACTTGGTAAAATTCATTGAATTTTAAAATTTTAAAATTTTCCGTTGGTCACTTCTAATTCTTTTAATTTTAATATCTTTTTCATTTTCAATCAGTTTACCTAGGGCATTAAATGTTTCAAGAGTTTCATTCTTAGTTTTCAAGAATTTTACCCAGGTAAATCTAGAATAATCATCAATTATTACTAGCAGTATTAATTTACGCTTAGTTACTTGGCTCTATGAGAATCAAATAGGTTAAGGTGTAGGAGCTCAAGTGTCGATTCAGTTAGATCTGATTGGACAGGTTTGTGAGTTGACTTGGTTTGTTTTACTTGTTGACATGAATTATAGATTAAGTTTTCTATACTTTTTAGTTTGGCTATACCTTTTACTAGTCCTTTTTGACTTAATTTTGAAATCAGTTTTAGGTGGGTATTTTCTAGAAAGTATTTGGGAGAGCTTTTATTTAAAAGTGATTCTTATAGAGATTATTTTGAAGTTAGTGAGAAGCTAAACTATGGAGTATTTGGAAATAGAAGCCAAAAAATGATAAAGGTAAAGTTTGAGTATTTGATGAATAATTACTTTCAAACATAATTTTTAGTTAAATGATAATAATATCCTTAAACTATATAAATTAATCTTTTTAATTATCTAAATATAATTTTGATGCGCAATCAATAATGTTTTATATATTTATTTTTATATTTTGAATATTTATCAAAATTAATTTTTTATAATATGTATGTTTAAAAAATATATAAAGTTAATAAAAAATATAAAAAATGACAAAATTTATATAATTATATAAAAATATGTATATTTATATAGTGATGAATGTTGGGCTATGACTCGGGCACATGAGCAAAAAATAAAAATTGCAGAGATGAGAATATTAAGGTGAATGTGTGGGCATACGAGGATAGACAGAATAAGAAATAAGAGCATATATTTGCTCCAGGTAATGCATCTATCTGCTACTTGAATCAAAAGTAGATGTGGGGGTGGTGAGCCCGAGTGGGCTCTGCGGGTATAAAAGTAGATAAACATATGACATAATAAAAGGTATACCAAATAGAAAGAATCGACAATATACAATCTCTAAGAAACAGAATAATAACTAGGCATGTATGAAAAAGAATGATAACAGAATATCAAAACATACATGCATGTCAACTAAATGCAACAATCATAACTCATATAAATACAGCAAGCACAAGAAAATAAAAAATGCAATAAATGCATATGATGCAATGACATGTGTAACTCCTGACGCTAGTCAAGCCGCCATCACATTACATCTATGTGGCGAAGTGGGTAGGGTTGTGACAACTGTACGTACTCCAACGAATATCACTAGTATATGTGGTTAAGTGGACAGAATGCTGGGAAACCAACTACTCCAAAGACCCCAGGAAAAAGGGGGGCCACTAACAGCTCTGATATCTCTCGAAGATAACGGTGAGGGTGCCAACTGAGTGCCTATAACTCCATCATCCATTGCATATGAGTGGTCGAGTGTGGCATAATAGGACAGTTGCTCGCACTCTAGCAACTACCACGATGAGTGGTTGAGTGGGCAGAGCAACTAAATGACTGACAATAACTTAAGCATATGGAAGTCAATACTCGTCAGCATGCAACTATGCAGATATGATGCATGATACTAAATGCACAATCAACCAAATAACAACAATATAACGATACGATCAATAAATACCAAAATCATCAAACATGTAACTAAACAATTAGGTAGGGTATTTCTAATGCTAGTCAATCCTAATTGTGTTTAATGATCATTTCTAAGTACTCGCGTACAAGCGGTACTTTACAGAATAGAAAATCAACGGTGAGACTGTATGAATATAAAATATGATTAGCTCAAAGAACAAGCAAAGAAAGTATCAGCAGACAATATCAAAACAAAGAACAAGGTAAAATAGTCCTACTCAGAAATCAAATAGTCATGTATTTAAGATCAATGAGCTACAAGAATACAAAGAAGAAATACCCGCCTTAAATCAAGTGTATGTCGGATAAAACCCTCTCACGATCAACCGAACGTGCCCGAATCAAGGTCCTGTATCAATGATAAAGTTTAGTTATTTATTAAAAATTAAATAACTAAATTACTTCTTAATCTAATTAAGATCAAATTATAAATGTATTAATTAACCTCTTAACATTAATTATTAATTACATCTATTAATCAACATTAATTCATAATTAATTTGATTAATTTACCCTCCTTATCAAGATAATTGATTTAATTAATTAATGTTAGTGCAGGCAACACCTAAGTCAAACCTGGGTTTTGTTGAGGATCGGTAGAGCTAGAGGGGGGGGTGAATAACTCGCTTCAATTAATTCTTCTTCTTCCAAGCAGAAGTCAAAGTCTACCCACCACCAAATCCAATGCTAACACTTGTATTTACTTGGTCTCCACCTCCTTGAGGTGACTAATCCAAGGGTCCACACCAGCGATCGCAGATTTCACTATCAAACCTCCTTCTCGGAACAACCCCGAGGGTGGAGAAACCCTTGTACAACACCCTTGAAGACTTTCACAAAGAACAACACAAGGAAGAAGAAAAGAGAGAAGTTTTACACAATAGGCTTGCTTCTCCTTCCTTTGATTGCTTGATGAAGGTGTTGGAAACTTGAGCTTGAACACACAGCTTGAAGCACCAAAACCCTAGCTCAAATCGCAATGGAACAGTGTTACCGTTTGAGCTCGATTTTCCGCTTATAACGGTCTTATTTTGCTTCCTGAATCGATTGGTGAGAAGCCCCAATCGATTACCAAGTAACCGTTGAGCAGTACGGACGTTGGATGAACGGCTGGGATTACGCCATTTGAACTTGAATCGATTTGCTAATCGATTAGAATCCTGAATCGATTACGGGATCGATTACCAAGCGTTCTGTCGCGCACAGAACAGCTTGTAATCGATTCACCAATCGATTGCAGGGTTTCTGAATCGATTGAGTGATCGATTACCAAGCGTGCTGTCTACGGCAGAATCATTCGTAATCGATTCCGTAATCGATTCAGAACTGCCTGTTTCCACACAGAGTCAGTCTGAATCGATTCACCAATCGATTAGTCATCTTCTAATCGATTGGTGGATCGATTGATACGCCAACTCTGGAGTTCACAGCTGAGTTCACCAATCAATTAGCCTTCCAATGGATTCAATTACCTTGTGCCAGCGAAACCTCTCGTTTCCTGGACTTCACGCCTGAAGCCTCCCAGCTCCGGGTCTTCATGCCAAGAGTTCCGTCCCCGACCATCCCTTGGACTTCCTGCCTGGAGCTTCCTCAACTCCGGGTCTTCATGCCAAGAACTCGGTCCCCGACCATCCCTTGGACTTCCTGCGTTACTGCACACTAAATCTCAATGTTAAATCCAATGTATTAGCTTAAACTTAAATAACCGTCAATCATCGAAACCTCTAATTTAGGGCATGATTGCATCTACAATCTCCCCCTTTTTGATGTTTGACAATCTATTTAAGTTTAAGCTAACTTTCAACATAACATCAGCGATATCAATCCAATAAGCATATAGTAAAGTTATTTAGAGCATAATCATGAATCTAAACTTTAAATATCTGCAAGTCTCCCCCTTTGCCAAATATCAAAAATGACAAGTAAACATAGAAGAACTCCCCCTCAATGGAAGCCCCATACAAGATAGAAAATCACAACTAGCAACATGTAAACAACCCAGTAGCATATAAGGCAGGAAAGGTGAACATAGCATATAAGCATCAAGAGTCAACAATATCCATAGACAGAGTACAAAATACCACCAACAACAAAAGAAAAAAAAACAACCACCGAAACAGGACTACATAAATCACGGCTCAAAGAAGAACTCCTCGAGAGCAGCAGCAAGATCAGCGGCCGGGGTCTCCGCAACATCGGGAAGACCAGAACCTCCCGAAGTGGCGCCAACCTCCGACGATGGAGCATCAGTAGACGGTGGAGGAAGAGAAGGATGCTGGCCGCGCATCCGGGAGCGACACATATCACGCACCTCCAGCAGGGTGCGCTCAATGGATGTAAGGCGTGTATGCGTCTCGTAGTGACGCATGTCACTCTCCAACCGCATCTCCTCAAAACGAGTGTCAATGGTCTCCTCAAAGGCAAGCATCCTATCTCGAAGGTCCTCCTCCTCGTCATCATCCGGAGCAGCCGCAGCAGCGGGTCCATGTCCAGGGCGTGCGCGCGGGCCCTCCCCAACCTGCCGACCATCAGTCCAACGAATGTCGCCAAACTCGCCCGTCATCCCAGATTTGGAGAACGAACGTGCTGAAATCCGGGAGTATTTGACGGTCATGGGCTCCACCTTCCCTCGAGAGACGTCAATCCCCATAGTGGCAAGCCAGTCTGTAATANCAATCATGCCCTAAATTAGAGGTTTCGATGATTGACGGTTATTTTAAGTTTAAGCTAATACATTGGATCTAACATTGAGATTTAGTGTGCAGTAACGCAGGAAGTCCAAGGGATGGTCGGGGACCGAGTTCTTGGCATGAAGACCCGGAGTTGAGGAAGCTCCAGGCAGGAAGTCCAAGGAATGGTCGGGGACCGAGTTCTTGGCACGAAGACCCGGAGTTGAGGAAGCTCCAGGCAGGAAGTCCAAGGGATGGTCGGGGACGGAACTCTTGGCATGAAGACCCGGAGCTGGGAGGCTTCAGGCGTGAAGTCCAGGAAACGAGAGGTTTCGCTGGACAAGGTAATTGAATCCATTGGAAGGCTAATTGATTGGTGAACTCAGCTGTGAACTCCAGAGTTGGCGTATCAATCGATCCACCAATCGATTATAAGATGACTAATCGATTGGTGAATCGATTCAGACTGACTCTGTGTGGAAACAGGCAGTTCTGAATCGATTACGGAATCGATTACGAATGATTCTGTCGTAGACAGAACGCTCGGTAATCGATCACTCAATCGATTCAGAAACCCTGCAATCGATTGGTGAATCGATTACAAGCTGTTCTGTGCGCGACAGAACGCTTGGTAATCGATCCCGTAATCGATTCAGGATTCTAATCGATCAGCAAATCGATTCAAGTTCAAATGGCGTAATCCCAGCCGTTCATCCAACGTCCGTACTGCTCAACGGTTACTTGGTAATCGATTGGGGCTTCTCACCAATCGATTCAGGAAGCAAAATAAGACCGTTATAAGCGGAAAATCGAGCTCAAAACGGTAACACTGTTCCATTGCATTTGAGCTAGGGTTTTGGTGCTTCAAGCTGTGTGTTCAAGCTCAAGTTTCCAACACCTTCATCAAGCAATCAAAGGAAGGAGAAGCAAGCCTATTGTGTAAACTTCTCTCTTTTCTTCTTCCTTGTGTTGTTCTTTGTGAAAGTCTTCAAGGGTGTTGTACAAGGGTTTCTCCACCCTCGGGGTTGTTTCCGAGAAGGAGGTTGATAGTGAAATCTGCGATCGCTGGTGTGGACCCTTGGATTAGTCACCTCAAGGAGTTAGAGACCAAGTAAATACAAGTGTTAGCATTGGATTTGGTGGTGGGTAGACTTTGACTTCTGCTTGGAAGAAGAAGAATCAATTGAAGCGAGCTATTCACCCCCCCCCCCTCTAGCTCTACCGATCCTCAACAAGTGATATCAGAGCGAGGTCGCTTCGGAGGACTCACACCCAAAGAAGCAAGTGTTTGAGCTGCAAGGATGTCTTTGAAAGAGGGCCATAGCACTACACGACCACCTTACTATGAAGGGAACAACTTCGCATATTGGAAGAGTCGCATGGAAAATTATCTTATGACTGAAATCGACAATTGGTTTTCTGTTACGGAGGGTTTTGTTGCGCTGACACAAGATGGTAAAATTCTGGAATCATCCAAGTGGACAACTGAGCAAAAGATGAAGGCGCAAGCAAATGCTAAAGTCACGGTAACTCTTCAATGTGGATTGAGCTCGGAACAACTAAATAAAGTCGGTCCATTTAAGAGTGCCAAAGAGTTGTGGGATAAGCTAATTGAGCTAAATGAAGGCACAAAAGATTCAAGAATTGCCAAAAGGGACCTTCTTATAAATCAGTTGCAAAATTTTGTGATGAAGGAAGGAGAAACCGTAAGTCAGTTGCATGGAAGGTTTAAGGAGCTTCTCAATGGCCTTCACTCGGTTGGAGAAAGTGTGGAGATCCGGGATCTCATAAGGTATGCACTAAAATCCTTCCCAAGAAACTCCTTATGGTCATCAATGGTTGATGCTTATAAGGTTTCAAGGGATTTATCAATTGTCAAGCTAGATGAACTATTTTGTGAACTAGAATTGCATGAACAAGCTAATATAAGTCATAAGGAGAAAGGTATAGCTTTGGTTGCAGGTGAAAGAAGCAAGAAGAAGAGTAAAGAGAAGAAGAAGGAGAAGAAGGAAGAATCCTCCTCATCCGAGTCTGATCAAGATAGTGATAGTGATAGCGATGAGGAGCTATCATCAAGTGAAATGGCGAATTTTGTTCGGAAGATGATGAGGCGATCTAGAAAGTTCAACAAGAAGGATGTCAAAAAGATGTTCCTTGATGACAAGAAAAAGGGTAAGTCTCAAGCTAAATCTAAAGCAATGACTGATACAATTTGTTTTGAGTGTAGTAAAAAGGGTCATATCAAAGCCGATTGTCCTGAGCTAAAAAGGAAGGATGACAAGACAAAGAAAAAGAAGGCTTTGAAAGCTACATGGGATGATACTTCTTCTAGCTCATCAGATGAAGAAATTGGGAGAAAGACCTCTAGGCATGTGGCTCTCATGGCCTTGAATGATGTTGAAAGTAGTGAAGATGAAGAAAATCATGAAGATGAAGTTGAGTCTTCAAGCGAGTCATCATCTAGTGAGGATGAGGTAACTTCTCCTAAATTAGATAAACTCTATGATACTATTGCATGTTTGACAAATGCTTTATCTAAATCAAAAGTCAAAGTAAAAGAGCTACAAACTAAGATGAAATTACTTGAAAATGATACTATGACGTGTGAAGTATGTACACATCATGAAGTTGCAAATTCTAGAGGTGATGATCTTAGAAAGGAAAATGCATCATTGAAATTGCAAGTAGAGGGTTTTAGAAATGCCTTGGAAAAATTTACTTCTAGCTCAAAATATTTGGACATGATCTTAGGAAGTCAACGGGCAGTGTATAACAAGGCCGGATTAGGATATAAACCAAAGGATAAGGAAGTTAACTTCATGTCTCTTGTTAGTAGAAATCATGTTTCAAAGGTTAAAACTGTTCAAGCTTGGGTACCCAAGCAATTTGTTGTAGATGCTATTGGACCCAACATTTGGGTACCAAAACATTTAGTTCATCGCATTTGAACAGGCATGCGTCGAGGGGGAGCATCCAACGACATGGTTCATTGATAGTGGATGCTCTAGGCACATGACGGGAGACTCATCAAAATTTTCATCACTCAAAAACAAAAATAAAGGTACCGTTTCCTTTGGTAATAGTGGTGAATTGAAAGTTATTGGAATAGGAGATATTAAAATTTCTGAACAATTTATAATTAGGAATGTGTTATTAGTGAAAGGTATGGTCTTCAATTTGTTAAGTGTTAGTCAACTATGTGACTCGGGATATAGAGTTGAGTTTGACTCATCTCAATGTCTAATTAAACATAGTGAACTAAACACTACCATGCTTATTGGCCATAGAAAGGAAAACATTTATCAAGTTGAACTATTTGGTATTACTAATGTGTTTGCTAAGTGTTTCATGTCTAAAGAGGAAGAGACTTGGCTTTGGTATCGGAGACTTGCTCACACCAACATGAGACACATCAAGAGACTATCAAAGAATGAGTTGGTGCAAGGATTGCCAAAATTGAAGTTTCAAAAGGACAAACTATGTGATGCATGTCAAATGGGTAAGCAAACCAAGGCTACCCACAAAGGTAAAACGAACTTAAGTACGTCTACCGCTTTGGAATTATTGCATATGGATTTGTTTGATAGTAGCAAGCATGTTTCCTTGAATGATAGTAGATATTGTTTAGTTGTGATAGATGACTTCACTAGATACACTTGGGTGTTTTTCTTAAAGCATAAGGATCATACCTTAGAAACCTTGATTGCTTTTTGTAAAAGAGTAGAAAATGAGAAAAATTCGAAAATCAATAGATTACGAAGTGATCATGGAGGTGAGTTTGAAAACGAAAGATTTGAAAATTTTTGCTCACAAAATGGATATAAGCATGAATTCTCTACCCCTAGAACACCACAACAAAATGGGGTGGTTGAGAGAAAGAATAGAGTTTTACAAGAGGCCGCTAGGAGTATGTTAAATGAATACTCACTTCATAGTTATCTATGGGCCGAAGCAATTAATACGGCATGTTATGTGCAAAATAGGACTTTGATACATAGGTTCTTGAACAAAACACCTCATGAATTGTGGTTTGGTAAACCTCCTACAATAAAACATCTTAGGGTGTTTGGATGTAAAGTATATATTTTAAACACCAAAGATCACTTAGGAAAATTTTCCGCCAAGGCGGATGAAGGTATTCTTGTAGGGTATTCCGCTCATAGCAAAGCATATAGAGTTTATAATAAGAGATCCAAAATAGTTGAAGAGTCTCTAAATGTAGTTTTTGAAGAAAATCCAAGCTCGAGTTCAAATAAAGCAATAGAGGAGGAAGTACAATTTGAATTAGAGAAATTGACATTAGAGGAGGAAAATAATCTTGAGAAAGAAGAGAGTGAAACGGAAGGTGTGATTGAGCTACCACTTGAGAATGTAATCACTACAACTCAAGAACCAAGACATACAAGAACAACTACAAACCATCCCTTGGAGCAAGTAGTGGGTGACATTACCCATGGGGTACGAACTCGATCTTATTTTCGGAATGAAGGGAGTCAAGTGGCTCTAATTTCACAAATTGAGCCAAAAGCCGCAAGTGATGCGTTGCTTGATCCCGATTGGATTTTGGCAATGCAAGATGAGTTGTCTCAATTTGAGAGAAGTCAAGTTTGGGAATTAGTTCCTAGAGCCAAAGGGAAATCAATCATTGATACAAAATGGGTTTTTAGGAACAAACTTGATGATAAAGGAATGGTTGTGAGAAATAAAGCTAGATTGGTTGCTAGAGGATTCAATCAAGTCGAAGGGTTGGACTATGATGAAACTTATGCGCCGGTAGCTAAGTTAGAGTCTATTAGGATGATGTTGGCATTTGCCGCTCACAAAGGATTTAAGTTGTATCAAATGGATATAAAATCGGCATTTTTAAATGGTTTTATCAAAGAAGAAGTATATGTTGAGCAACCTCCGGGTTTTGAAGATTTAGAATGTCCAAACCATGTATACAAGCTTAAGAAAGCATTGTATGGACTAAAACAAGCACCGCGTGCTTGGTATGAAAGATTGTCTACATTCTTAGTGTCAAAGGGTTTTCATAGAGGAACAATTGATCCTACATTATTTTTAAAGACTAGTGGGGGAGATATCTTTGTGGCCCAAGTCTATGTAGATGACATTATTTGTGGATCCACAAACAAAGACTATCTAAATGAATTCATAAATCACATGGAAAGTGAATTTGAAATGAGTTTGGTTGGTGAATTAACATTTTTCTTGGGTTTACAAATTAAACAAACAAAGGATGGCATATATATTCATCAATCCAAATATGTAGGAGAAATCATTAAGAAATTTGGAATGGAGAGTGCCAAAGAAATATCTACCCCTATGGAAACTAACACCAAGTTAGACAATGATATTGAAGGTAAAGAAGTTGACTCCAAAATGTATCGTAGTGCCATAGGTAGTCTCCTTTATCTCACGGCTAGTAGACCCGACATATTGTTTGCCGTGGGTATGAGTGCAAGGTATCAAGCTTGTGCCAAGGAGTCGCATCTATGTGCAATCAAAAGAATCCTTCGCTACCTTAAAGGGACTCAACGGGTGGGTTTGTGGTACCCTAGAACCGAAACGTTTGATCTTGTAGGATATTCCGATTCGGATTATGCCGGATGTAAATTGGATCGGAAAAGTACTAGTGGTGGATGCCAATTTTTGGGATCTTCCTTGGTGAGTTGGTCAAGTAGAAAACAACATTGTGTAGCACTCTCCACAACTGAAGCCGAATATATAGCTATGGGTGAATGTGTATCACAATTATTATGGATGACTCATACCTTGGAAGATTATAAACTCATCTACAAAAATGTGCAAGTTTTTTGTGACAATGTGAGTACCATAAACTTGACAAAAAATCCGGTTCATCATTCACGAACTAAGCACATTGAGGTTAAACATCATTTTATTCGAGATCATGTAGCTAATGGGGATATTGTTCTTAAATATGTTGAGTCAAAATCAAATCTTGCGGATCTTTTAACCAAACCTCTTCCGGAATCTGAATTTAGCTACTTACGAAGAGAATTAGGAATGTGCCATATTGAGTAATCCTCCATGATCATTTCAAGATATTCAACTCCCTTGCCGTCATATGCATCTCACAAGAATCTAGAACTTCCCTTGCTTGTGCTTTTGTAGATGGGAGTGAGATGCTAGGATTCATCATCTTGTTCATAATGCTTGTTATGATGTATTACTTTGAGCAAGATGATGAAAAGTCATCATAAATCATTCAATTGACCAATCATGGGGAAGACTAGTACGCCATTAATGTGTACTTAGTCCGAAGATCGTGATTGGATATTTTAATGAACGAACCCAATATCCACGTTCTTGGAGATCATATGCTCATGCTTGACCCATTAGGAACTCGAGAATGCCAAAATTTGAGTACGTTTTAGCCATGATTCCGTTTTGCCAGGTACCAATCGATTGCTTTCAGGTATCAATCGATTGGTGGGTCTGCATCTTTCGGCAGAAACCATCTGGATCGATTCCCTAATCGATTCCGACAGTTTTTCTCGGGCACAGATTGCTTCTTAATCGATCAGTGGATCGATTAGTACAAATTGAATCGATCAATGAATCGATTACGCACTCTCGTAATCGATTGTATAATCGATTCCTGTAATCGATCGGCCATTACCCGCCCATGTGATGATCGATTCGCCAAGGCCGTAATCGATTAAACCCTAAACCCAATCGATTCACCAAGGCCGTAATCGATTACCCAATCGATTACGGCTATTAACGCTTTCCACCTAACCTGTCCTGTCACTCGCGTTTTGCCCTAAAACCCACCCGTCGTCCCGAACTCTCCCGCACTTTCTCCTCGCGTGCTCCAAATCTAAAACCCTAGCCGTCTTGCTCTTCCTACTTCGCTGCTCACCTCTTCTCTCGACGTCCTCTCGCAACTCACTGGCGTGCCCTCTCCTCAAGCCCTAGCTTCTCTCACGCGACTCCCTCAGCGTGTACTCTCGACGCCGCAACTCACCGGCGCTCCGTTCTCCTCTTCCACGCGACGCGCAGCTGCTGGGAGCCTTTGCGCGCCACTTCCTCACCTGTTCCAGCATTTTCCTTCACCAATGGCGCCAAAGTAAACCCTAACCTTCCTTCATCTTCGTTTCCACAGTCATTTATCTTGGATTTTGGCTAATCCGTTTTTGTCTGTGTTGCATTGCATTTCAACCTTTGCATCATTTTTCCTAACCCTAAAATTCACGACCTTTACCTTAATCTCCAACTCCAAATTGCTTGTTTGTGTGTCCTCACATTGTCTTCTTGGTTATCTTTGGTTGGTCATCAATAGGAAGAAACAACGGGCGGATGAGACGGTTGCCGGGTCTTCTCGCCCTAGACCCCCTACGGATGCCCGTTTTCCTAATGCCGCCCTTCAAAAGGCCTATGGTCAACATGTATTTAAATTGATTGCCCCTAGATCACTAGACCGCCAATACTTTCATGATCATTGCTTCTCCGTGTTTCAAATCCTTGAAAACTATAAACTCGAGTCTATTATCTATTGTGAGCGAGGGGTCAACATAGGGTTGGTTTCCGAGTTCTACAACAACCTACACACCTTGGATGGTGTAAATTATAAAACTCGGGTAGCCAAACAAAGTTTGGATTTTAGCTATACGACTCTTTCGGCTTTCCTCCAGTGTCGTCCCTCTACAAATAGCTTTGTTTTCTTTCCTACACTTCCTGAGCTTTTACCTCCGCCATTTGAGGATATCTCCCTTGACTCGATGTATCAGCATTTCTTTCGGCGTCCGCGTCCAGATGGCCCTTATGCCAATCTGACCACGTTTCCTGCTCTTGAGCTCTCTGCTATCGATTATGCCCTTTATAAGGTCGTAATCAACTGTTTTTTGCCTATTGTGTCTCGCGCTTTAGCGACCGTCCGACCCTCTCAGCTTTTCTTGACCTATGCTCTTCACCGGGGTCTTGATGTCAACATCCCTCTGAACATATTTCATTCCATTATCCATTTCACTCAGCCTGTGCACGGTACCGTTCATATGCCTTTTGGGCATATTATTACAGACTGGCTTGCCACTATGGGGATTAACGTCTCTCGAGGGAAGGTGGAGCCCATGCCCGTCAAATACTCCCGGATTTCAGCACGTTCATTCTCCAAATCTGGGATGACGGGCGAGTTTGGCGACATTCGTTGGACTGATGGTCGGCAGGTTGGGGAGGGCCCGCGCGCACGCCCTGGACATGGACCCGCTGCTGCGGCTGCTCCGGATGATGACGAGGAGGAGGACCTTCGAGATAGGATGCTTGCCTTTGAGGAGACCATTGACACTCGTTTTCAGGAGATGCGGTTGGAGAGTGACATGCGTCACTACGAGACGCAGACACGCCTTACATCCATTGAGCGCACCCTGCTGGAGGTGCGTGATATGTGTCGCTCCCGGATGCGCGGCCAGCATCCTTCTCTTCCTCCACCGTCTACTGATGCTCCATCGTCGGAGGTTGGCGCCACTTCGGGAGGTTCTGGTCTTCCCGATGTTGCGGAGACCCCGGCCGCTGATCCTGCTGCTGCTCTCGAGGAGTTCTTCTTTGAGCCGTGATTTATGTAGTCCTGTTTCGGTGGTTGTTTTTTTTCTTTTGTTGTTGGTGGTATTTTGTACTCTGTCTATGGATATTGTTGACTCTTGATGCTTATATGCTATGTTCACCTTTTCTGCCTTATATGCTACTGGGTTGTTTACATGTTGCTAGTTGTGATTTTTTATCTTGTATAGGGCTTCCATTGAGGGGGAGTTCTTCTATGTTTACTTGTCATTTTTGATATTTGGCAAAGGGGGAGACTTGCAGATATTTAAAGTTTAGATTCATGATTATGCTCTAAATAACTTTACTATATGCTTATTGGATTGATATCGCTGATGTTATGTTGAAAGTTAGCTTAAACTTAAATAGATTGTCAAACATCAAAAAGGGGGAGATTGTAGATGCAATCATGCCCTAAATTAGAGGTTTCGATGATTGACGGTTATTTAAGTTTAAGCTAATACATTGGATCTAACATTGAGATTTAGTGTGCAGTAACGCAGGAAGTCCAAGGGATGGTCGGGGATCGAGTTCTTGGCATGAAGACCCGGAGTTGAGGAAGCTCTAGGCAGGAAGTCCAAGGAATGGTCGGGGACCGAGTTCTTGGCACGAAGACCCGGAGTTGAGGAAGCTCCAGGCAGGAAGTCCAAGGGATGGTCGGGGACGGAACTCTTGGCATGAAGACCCGGAGCTGGGAGGCTTCAGGCGTGAAGTCCATGAAACGAGAGATTTCGCTGGCACAAGGTAATTGAATCCATTGGAAGGCTAATTGATTGGTGAACTCAGCTGTGAACTCCAGAGTTGGCGTATCAATCGATCCACCAATCGATTAGAAGATGACTAATCGATTGGTGAATCGATTCAGACTGACTCTGTGTGGAAACAGGCAGTTCTGAATCGATTACGGAATCGATTACGAATGATTCTGCCGTAGACAGAACGCTCGGTAATCGATCACTCAATCGATTCAGAAACCCTGCAATCGATTGGTGAATCGATTACAAGCTGTTCTGTGCGCGACAGAACGCTTGGTAATCGATCCCGTAATCGATTCAGGATTCTAATCGATCAGCAAATCGATTCAAGTTCAAATGGCGTAATCCCAGCCGTTCATCCAACGTCCGTACTGCTCAACGGTTACTTGGTAATCGATTGGGGCTTCTCACCAATCGATTCAGGAAGCAAAATAAGACCGTTATAAGCGGAAAATCGAGCTCAAACGGTAACACTGTTCCATTGCGATTTGAGCTAGGGTTTTGGTGCTTCAAGCTGTGTGTTCAAGCTCAAGTTTCCAACACCTTCATCAAGCAATCAAAGGAAGGAGAAGCAAGCCTATTGTGTAATACTTCTCTCTTTTCTTCTTCCTTGTGTTGTTCTTTGTGAAAGTCTTCAAGGGTGTTGTACAAGGGTTTCTCCACCCTCGGGGTTGTTCCGAGAAGGAGGTTTGATAGTGAAATCTGCGATCGCTGGTGTGGACCCTTGGATTAGTCACCTCAAGGAGGTGGAGACCAAGTAAATACAAGTGTTAGCATTAGATTTGGTGGTGGGTAGACTTTGACTTCTGCTTGGAAGAAGAAGAATCAATTGAAGCGAGCTATTCACCCTCCCCCCCTCTAGCTCTACCGATCCTCAACATACATGACACAACCTGAGGGTTTTGTAGATCCAAAGCATACTGGTAGAGAATGCTAGCTGCATAAGTCCCTTTATGGACTAAAGCAAGCTTCTCGAAGCTGGAATCTTCGATTCGACAGTTTGATTTCATCAAGAATGAAGATGAACCTTGTGTCTACAAAAGGGTTAGTGGGAGCACAGTTGTCTTCCTTGTTTTGTATGTAGATGACATACTACTCATTGGGAATGACATTCTTTCACTACAGTCTGTGAAGACTTGGTTGGGGAATTCTTTCTCAATGAAAGACTTAGGTGAAGCAGCCTATATTCTAGGCATAAAGATCTATAGAGATAGATCTAAGAGATTGCTTGGCCTAAGTCAGAGTACATACATTGATACCGTTTTGCAACGGTTTGCCATGCAGAATTCCAAGAAGGGAAATCTGCCAGTGTCACATGGCGTGAGTCTTTCGAAGACTCAATGTCCCTCTTCTAGAGAGGTGAGAGACCGCATGAGCAAGATCCCTTATGCCTCAGCCATAGGATCTATCATGTACGCCATGTTATGTACTCGTCCTGATGTCTCGTATGCTTTGAGCATGACGAGCAGATACCAGTCAGATCCAGGTGAACGTCACTGGATAGCAGTCAAGAATATTCTTAAGCACTTGAGAAGGACTAAAGAATATTTCTTGATATTTGGAGGCGAAGAGGAGCTAACTGTAAAAGGTTACAGTGATGCAAGCTTCCAAACTGACCAGGATGACTACAGATCGCAGTCAGGGTTCGTGTTTTGCTTAAATGGTGGCGCTGTCAGCTGGAAGAGTTCAAAGCAGGATACAATTGCTGATTCTACAACAGAAGCTGAGTACATTGCTGCATCTGAGGCAGCAAAGGAGGCAGTTTGGATCCGCAAGTTCATTACTGAGCTTGGAGTGGTTCCTATCATAGCCGACCCTGTACAGCTCTATTGTGACAACAATGGAGCTATTGCGCAGGCTAAGGAACCTCGTTCACACCAGCGGACCAAACACATACTACGGCGTTTCCATCTCATTCGAGAGATCATCGATCGAGGAGATGTGAAGATATGCAGAGTACCCACAGAGACTAACATTGCAGATCCCTTGACCAAGGCTTTGGCACAGACCAAGCATGATGGTCACACTAAGTCATTGGGTATTAGATACTACAGTGATTGGCACTAGTTCTAGTGGGAGATTGTTAGTGAGAGCCCTAGAGCCAATCATGTGATGGTTGTTGTATGGACTCATTGTATCATATTTCATATATATATATATATATATAAAGGCATTTGATTATGGTTATTATACTTACTTGTATTGGTGCCAAATAACTAAGTGTAATAACGTCCTTGGTAGTAGGTTCATATCTATATCAATCGATTGGTTGAATCGATAGTGAGATGATATAGAGAACACTACTCTTAATTATTCCTAGTCAAGTATTAACATTCAGGGACAATGTTAATGCATAGAGACTAGCATGTAGGTCAACACGATGACTTGATCTCACAAGTCATGGATATGAGATATCAAGTTGACACATGAGTATGCATTGGAGAATGTATACTGAATGACCCACCATGAGAAAGTATCATGGATCGTTATATGAGTGTCATATACTTTCTCATGTGACTATTAGTCCTTAGACCTGAAGTCACCATAGTTCCCTACATAAGGAGTTATGTACTTTGGTTTCGTCAAACGTCACCCGTAACTGGGTGGACTATAAAGGCGATTACTAGGTATGTAACAAATTATGCGGAGGGATGTGAGTGATGTAGATGGGATCTATCCCTCATATATGACGGGAGAGATATCATAGTCTTGATAGAGTAAGATCATTAAGTGCATGACCATGCCCAAATAAGGCAATATGAGATATTGAGCTTATTTGATTATAGTGAGTCTACTTGGAGTTCAAGACACATAGATTGATTGGAGGATGACACGGTCTATGCTTCATAGAAGATCAATCTAGATATCGACGATAGAAGGACATTGTCACATATTATGAAAGTCATAATTAGTAGTCTCATTGGTGATGTTGGATCTCAACATTCTTGTAACTTGGGTAGCAATGATGTGTTGCTAGATACCGCTCATTGCTTATGTTTCTAAGAGGTTAGAAGCATTGCCAACGTTACAAGAACCTATAGGGTCACACGCAAAGAACAAATAGATGGAGAAAAAATGAAGTCAAGTTTGACTTGGCTAAATATGGAAAGTCCATAAAAGGCAAGTTTGACTTGACCCAAATCCAAATCAAGTTTGACTTGACTTGGTTCCACTTCAAGTTAGACTTGACATGGGAGAAGAAATGGAGTCAAGTTTGACTTGACTAAATATGGAAAGTCCATAAAAGGCAAGTTTGACTTGACCCAAATCCACCTCAAGTTAGACTTGACTTAATGCCACATCATGGTGATGAATTGGCATGGAGCCAACCATTGATGATGCTCCACATCATCAAGAGCATTAAGTGTGGATGTCACCTCATCAAGGAAGATTAATGGTCAAGTTTGACTTGACCAAAAGGCCACCTCACCTTGACTTGACCAAGTGATGACTTGGCTTGGTATTTGACCAATGATGATGCTCCACATCATCTCCAAAGGTTGTAACCCCCCCATTTGAATTTGAATTCAAATTGAAATGGGGTTATGGCAGGCCACTTAATGGCCATTAATGGCCATTATGGCCGGCCACTTAATGGCCATTAATGGCCATTATGTGGCCGGCCACAATGAGAAAGAAAACTAAGTGTTGGTTCCATTTTTTCTTATTGGGTGTCTTCTCTTCTTCCTCCTCCAAGTGTTGGTGCTCTTCTTCTTCTTCTCCTCTTGGCCGAACCCTTGAAAGGTGCTAGCACACCTAAAGGGTTTCCTCCATCCACTTTGTTCGCGTGGATACTTCTAGAGGGACGGCACTTGACGTCCTAGAGATCCGACATCCAAAAGGAGCGAACGGGATTAAGCGGGGCACGCACCAAAGGTAAAATGGTTTATCCCTCTTTAGATCTAGGAGTAGATCGAGTTTTAAGCATGAAATGAATACGTGATTTTTCGTTTCGGAATTTTTCTTCACACGAGATCCATGGCTTTGGGTTCTCGGGGTTTTCGCGACGCGAAAAGGTGGTTTTCGCGGCCCGAAAAACCCAACAGACTGCCCTAGTGCCAGTCGACTGGTCCACTCCCACACCTAAGATGTCCCTTTCCTGAGTATATTTTTCTCGGCAATCAACCCTAGGATTTCCCTAGTACAATTCCTCAACACTCGAACCCTCACGACTCGGTCGACTCTTCACCAGCAGTCTCAATCTGTTGCCTTCGCGGCCTCTTCGTCTTCGGCTCCCGTCCCTCAGATGCGCACACAAGCCCTCGGCTTATCTCCATGGCATCATTCACGCAATATACCTCGAAATCTGCGTCCCTCGGCTCATCATCCCTGCTCTAGCAGCCTCAACCTGTTGCCTTCAAGCCTTCTTCGACTTTGGCACTCGTCCCTCAGATGCACACACAAACCCTCAGCTTGCCTCCATTCCATCCTTCACGTACGCCTCGAAGTCCGCTTCCCTCGGCTCATCATCCCTGCTATATCCATGATCCCTCGGATGGGCACACAAGCCCACGGCTTGCCTTCATGCCACCCTTCACCGTTTCTGAAGACATCCAACTGAGTCCACGTGCATCCTGCAAACCTCCACACTCAAATACACATATCAAAACACAAGGGTGAACCTAACTTTAACCCTTTGCCCAAACATCAAATCACATGGTCACTCCGGACTATAGATTATCCCAACAATCTCCCCCGTTTTTGATGTTTGGCAATACGTTTAAGTTAGGAAAAACAAATAGCAAATATACATGGATCCTATCACAAGGCATCCTCACACCTAACCTCCCCACGAGTTTAGGATTTTTACCAAAACCGGGCTTTTTAAAACCTTTCCAAGGCTCCCCCTACATTGGACTTATAAAGGTTTTATAAGAACCTCTCCAAGGTTCCCCTTACGTCACCAAATGAGCAACAATACTCCCCCTTTACCTAAGCTCCCCCTGGACCTATGATTTCTTGCAAAGGCGTGTTTGGTTTCCCACTTAAACCCAACACTTCTCTCCCTTTGCCATACATCAAAAAGACTCCAAAAATTTTACTCTTATTGGATCCTTTAACCCCCTAATGATCATAAACACAGTGTACTAACCCCCCCTAAGATTACACACTTGTTTTACATCATTTGAACACCTTCCAATTGCTGAAAAACCACTTCATCCAACATCAGTCGACTGCCCCATCTACCAGTCGACTGATACTCTGAAAAACCTATTTTCAGCATTTCTGACCCAATTTCAGAAATGCACCAGAAATTCCATAAATCTCCAAAAATTCACAAATTATGTGGAGAGGTTTGTGGTACCCATACCTACTTGGAAAAAATACGCTCAAACATGTATCTATCACCATTCTCATGATTGACACAAAATCCAAAACTAGCTAAATGGTTTAATTGAACCTTGACCTAAAGTCCTAGTTTTGACCTCCTCTTGATGTCTCTACCCACACCAAGCCACAATGCATCCCTTGCATTGATTTATATGGCATTTACACATCACAAACCAACTTTCATGCTTATGTTCCATGCATGATACACAACTCCAATGTGCCAAAACCCCATCAATTGAGACTCAAGTCCGTCTCCAACTCCCTTGGCACACTTCATGACCCATCTAGACTTTCGAGAGGAATCCTCCCGGGATCCATAAACCATGGGTCTCAACTTGGCTCCTAGAGCTCCCCCTTGAACTCTTAGCCTTAGCCACCTCCCTAGGTGACTCATTCACAAACACAAGGTCACACCGGTGTACCTCCGGTGATTCTTGACCCACAAACTTAACCTTCTTAACTTTGGATCCCTTGTCCTTAGTTAAGACCTTTTTCTTTCCTTTTAATGGCATCCCCTTGCCATTCTTGGACTTTTTCTCCTTGCCATAGTTATATGCTACCCTAGCATATTCCTTTTCATTGACACCGAAGACCTTAGATCAGTATCCTAGACTCGATCTATCATTGTTGGGTTTTAGACCACGCAACACCATACCTAAACCCTTAGATCCAATAGTGAATCTATCTAGGGTTTTCTCTAACAAATCAAGCTTTGCCCTCAAGGCTTGATTTTCCCTTTCTAGGTTCTCAAACCTAGAATCAACATGTCCACCTTGGACATTCCTAGACGTATCCATTCTAGGCATGTGTCTTCCCTTCTTGGGATTAATGCCTTGGTCCTTAAGTCTAAAGGTCTTGGATTTATCATGATGCATGATTTTCCTAGGGTTTTGGTCTACAATATTAACCCTACTCCTATCATGATATTTAAATCCAAAATTATGCATGGGTAAATAACTATCATTATTTCTAACACGCATGGAGGAGTTTAAATTTGAATTACATTTAAACTTAAAGTTAGGGATTACCTCTCTTACCCTAGTAACTCCCCCTTGAAGTAAGCTTTTCTTCTTCTCCTTCTTTTCCCATTTTCTCAAATGCTCTAATTTCTTGAATTCTCCTTTTCTTGAGCATTTTGTGTGGTAGTGTCCTAGCTCACCACATGTGAAGCACCTTATATGTTTCTTATCCTTCTTTGCTTCATCCCTACAACTCATGTTAGTTTTCAAACTATTTGAATTGAGTTTAGGGTTTACCTCCTTTTTCTTATCCAATGGACACTTGTCCTTGTAGTGTCCCTTTTGATTGCACCCAAAGCAAATTATGTGCTCCTTTGACTTTGCTTTGGTGGAGGTGGAAGTTTCTTCTTGTTCTGGCATTGAGGATGGTCTCTCCTCCCCCTCAATCCTTAACGTGGAGACTTCTTCTATTTCTTCCTCACTCGAGGATGTGGATGATTCAACTCTCTCCTCCTCTTCGGATATTGAACTTGACTCAACTTCCGATTGGTTCTTTCGCTTGGACTCTTCCACTATTTGAGCTTGTGTAGGATTTTCATGAATTACTCCAATCTTGTTCCATAGCTCATGTGCATTCTTATACTCACCTACACCACTAATTATATCATTAGGTAAAATATTAAGCAATATTAAAATTACCTTTTCATTTGTCTTCGATTGACTTTGTTACTCTTTATTCCAATATCTAGGTCGAAGCTTTTTCCCATGCTTATCTATTGGAATTTTGAAGGGTTCTTCTAGTACCATTATGCACTCTCAATCCATGTCAAACTAAGTCTTTAATCGCATCCTCCAATAGTCGAAATCCTCGCGATCATAGGAAGGTGGAACATTTATATCGTCCCCGAACTTTTCTTCAATCGTCATCTCCTCTAGCTTTTTGTTCTCTCGGCGGTTAGTCCGTAGATGAGTGAACCTTCGCTCTGATACCACTTGTTAGGATCTTACCGTGAAGCTAGAGGGGGTGAATAGCTCTCGATTGATTTTCCACCTACAACGTTAACATGCGCAAGCGGAAATATTAAATAAAAACTAAAACAATGCTAGCGTGTCACCTTTACGTGGTTCGGAGATAGAGCTCCTACTCCACGATTGCCCGTAAGGTAGACGATCCCGATCCGTCAGTGGATGACTCCCCGGATGCCCTCCGGCTAGCTCGTGTAGCTCCTTGTGGGTGGAGAAACCTCGCCACAACCCAAACGACACTTCTGAGCAACAAAGACTACTAATGAGCTCTAACCAAGCTCATTTCGTCAAGAACTCTTAGCCAAAACCGAGCACCTTTAAATAGTGCTCAAGGCTGAGAAACCCGCCACCAGTCGACTGGTCCATTACCAGTCGACTGGTCCCACCTAAATTCGACCGTTGCAAGCCCAACGTTCGAATTTCCAGCCACCACCAGTCGACTGCTCCAGGAGCAGTCGACTGATATTTCTATGGCATTTACCAGTCGACTGCCCTAGGGCCAGTCGACTGGTCCACTCCCACACCTAAGATGTCCCCTTCCTTAGTACATTTCTCTAAGCACTCAACCCTAGAATTTTCCGAGTACAATTCTCTCAGCACTCGAACCCTCACGACTCAGTCGACTCTTCACCAGCAGTCTCGATCTGTTGTCTTCGCGCCCTCTTCGTCTTCGGCTCCCGTCCCTCAGATGCGCACATAAGCCCTCGGCTTGTCTCCTAGACATCCTTCACGCATGCCTCGAAGTCCGCATCCCTCGGCTCATAATCCCTGCTCCAGCAGCCTCAACCTGTTGCCTTCAAACCCTCTTCGACTTTGGCCCTCGTCCCTTGGATGCACACACAAGCCCTCAGTTTGCCTCCATGTCATCCTTCACGTACGCCTCGAAGTCCGCTTCCCTCGACTCATCGTCCCTGCTATATCCATGGTCCCTCGGATGCGCACACAAGCTCACGGCTTGCCTTCATGCCACCCTTCACCGTTTCTGAAGACATTCAACTGAGTCCATGTGTATCCTACAAACCTGCACACTCAAATACACATCAAAATACAAGGGTGAACATAACTTAAACTCTTTGCCCAAACATCAAAATACATGGTCACTCCGGACCATAGATTCTCTCAACACAAGAGACTTCGAGACCTATATTAAACATAATTTTCTTAAAATAGATTTGTCTGTTCTGCCTATGCTTCGAGGTCATATTGAATGTCTATTTTTGAAGATACAATGGGGCAACCACGTAGACAATTAAACACTATTTATTCCAGGCAAATTGAGCATATACCCTAGTGTTATCACAATAAGAGTTGTCGAGCGGGGTGTACGACAAAAACAAGAAATGATGGGGGAATGAAAGTGGATGGATTTTGTAACTACCTTTCTGCTATTCAAGGTCATGACCTCCTTATATGGAGCATTAAATTGTCAAATAAAGGTTATTTACTGTTGGATATATTCCTCCAACAATTACAACCTTTATATAGAGCATCACGTAGACGGCTTGAAACATCAGCTGTGGCCACCAATGGACAGTTGTTTCACCAGCTTGAAACATCAGCTGTGGCACCTGAGCGGTTACGAATTTGCCATTAAAACCGTTTCAGATTCGACCATTAATGCATCTATATGTATTTAAGTAGGTAGTAATATAAAGAATTAAAGTGGTAAAATACAATTAATTCACTTGGATAAATTTTATCTCGATCGACATAAGTTTGACATTCATCATGCATAGGTCATACTCACACATGAATCATCTGGATTCAATACCATCTGAACGTTAGGTTTGCATTTCCTGTGGACCCACATGTGAATAAGATTTTCTTTTCATACATGTTCACAACTTTAATAGTTGTAATTCATTCAAAACCAAAAAGAGTGAGGTACAAATTAAAAAAACAAACGAGGAGAGGAGAAGACAATCATAGATGGAAAGGAAACAACACAGACAAAACAAAAGGAGTTTAAATTTATATAACTCTATATATTATCAGTAAGAATTTAATTGAACATTATCAATTTTTAAAAAGGAGAATTGTTATATATTTAATATGATGAGTGAGAACACCATTATGCTGCGGGAAGTGCCTTGTGTGTGCATATTCATCAAAGTGCTTGGACTTTTTTTTTTACATTTCAACTCCCTGGATTAATTCAAATATTTTTTAAATTATTTTTTTTTAAATCTTAAATCCCATAATATATCTCGTGAATCATCTAAATTTTTTTTTATCTTGAACACTATAGTCCAAGAGAAAAACCTGAACCCTAGAAGAAAAATCTTATTGACATAAATTTATTATAACCCAACTCCTAAATTCTAAATACATATAATATACCCACTACAAGAAAAATATTGATTAACAATAGTCTTTCACCGTTGTCATAGGCTAAAAACACTGTTGTTAAAGGTCGTGTTGTTAAAAGGGGTGCTAAAAAATAACAGTTAAAAACCGTTGTCTTTTAATGTGATCGACAACAGTGCGGCAATGATTTTTCACCGTTGTCTTTTAATGTGGTCGACAACAGTTTAACAATAGTATTAAACCGTTATTTTTGTGTGATTCAAACAATAATTTGACAACAAATAAAAATCATTATCTTTTGTTTGAGGCAGCCATTTAACAACAAATAAACTGACACCATTTTAAAAATAAAATATTTAAATAATTAAAAAATATTGAGCAAACACACTTCAAACTATCATACATCAAAATATCATCAAATATCATACATCATAGTGTTGAAAATCGAAATTTTAAAGGGCTTAGTTGTAAATTTTAAAGGGCTTAGTTGTAATTTCTGAAACTTGGAGGACCTTTTTGTAAAAAGGCCAAAAATAATTCAAACCCCCTAAAGCCCTAACTTCCCGCATTCACCCGAACCCCTCTCCTCTGCGCTGATTTCTCTCCTCCCCGACGCCACTCCCTTCTCTGCGCCGACCGCCGCCAGCCTTAGCATCTCCCTTCTTCTTCTTCTCCGGCGCGCACGAGCAGAGGATCGCAGTCCGCACACACCGAGCCCTAGCCGTCGCCTCTCCCCGACGCCGACGCCTTGCGGGTGAGTTCCCATTGCCGGCACACACGAAGGAAACGACACCGCCTCGTGTAAGTCACTCGCTCCGCAGATCTTCTCGCACGAGCGAGCCCTAGCCGTCGACGATCTTTCTCTTCACTGCTGCCCTAAATTCTCTACGGCTACCATCCCTTAGTCGAGCGCGCATCCACTCCCGAGCCCGTGCCTTAGCTTCAATCCATTACTAACAATTTTCCTCTACCCTCATGTAGGAATTATGCTGGTTTTGGTTGAGATTACTACTTGTTCTGTTCAACTACATGATTTTGTGTTGGTTGCCGCAATGTGTAGAGGAGAATTGTGCTATTTCGAATCTGATATATTTTGGTTCTTTTGGAATGTTGGTTTGGGTTGGATGTTAATGTGGTTATACTTGAGTATTTCTTATTTATAATGGGTTGATATGATTATGGGTTAAAGCAATTAGATTTCGCTAATCAGTAATGCTTGGGATTAGCTACTTGAGGTATAGTGGGTTTTAAATTGGTGGAAGTTCGTTAGGTTAGTTTGGAAAGTTGACTTAATAACCTAATTGTCATAAATTAGGTTATGAAGGGATCCGTGATAAATTGTGGGTTATTTAAATAGAGGTTGTAATTAGAATTTGTTCGAATTGTGTTTAGTATTTTATTTAGCTAATTTGTTAATTTTATAATTAGCTAAATCTTATCATTTATATAGGACCTTGATTCAGATTCGTTCAGTTGATCGTGGGAGGTTCTGTTCGTGTACGTTCTACAATTATAAGGCGGGTATTTCTCCTTTGTACTCGAGTAGTTTCGTTTACCTTAAAGCATGACTATCTTATGTCTAATAGGTTGCTTGACCTTATTCTTTGTCGTTTGTTATTTTAACATCGCTATTGACACTTACTCTTCGTTGATCTTCGAGTATTCCAAATTTGTTTCTGTACAGTCCTCTGTTGGTTTTCTGTTCTGTAAAGTACCGCTTGTACGCGAGTACTTAGAAGTCCATTATACACAATTATGTTTATTTGGCATTAGAAATATCATACCTATTAGTATAGGTACATAATCGTTGGTTTGCGATTTCTGGTTGGTTGTATTGATGCATCGTATACTCATTGGATTTTATTGCATCGTTGTTTCTCCGGTTGTTCGTGCATCGTATAGCATGCACCATACTTGCACGTTGCATACTAACGACTGTTGGCATATATTTGGTTAAGCCGTCGTTAGTCATATTATTGCTCGAGTCACTCAACCACTTGTTGTCGTGGTAGATATTAGAGTGCGAGTACCTGTCCTGTTATGCCAAACAGTGGCACCCTCACCGTTGTTTTTAGAGGGATGAGCTGTTGGTGGCTCACCCTCACCGTTGTTTTTAGAGAGATATTGTAGCTGTATAGCTCCCCCTATGTATCGGGGTTTGGAGTGTAGACTCCCCAGCATCCTGTCCACTCAACCATGTCTTATATGGTATTTGTTGTTGGAGTGCGTACAGTTGTCACAACCCTACCCACTCGGTCACACAGATAGGATGTGTTGACGGCTTGACTGGCGTCAGGGGTGACACATATCATTGCATCATGTGTATACGTATTTTGTTTATGCATTTTCTTGTGATTGTTACATTTATATGAGCTATGATTGTTGTACATGATTGACATGCATGTATATCTTGGTTTTATTGTTATTGCGTCGTTTTACACCTATTTAGTTGTTATTCGTTTTTTTTACCATGTCGTATTATATTGGTCATGCGTGATTAGGTAAATCCTATAATTCTTATGGACTGTACACTGTTGATTTCTCTACACCGTTATCCTTATTATGCCATGCTTATTGTCTACTCATATACCCGCAGAGTCCGCCCGGACTCACCATCGCTACCACCTATTTTTGTTTCAGGTAGCAGGTAGATATTTTGCTTGGAGCCAGGAGATGATCCAGTTGCTAGTCCCTCAGTCCCACCGTGTCGATTTGGTTTAGCGATTTCTATTTCGGTATTGTGTTAGTTTTCCACATTTCATTTGTTTAACAGTTATCGGACTGGTTTTGTTATTATTATTACAGAGACTTTTGAGTTCTCGTTGGTTGTGATTTTCTTCTATGTTTAAGGTGGCTGAGTCACCCATTATTATTTTGTTTCGATATAAACTACGTGGATGTGTCTTATACTTATTGTTGTGATGCCAGCCGCTTGTGGTTGAGCTATATTGGTGGAGATATTATGTATTATTGTCCCATATTGTCCGCCGTACAGGGGAGATGCTGTCCGATTTTCGAGGAAGCATGTGCCTCTGGGGGCGTGACACATAGTGTGCAAATATCATACATCAAGATATTTTCAGTATTAGTCCAAACTGAGATAACATCTTCAAAATATCATACATCAAGAACCATGTATTAGTCCAAACATCATCAAAATTTATCCAAAATATCCCCAGTACCTTCATAATTTTCTATACATCAAAATATCATCTAAGTGCATATTTATATAGTGATCAACCAGATGAAGATAGTCGCGCCCCTTAGCTTTGCACCAGAAGCTGATTCCTTCCCTTGGATATGAATTGTCAAAACAAATAGAAATATAAAATGAGCATTCACAACTAAAAATATTAAAACAAAAGATTCTAGAAGATAATTCTGTAGCTTAACAGAAAGATACACACTATCATACAAATGCATTCAAGTTAGATTGCGCATTCACAAATCCATCCCTGACACCTTTACCTCTATGACTTGGGACTTATGGCTTGTAACATCTAGATCAACAATGATGACATTTGGATCTGCAGCAATTTACTTCTAAAATCAAAGGGCATCCTCATTCAAGTCCTCTAAGTTCAGTGGATAACACTCTAAGAGCATATATTAATATTAACTAAATTATACAACCAACAAAATTGACAATTTTCCATGTGAGAGAATATTGAACTTTTCCTGTTTTCTCCACTGTCACTTTTGTCTTTGCTTAGCTAGATTGCAAAATCTCTATTTAGTTTGCAACAATTTGTCAACGATATGGCTAAAGATTCCTGAATTGATTCATACCTTATCGACATGCATTCAGATAAGCTATCACAATTATTTTTGCTCACAGCACAATGGTGATCACTCGATGCAAGATTCAGAATGTGGGAGGACATTTCTAGATTGTCTACAAGGTTGTATGTGACAATAATTCAACCTAGTTTGTGAGAATTGCATCTCACTTTCTTTGGGAAGCTAGACTGAGGTAGGCAAGTCAATAGGATGTTTAGACAATAAATAAAACTGATACCAGACAATAAAAATTATACTCCAGTTAGTTATTTTTATTCAAGGTAGACCATAAAAATACCTAACCTTAGGCTATGTTTTCAATTAACCCAAAACAATAAAGCAAGGGGGAAAAAATCTCAATGTATAAATAGCTTATTGTTAGCTATCAGCTTATGGATTAGGCTCTTCCTAGAAATTTAAACTTTTGGTATAAATAATCACCAAATCAAATTATCATGATATCAAAAAGTGGCCATGTATTTTGATCACCATATTGCCCTTGGATCAATCCGATCCAACTCTCCTGCCAACATGAGGGAGAGCATTTGGAAGTAGAATATAAATACGAAGATGGTACCAACTTAAGTTCTATTAAGAGACCAACTGATTAAATCTAAAACAAAATTTAAGACTATAAATGATATCAAAATTCAGAAAGACAAATCTACACATAAACAAAGTAACAGAATATTAAACAAATTAGATTAAATGAGAATACAACTCCAAGTAATAGTCATGCACAAAATAAAACATTTGGCCCAAATATGTTGGAAATAGTAGAAAAATAATAATAAGAAGAAGAACTTGTACATACCTATTCATAAATATAATCTTGTATGCATTCGGCAACCTCAGAGCGCACTTCATCAATTTCTTGTTGAGAGTACTCCACTTTTGTGAACTATGAACCCACATAAATTATTTAATCTTAAAGAACAAAACATAATTAATCTAACCCAATCTTCTGAAACTTCTGAAGATTGAGGCCTATTTGTCTCACCCAATCTTCTGAAACTCAAAGGCAATTTGCATTACGATGTGTAACTTCACTGCTCTCAGAACTGTGATAGCAGGGTTCCAGGATATCATAGATGTTAATGTCATCAAGTACCAGGACATGCAGGCAAAGTGAACCTTCATATTATCAGTTAAAAGTAGATTGACACAAAATAAGATCAATTTTACCTTGTCAACTTTGTATAGCTGGCTTTCACAATTCTCATTTGTTGGATTCTAGTAACTTCCACAACAAGCATTATTAACTTCTTGAAATAGAAGTACACAAAATAATGTAACCAAGTAAACAGTGATCAGTTGAAATTCAAGATGAACTAAGCAGATATAGATATAGAATGCATCCATCAGCAAATTAGCCATCTTGTGGAATTTTGTTACTAAATCACTTTCACAATCCATGAAACTAAGTATAGTCCAACGTGAAAGCAACACCTGCAATAAATTGCTTGATATAAGTCCCATTCCAAATGCAAATGGAACAAGAGCATCTCCATCGAACACAACATCAGTAACCCCATTTCCAACCATGTAGTCCTGAAAGGAGTATATGGGAGAGGTTTGGAATTATATCTGAACATATATTGAAGAAAGGAAACGAGAAAACCATTATATGATACCTTAAAATTTGGAATAGGATCTATTGGGGTGTTATGTGTGTGTGCTAATATGGTTAAGGTTAGGGTGTTATGTTATTTTGATATGTGTGAATGAGTCTTGTAGGACTTGGGGAGTCACATATGGAGGGCATATCCGAGGGACGAGAGCCGAGGGAAGAGGACTCCAAGGGCAAGCCGGGAAGTGGACTTCAAAGGGCACACGTGAAGGGTAGCATGGAGGCCAGCCAAGGGCTTGTGTGCACATCCGAGGGAAGATAGCCGGTGGAAGAGACTTCAAGGGGAAAGCCAAGGGAGTGTACTTGAAGGCACACGTGAAGGAGGGTCTTTGGAGTGAGGAAGAATGTTTTTGTAAGCTGGGTAGTCGACTGGGAATGGATCAGTCGACTGCCAACAAGAGAACTCGAACTCACCGAGACATCAGTCGACTGGTCCAGGACCAGTCGACTGGTAACCCCGAAAACTAGTCGTTGGCTAGCAATTTTGGTGGGATCAGTCGACTGCCCTGGGGGCAGTCGACTGGTATCGGGCTGGACAGCTTGTGGAATTGTCCTTTACTCTATTTAAAGGGAGACTTTTGAGCAGGTCAAAGGTACGGTTCTTAAGGGTAACATTGTGCTGTTGGTGCTCAAAATCTCCTGCTCTTCCTCTCATTCTTATTTCCATCTTGTAAAGTGAAAGAGGGCAACTTTATGAAGATTTTCTCCACCTTGAAAGAGGTTTTCATAGTGGAGCTTGTGCATGCATGTAGATCCTTGGATTAGTCACCTCGTTGAGGTGGATACCAAGTAAACAAAGGTGTTAGCATTGTTCTTATCATTTTTATTATTTTGTTTGTGTTTAGCTAACAATCCTTGTAGAGAAAATCGAAAGAAGCTATTCACCCCCCTCTAGCTTGGCGCCCGATCCTAACGAGTGGTATTAGAGCTGGTTCATTTCGGAAGAACTCACCGTCGACTGGAGCATCAAAAATGGCGTTTCAAGAGGGTTATAGCACCGCGAGGCCACCTTTCTTTGACGGAAATGATTTCACGTATTGGAAAGGTATGATGGAGTATTATCTCATGAACGATATTGAAAATTGGTGTAGTATTGTAGATGGTTTCGATGCACCCATGAATGAAAGAGGAGAGCCGCTACCTATGAGAAATTAGACAAAAGAGATGATGAAGAAGGAACAAGCCAATGCAAAGGTTACAACGACTCTCCAATGTGAACTATCAAAAGAGCAGTTGAACAAGATGGGACCCTTCAAGACCGCGAAGGAACTTTGGGAGAAGCTCATTGAGCTTAATGAAGGATTCAATGAGTCAAGGAGGGCCAAGAAGGATCTCTTGGTGGCACAACTCTAATCACTCACAATGAAGGCCAATGAAACGATATGTCAATTGCATGGAAGGGTCAAAGAGATCATCAATGAACTCCACGTCATAGGTGAGAAGGTTGAAAATAAGGATATTGTGAGGTATGTACTTCAATCCTTCTCTAGAACCATTTTGTGGGCATCAATGGTTAATGCCTATAAAGTATCTAGGGATCTTTCTTTGGTCAAATTATATGATTTATTTTGTGAATTCGAATTGCATAAACAAGCTAACATTTCTACTAAAGAGAAAGGTGTAGCTTTTATTGTAGAGAAAGAAAGGAAAAAGAAGAAGGAAAAGAAAAAGGTCATCTACTCATCATCATCCGATTCGGAAGATTCGAGTGCCTCCATGGATAGCGACCAAGAGGCCTACATGGTAAGAAAATTGAGAAAGGCGTTTAAAAGTTTTTCTAACAAGTCTTATGGTAGGAAAAGCTCAAGGAGTAAGGGCAAGACAAAGGAGGTCGTTTGCTACAATTGTAATAAAGAAGGACACATGAAAAATGAATGCCCACAATTGAAGAAAAGAGAAGAGAAGGAGAAAGGGGAGAACAAGAAGGAGAAGAAGAAATTAAAGGAAAAAAGGGAAGAAGGTCACAAATCTAAAGGCCACTTGGGATGATCCATCATCATCGAAGGTAGAAGAAGATCATGTGTCACACTTTGCATTGATGGGAGTGGATAACTTAGAGTCATCCGAAGATGAAAGGAGTTCAAGTAGTGAAGATGAAGGTGAAGGCTCATCATCGGAATCGGATCTGTGGTAAGTGAGGTATATAACTTATTCACCTCTACTCTTGTTAAAATAATTGCTAGTACAAATGATAATTTGGCTAAGGCTAGAAAGAAGGTTAAGGAATTGAAAAATGAAGTTTGCATGCTAAAATTAGAATCCATGAAACTTAAGGACAATGTGCATGCTTCCTCTTCCGTTTCAAATGATTCATGCTTAGAAAAGGAAAATAGGGAGCTAAGGGAAAAGGTAGAAGACCTCACCAAGGCTCTTGAAAAATTTCAAGTTGGCTCTAGAAACCTTGACATGATCATCAATAGTCAAAGAGCCATGTATAACAAGGTCGAGATAGGTTATAGACCCAAAACCAAGGAAGTAGCATTTGTTTCTCTTATGGGAAGGAAGGGTGCCCCTAGGAAGCAAGGTGTTAAGAGAAATGTAAAGAAGGCATGAGTACCTAAGAAATACTTAAATGATGTTTGTGGATCTAGCATTTGGGTACCAAAAGCTTGTATTTTCCGTGTTGTTTAGGTGAAGGTGAAGGAAGCCTAAAAAATGTGGATAGTGGATAGCGGGTGTTCAAGGCATATGACCGGGGATGTAAGCAAATTATCCACCATTAGCTATCTAAGAGAAGGAACCGTGTCTTTTGAAAATAGTGGGGAACTCAAAATAATAAGTAGGGGCACCATTGAGGTATCTCCTACAATCACAATTCATTAAGTACTTTTGATTAAGGGTATGGAGTTTAATTTGCTTAGTATGAGTCAACTATGTGATTCCAGGTATAGGGTTGAGTTCCATGCAAGAAAATGTTTAATTAGACAAAATGGCTCTGAAAATATCATGTTAGAAGGGTATAGAGAAGCAAACCTTTATTATCTTAATCTTTCTTATGCTTCTAACATCCCTTCTAAGTGTCTCATATCCAAAGAAGAAGAATGATGGTTGTGGCATCGGTGGCTTGGTCACATCAATATGAAGAATATAGCAAGGGTGGCCAAGATGGAGTTGGTGAAGGGGCTCCCAATGATCAAGTATGAGAAGAACAAGATGTGTGATGCATGTCAAGAGGGTAAGCAATCGAAATCATCACATAAAGGTAAAACCTTAACTAGCACTTCATCACCTTTAGAATTATTGCATTTGGACTTGTTTGATTGCCATAGTACTCCCTCGATAGTAGGAAGTAAATATTTCTGAGTAATTGTAGATGATTTCTCTAGATATACTTGGGTGTATTTCATGAAACATAAGGATGACACTTTAGAAATATTTGTAGGATTTAGTAAACGGGTTGAAAATGAGAAACATCTCAAAATCAACCGAATTAGGAGTGACCACGATGGGGAGTTTGAAAATTCAAACTTCTCAAATTTTTGTTTAGAAAATGGGTACAAACATGAATTTTCATGTCCAAGGACCCCACAACAAAATGGTAAAGTAGAAAGAAGGAATATGACTTTACAAGAAGCGGTTTGGACTATGCTTAATGCCTACTCCTTACCTAGCTATTTTTGGGCGGAAGTGATAAACACCGCTTGTTATATCCAAAACTGAGTCTTGATTCATAGGTTTTTAGGAAAAACACCCTTTGAGTTGTGGAATAGGAAGATTCCACAAGTTCACTATTTTAGGATTTTTGGGTATAAGGTCTATATTTTGAACACTAAGGATGATTTGAGAAAATTTGAGTCTAAGGCGGATGAGGGGATCTTGGTTGGATACTCATCTACTAGTAGAGGGTATAGAGTGTATAACAAAATGACTAAAGTGATTGAAGAGTCATCCAATGTGGATTTTGATGAGTCTACAAACACTTACCCTAGGAAATCCTCTATTGATAAGGACATAGAAGAAAGCCAACCCCTTACCCAAGAAACTCAAGACTTACATTTGGGGGGCATTGATCAAGGGGGAGGGAGAAGTGCATTAGAGGATGAGAGAGACAATGAAAATCATGTATTGAATGTGCTCATAACCTCTAGAACTCTAAGACATCATCAACATCATCCCATTGACCAAATAGTTGGAGATGTTACCCAAGGAGTAAGGACTAGGTCTTACTTTAGGGAGCATACGAGTCAAATTGCTTTAATTTCCCAACTTGAACCAAAATCAATTGATGAAGCCTTAGGTGATGTGGATTGGGTTCTAGCCATGCAAGAAGAGTTGAATCAATTTGAAAGGAGTGAGGTGTGGGAGTTAGTTCCTAGACCCAATGATTGTACCATTGTCACCACAAGATGGTGTTGGATCGAGAGAACCGATAGAGGGGGGGTGAATATCGAAAAACGTTCGGATTTAGGTAAAGAGAAATTGCACAGCGGAAGATAAAAGCAAACACGCGAACACAGTAATTTTTTACTTGATTCGGAGCCTAGGTCGACTCCTACTCCAAGGCCCACGATCGTTGATCGTTTACTTTCGGCAATTCTATATGAGGCATAAAATCAGTTTACAAATATAGATTACAGAATAAGTGCAGTAAACTTAACAAAAAGGAAAAACTCTTCTTTTACCGACGTCTGATATAGGTTGTCTTTTTCGGAGCAGCGGGACGTCGTCGGCTCGAGTTGGAAGGTTTCCGGAGCGAGGCGCGAGAGCAGAAGAGCGTAGAAGCGTTGATTGAAAGTGTTGTTTGAAGCTTGGGGTCGAGGGCCCTTTATATAGGGCCTGGGGGTGCCCCCTCACGTGGCGGTCGATCCGTCTCCAACGCGGTCAACATCTGATCCCTTCAAAATCGGGATCAGGTTTGACCAGGGCGCCCAGAGCGCTCGGGGAGCCCGCATTGACCGGGTCAAGCCTTCATCCTCTTGGCTTCGCGAGGGTGTGCTTCGGCAGCTGGCACTGGGGGCGCCCGCGACAGGCGGGGCGCCCGTGTTGGGACCGGGTGCATGTCGACAAGGATACGGGTTCGTAAAATTTTAAATTTTTACGTGCAGCGGAAGAATTAGCATAAAATAATTTCCTAAATTATTTTAACCACGTATCTAGCATGCAACCTTATGATGTGTTGGCATAATCATAAATTAAAACTTTGCGGAAAAGTAAACTAATTTAGTTTGTACCTCTCGTAACTTGAAGAAAAGGGACGAGATCCAACCGTAGCGTCCCTTGGAAGCTTCGCCTCTATTCGCGTCCACGCCGAGTTCTCTTCGGGATGACTTCGCAAAGTCACGAGTTTTGTGCGGACGAGAACTACTAGATTCTCTAAAGGCACAACTAGAAGAACAAGAGAAAAGATAGGAAACTAACCACCAAGTTAACGGAATCAAAATTCCGGGAAGAGAGGAGTTGTGATCCGCTTCTTCTTCTACTTGGTTGGCTTCTCCTTCTCCTTGATAGCTCACGGCAACCAACTTGGAGGGGTGAGGGTGCGCCGGCCCTAGTTTGGACAAGGGGAGTCGGCCCTAATCCTTAAGGAGGGCGCCGGCCCTAAGGGAAGAAGAAGAGAGAATAAGAGAGAGAGGGAGAGAATTATCTCTTGATAGCTCTATATCAATTAGGATTAAGGGCTTGCCTTTGGTTCCTTTATATAGTAGCATCTCCCTTGCCAAGTCTCCCTCTTAACGGAATTAACGGAATTAGTTATCATAAGAAATTTATCCTATAAATTCTCTTATGAATTATTCCGTTTAAACCAAGTTTTATTATAACTAACTTTATAATAAAACTAATTAATCTCTCCTTTTATTATGGAATAATTTTATAAGAAATTTATAAACTTTCTTATTATGAAAAAATCAATTCATAATTGATTTTATAAAGTTAAAATAAACCATTCCATGGATCATTTTAATTTCCATAAAAAGAATAAATTTCTATAAATTTATTTATATAAATTTCTTTACACAAATTTATTTATCCATA
>JAGFNQ010003746.1:150939-181919 GCA_024364735.1 Boesenbergia rotunda
TACTTTACTCTTTTTGAGATTTCTGCACTTAGGGTTAGCAACAGCAACGGAAATAGAGCAAAACAGAAAAATAGAAATGCAGAAATCAAAGAACACGAAAACCCTAACACGAGGATATATAAGGTTCGGGGATAACTTGCCTCTACTCCATGGCGTGCCCGTATGGTGGGCGATCCTTTGATCGTCGGCAGATCAAGCCCAGAAAATTCGGATATCAAATCCTCCTTCTAGGTGGGAGAAACTGTAGATGCAATCATGCCCTAAATTAGAGGTTTCGATGATTGACGGTTATTTAAGTTTAAGCTAATACATTGGATCTAACATTGAGATTTAGTGTGCAGTAACGCAGGAAGTCCAAGGGATGGTCGGGGACCGAGTTCTTGGCATGAAGACCCGGAGTTGAGGAAGCTCCAGGCAGAAAGTCCAAGGAATGGTCGGGGACCGAGTTCTTGGCACGAAGACCCGGAGTTGAGGAAGCTCCAGGCAGGAAGTCCAAGGGATGGTCGGGGACGGAACTCTTGGCATGAAGACCCGGAGCTGGGAGGCTTCAGGCGTGAAGTCCAGGAAACGAGAGGTTTCGCTGGCACAAGGTAATTGAATCCATTGGAAGGCTAATCGATTGGTGAACTCAGCTGTGAACTCCAGAGTTGGCGTATCAATCGATCCACCAATCGATTAGAAGATGACTAATCGATTGGTGAATCGATTCAGACTGACTCTGTGGAAACAGGCAGTTCTGAATCGATTACGGAATCGATTACGAATGATTCTGCCGTAGACAGAACGCTCGGTAATCGATCACTCAATCGATTCAGAAACCCTGTAATCGATTGGTGAATCGATTACAAGCTGTTCTGTGCGCGACAGAACGCTCGGTAATTGATTGGTTAATCGATTCAGGATTCTAATCAATCAGCCAATTGATTCAAGTTCAAATGGCGTAATCCCAGCCGTTCATCCAACATCCGTACTGCTCAACGGTTACTTGGTAATCGATTGGGGCTTCTCACCAATCGATTCAGGAAGCAAAAGAAGACCGTTATAAGCGGAAAATCAAGCTCAAACGGAAACACTGTTCCATTGCGATTTGAGCTAGGGTTTTGGTGCTTCAAGCTCTTTGTTCAAACTCAAGTTTCCAACACCTTCATCAAGCAATCAAAGGAAGGAGAAGCAAGCCTATTGTGTAATACTTCTTTCTCTTCTTCTTCCTTGTGTTGTTCTTTGTGAAAGTTTTCAAGGGTGTTGTAAAAGGGTTTCTCCACCCTCGGGGTTGTTCCGAGAAGGAGGTTTGATAGTGAAATCTGCGATCGCTGGTGTGGACCCTTGGATTAGTCACCTCAAAGAGGTGGAGACCAAGTAAATATAAGTGTTAGCATTGGATTTGGTGGTGGGTAGACTTTGATTTCTGCTTGGAAGAAAAAGAATCAACTAAAGCGAGCTATTCACCCCCCCTCTAGCTTTACCGATCCTCAACAAGTGGTATCAGAGCGAGGTCGCTTCGGAGGACTTACATCCAAAGAAGCAAGTGTTTGAGCTCCGAGGATGTCTTTGAAAGAGGGTCACAGCACTACACGACCACCTTACTATGAAGGGAACAACTTCGCATATTGGAAGAGTCGCATGGAAAATTATCTCATGACTGAAATCGACAATTGGTTTTCTGTTACGGAGGGTTTTGTTGCGCCGACACAAGATGGAAAAATTCTGGAATCATCCAAGTGGATGACTGAGCAAAAGATGAAGGCGCAAGCAAATGCTAAAGCCACGGTAACTCTTCAATGTGGATTGAGCTCGGAACAACTAAACAAAGTCGGTCCATTTAAGAGTGCTAAAGAGTTGTGGGATAAGCTAATTGAGCTAAATGAAGGCACAAAAGATTCAAGAATTGCCAAAAGGGACCTTCTTATAAATCAATTGCAAAATTTTGTGATGAAGGAAGGAGAAACCGTAAGTCAGTTACATGGAAGGTTTAAGGAGCTTCTCAATGGCCTTCATTCGGTTGGAGAAAGTGTGGAAAACCGGGACCTCATCAGGTATGCACTAAAATCCTTCCCAAGAAACTCCTTATGGTCATCAATGGTTGATGCTTATAAGGTTTCAAGGGATTTATCAATTGTCAAGCTAGATGAACTATTTTGTGAACTAGAATTGCATGAACAAGCTAATATAAGTCATAAGGAGAAAGGTATAGCTTTGGTTGCAGGTGAAAGAAGCAAGAAGAAAAGTAAAGAGAAGAAGAAGGAGAAGAAGGAAGAATCCTCCTCATCCGAGTCCGAGCAAGATAGTGATAGTGATAGCGATGAGGAGCTATCATCAAGTGAAATGGCAAATTTTGTCCGGAAGATGATGAGGCGATCTAGAAAGTTCAACAAGAAGGATGTCAAGAAGATGTTCCTTGATGACAAGAAAAAGGGTAAGTCTCAAGCTAAATCAAAAGCAAAGACTGATACAATTTATTTTGAGTGCAGTAAAAAGGGTCATATCAAAGCCGATTGTCCCGAGCTAAAAAGAAAGGATGACAAGACAAAGAAAAAGAAGGCTTTGAAAGCTACATGGGATGATACTTCATCTAGTTCATCAGATGAAGAAATTGGGAGAAAGACTTCAAGACATGTGGCTCTCATGGCCTTGAATGATGTTGAAAGTAGTGAAGATGAGGAAAATCATGAAGATGAAGTTGAGTCTTCAAGCGAGTCATCATCTAGTGAGGATGAGGTAACTTCTCCTAAATTAGATAAACTCTATCATACTATTGCATGTTTGACAAATGCTTTATCTAAATCAAAAGTCAAAGTCAAAGAACTACAAAATAAGATGAAATTACTTGAAAATGATACTATGCCATGTGAAGCATGTACACATCATGAAGTTGCAAATTCTAGAGGTGATGATCTTAAAAAGGAAAATGCATCATTAAAATTGCAAGTAGAGGGCCTTAGAAATGCTTTGGAAAAATTTACCTCTAGCTCAAAATATTTGGACATGATATTAGGAAGTCAACGGGCAGTGTATAACAAGGCAGGATTAGGATATAAACCGAAAGATAAGGAAGTTAACTTCATGTCTCTTGTTAGTAGAAATCATGTTGCAAAAGTGAAAATTGTTCAAGCTTGGGTACCCAAGCAATTTGTTGTAGATGCTATTGGACCCAACATTTGGGTACCAAAACATTTAGTTCATCGCATTTGAACAGGCATGCGTCGAGGGGGAGCATCCAACAACATGGTTCATTGATAGTGGATGCTCTAGGCACATGACGGGAGACTCATCAAAATATTCATCACTCAAAAACAAAAATAAAGGTACCATTTCCTTTGGTAATAGTGGTGAATTGAAAGTTATTGGAATAGGAGATATTAAAATTTCTGAACAATTTATAATTAGGAATGTGTTATTAGTGAAAGGTATGGTCTTCAATTTGTTAAGTGTTAGTCAACTATGTGACTCGGGATATAGAGTTGAGTTTGACTCATATCAATGTCTAATTAAACATAGTGAACTAAACACTACCATGCTTATTGGCCATAGAAAGGAAAACATTTATCAAGTTGAACTATTTGGTATTATTAATGTGTTTGCTAAGTGTTTCATGTCTAAAGAGGAAGAGACTTGGCTTTGGCATCGGAGACTTGCTCACACCAACATGTGACACATCAAGAGACTATCAAAGAATGAGTTGGTGCAAGGATTGCCAAAATTAATGTTTCAAAAGGACAAACTATGTGATGCATGTCAAATGGGTAAGCAAACCAAGGCTACCCACAAAGGTAAAACGAACTTAAGTACGTCTACCGCTTTGGAATTATTGCATATGGATTTGTTTGATAGTAGCAAGCATGTTTCCTTGAACGATAGTAGATATTGTTTGGTTGTGATAGATGACTTCACTAGATACACTTGGGTGATTTTCTTAAAGCATAAGGATCATACCTTAGAAACTTTGATTGCTTTTTGTAAAAGAGTAGAAAATGAGAAAAATTTGAATATTTTTGCTCACAAAATGGATATAAGCATGAATTCTCTACCCCTAGGACACCACAACAAAATGGGGTGGTTGAGAGAAAGAATAGAGTTTTACAAGAGGCCGCTAGGAGCATGTTAAATGAATACTCACTTCATAGTTATCTATGGGCCGAAGCAATTAATACGGCATGTTATGTGCAAAATAGGACTTTAATACATAGGTTCTTGAACAAAACACCTCATGAATTGTGGTTTGGTAAACCTCCTACAATAAAACATCTTAGGGTGTTTGGATGTAAAGTATATATTTTAAACACCAATGACCACTTAGAAAAATTTTCCGCCAAGGCGGATGAAGGTATTCTTGTAGGGTATTCCGCTCATAGCAAAGCATATAGAGTTTATAATAAGAGATCCAAAATAGTTGAAGAGTCTCTAAATGTGATTTTTGAAGAAAATCCAAGCTCGAGTTCAAATAAAGCAATAGAGGAGGAAGTACAATTTGAATTAGAGAAATTGACATTAGAGGAGGAAAATAATCTTGAGAAAGAAGAGAGTGAAACGGAAGGCGTGATTGAGCTACCACTTGAGAATGTAATCACTACAACTCAAGAACCAAGACACACAAGAACAAGTACAAACCATCCCTTGGAACAAGTAGTGGGTGACATTACCCATGGGGTACGGACTCGATCTTATTTTCGGAATGAAGGGAGTCAAGTGGCTCAAATTTCACAAATTGAGCCCAAAGCCGTAAGTGATGCGTTGCTTGATCCCGATTGGATTTTGGCAACGCAAGATGAGTTGTCTCAATTTGAGAGAAGTCAAGTTTGGGAGTTAGTTCCTAGAACCAAAGGAAAGTCAATCATTGATACGAAATGGGTTTTTAGGAACAAACTTGATGATAAAGGAATGGTTGTGAGAAATAAAGCTAGATTGGTTGCTAGAGGTTTTAATCAAGTTGAAGGATTGGACTATGATGAAACTTATGCACCGGTAGCTCGGTTAGAGTCTATTAGGATGATGTTGGCATTTGCCGCTCATAAAGGATTTAAGTTGTATCAAATGGATGTAAAATCGGCATTTTTAAATGGTTTTATCAAAGAAGAAGTGTATGTTGAGAAACCTCCGGGATTTGAAGATTTAGAATGTCCAAACCATGTTTACAAGCTTAAGAAAGCATTGTATGGACTAAAACAAGCACCTCGTGCTTGGTATGAAAGATTGTCTACATTCCTAGTGTCAAAGGGTTTTCATAGAGGAACAATTGATCCTACATTATTTTTAAAGGCTAGTGGGGGAGATATCTTTGTGGCCCAAGTCTATGTAGATGACATTATTTGTGGATCCACAAACAAAGACTATTTAAATGAATTCATAAATCACATGGAAAGTGAATTTGAAATGAGTTTGGTTGGTGAACTAACATTTTTCTTGGGTTTACAAATTAAACAAACAAAAGATGGCATATATATTCATCAATCCAAATATGTAGGAGAAATCATTAAGAAATTTGGAATGGAGAGTGCCAAAGAAATATCTACTCCTATGGCAACTAACACTAAGTTAGACAATGATATTGAAGGTAAAGAAGTTGACTCCAAAATGTATCGTAGTGTCATAGGTAGTCTCCTTTATCTCACGGCTAGTAGACCCGACATATTGTTTGCCGTGGGTATGTGTGCAAGGTATCAAGCTTGTGCCAAAGAGTCACATCTATGTGCAATCAAAAGAATCCTTCGCTACCTTAAAGGGACTCAACGGGTGGGTTTGTGGTACCCTAGAACCGAAACGTTTGATCTTGTAGGATATTCCGATTCGGATTATGCCGGATGTAAATTGGATCGGAAAAGTACTAGTGGTGGATGCCAATTTTTGGGATCTTCCTTGGTGAGTTAGTCAAGTAGAAAACAATATTGTGTAGCACTCTCCACAACCGAAGCCGAATATATAGCTATGGGTGAATGTGTATCACAATTATTATGGATGACTCATACCTTGGAAGATTATAAACTCATCTACAAAAATGTGCAAGTTCTTTGTGACAATGTGAGTACCATAAACTTGACAAAAAATCCGGTTCATCATTCACGAACTAAGCACATTGAGGTTAAACATCATTTTATTCGAGATCATGTAGCTAATGGGGATATTGTTCTTAAATATGTTGAGTCAAAATCAAATCTTGTGGATCTTTTCACCAAACCTCTTCCAGAATCTGAATTTAGCTACTTGCGAAGAGAATTAGGAATGTGCCATATTGATTAATCCTCCATGATCATTTCAAGATACTCAACTCACTTGCCTTAATGTGCATCTCCAAGAACCTAGTACTTCCCTTGCTTGTGCCTTTGTAGATGGGAGTGAGATGTTAGGTTTCATCTTCTTGTTCATAATGCTGGTTATGATGTATTACTTTGAGCAAGAAGATGAAAATTCCTCATAAATCATTCACTTGACCAATCATGGGGAAGACTAGTACGCTATTAATGTGTACTTAGTCCGAAGATCGTGATTGGATATTTTCATGAACTAACCAAATCACCAAGTCCTTGGAGACCATGCAAGCGTGCTTGACCCCTTAAGAACTAGAAAATGCCACAAATTGAGCACGTTTTAACTATGTATCAGTTATTCCCATTACCAATCGATTGATTTCAGTTATCAATCGATTGGTGGGTCTGCATCCTTCGGCAGAAACCCCCTGAATCGATTCCCTAATCGATTCCGACAGTTTTTCTAGAGCACAGATTGCTTCTTATTCGATCAGTGGATCGATTAGTACAAGTTGAATCGATCAGTGAATCGATTACACGCCCATGTGATCAATGATATGGATCGATTCACCAAGGCCATAATCGATTACACCCTAAACCCAATCGATTCACCAAGGCCGTAATCGATTACCCAATTGATTACGGCCATTAACGCTTTCCACCTAACCTGCCTGTCACTCGCCCCTTGCCCTAAAACCATCCGCCGACCCGATATTTCCCGCAGACCTCTCCCGCGTGCTCTCACATCTCAAACCCTAGGGTTCTTGTGCTTCCTTCGCTGCTCACCTCTTCTCTCGACTTCCTCTCGCAACTCACTGGCGTGACCTCTCCTCAAGCCCTAGCTTCTCTCACGCGACTCCCTCAGCGTGTACTCTCGACGCCACAACTCACCGACGCTCCGTTCTCCTCTTCCACGCGACGCGCAGCTGCTGGGAGCTTTAGCGCCACTTCCTCACCTGTTCCAGCATTTTCCATAGTCAATGGCGCCAAAGTAAACTCCTACACTTATTTTTCCATTTGTTCTTGACTTATTTGCTGTATTTGTTCTTGGCTAATCAAGTTGTTTTATTCTGTGTGTTCTTTTGGTTGCATTACCTTCCATCCATTACATGCATATCTCAATTCCATTTTTTGTATCACTTACCCTAACCCTAAACTCACGACATTTAACCTAACCATAACCTCACGCATTTGTCCTACCCTAATCTCATTTTCCCTACCTCTTATCTCATTATCTAATCTCATTTTCTGATCTCTCTTGACACATTGCCTTCATTTCTTGACTATCTTTGGTTCATCATAGGAAGAAGCAACGGGCGGTTGAGACGGGTGTCGGGTCTTCTCGCCCTAAACCCCCTACGGATGCTCGTTTTCCGAATGCCGCCCTTCAAAAGGCATATGGTCAACATGTCTTTAAATTGATTGCCCCTAGATCACTAGACCGCCAATACTTTCATGATCATTGGTTCTCCGTGTTTCAAATCCTTGAAAACTATAAACTTGAGTCTATTATCTATTATGAGCGAGGGGTCAACATAGGGTTGGTTTCCGAGTTCTACAACAACCTACACACCATGGATGGTGTAAATTATAAAACTCGGGTAGCCAAACAAAGTTTGGATTTTAGCTATACGACTCTTTCGGATTTCCTCCAGTGTCGTCCCTCTACAAATAGCTTTGTTTTCTTTCCTACGCTTCCTGAGCTTCTACCTCCGCCATTTGAGGATATCTCCATTGACTCGATGTATCAGTATTTCTTTCAGCGTCCGCGTCCAGATGGCCCTTATGCCAATCTGACCACGTTTCCTGCTCTTGAGCTCTCCGCTATTGATTATGCCCTTTGTAAGGTCGTAATCAACTGTCTTTCGCCTATTGTGTCTCGCGCCTTAGCGACCGTCCGACCCTCTCAGTTTTTCCTGACCTATGCTCTTCACCGGGGTCTTGATGTGAACATCCCTCTGAACATATTTCATTCCATCATCCATTTTACTCAGCCTGTGCACGGTACCGTTCATATGCCTTTTGGGCATATCATTACAGATTGGCTTGCCACTATGGGGATTGACGTCTCTCGAGGGAAGGTGGAGCCCATGACCGTCAAATACTCTCGGATTTCAGCACGTTCCTTCTCCAAATCCGGGATGACAGGCGAGTTTGGCCACATTCGTTGGATTGATGGTCGGCAGGTTGGGGAGGGCCCGCGAGCACGCCCTGGACATGGACCCGCTGCTGCTGCTGCTGCAGCTGCTCCGGATGATGACGAGGAGGAGGACCTTCGAGATAGGATGCTTGCCTTTGAGGAGACCATTGACACTCGTTTTGAGGAGATGCGGTTGGAGAGTGACATGCGTCACTACGAGACATAGACACGCCTTACATCCATTGAGCGCACCCTGCTGGAGGTGCGTGATATGTGTCGCTCCCGGATGCGGGGCCAGCATCCTTCTCTTCCTCCACCGTCTACTGATGCTCCATCGTCGGAGGTTGGCGCCACTTCGGGAGGTTCTGGTCTTCCCGATGTTGCGGAGACCCCGGCCGCTGATCCTGCTGCTGCTCTCGAGGAGTTCTTCTTTGAGCCATGATTTATGTAGTCCTGTTTCGGTGGTTGTTTTTCTTTTGTTGTTGGTGGTATTTTGTACTCTGTCTATGGATATTGTTGACTCTTGATGCTTGTATGTTATGTTCACCTTTTCTGCCTTATATGCTACTGGGTTGTTTGCATGTTGATAGTTGTGATTTTCTATCTTGTATGGTGCTTTCATTGAGCGGGAGTTCTTCTATGTTTACTTGTCATTTTTGATATTTGGCAAAGGGGGAGACTTGCAGATATTTAAAGTTTAGATTCATGATTATGCTCTAAATAACTTTACTATATGCTTATTGGATTGATATCGCTGATGTTATGTTGAAAGTAAGCTTAAACTTAAATAGATTGTCAAACATCAAAAAGGGGGAGATTGTAGATGCAATCATGCCCTAAATTAGAGGTTTCGATGATTGACGGTTATTTAAGTTTAAGCTAATACATTGGATCTAACATTGAGATTTAGTGTGAAGTAACGAAAGAAGTCCAAGGAATGGTCGGGGACCGAGTTCTTGGCATGAAGACCCGGAGTTGAGGAAGCTCCAGGCAGGAAGTCCAAGGAATGGTCGGGGACCGAGTTCTTGGCACGAAGACCCGGAGTTGAGGAAGCTCCAGGCAGGAAGTCCAAGGGATGGTCGGGGACGGAACTCTTGGCATGAAGACCCGGAGCTGGGAGGCTTCAGGCGTGAAGTCCAGGAAACGAGAGGTTTCGCTGGCACAAGGTAATTGAATCCATTGGAAGGCTAATCGATTGGTGAACTCAGCTGTGAACTCCAGAGTTGGCGTATCAATCGATCCACCAATCGATTAGAAGATGACTAATCGATTGGTGAATCGATTCAGACTGACTCTGTGTGGAAATAGGCAGTTCTGAATCGATTACGGAATCGATTACGAATGATTCTGCCGTATATAGAACGCTCGGTAATCGATCACTCAATCGATTCAGAAACCCTGTAATCGATTGGTGAATCGATTACAAGCTGTTCTGTCCGCGACAGAACGCTCGGTAATCAATCAGTTAATCGATTCAGGATTCTAATCGATCAGCCAATCGATTCAAGTTCAAATGGCGTAATCCCAGCCGTTCATCCAACATTCGTACTGCTCAACGGTTACTTGGTAATCGATTGGGGCTTCTCACCAATCGATTCAGGAAGCAAAAGAAGACCGTTATAAGCGGAAAATCGAGCTCAAACGGTAACACTGTTCCATTGCGATTTGAGCTAGGGTTTTGGTGCTTCAAGCTCTTTGTTCAAGCTCAAGTTTCCAACACCTTGATCAAGCAATCAAAGGAAGGAGAAGCAAGCCTATTGTGTAATACTTCTTCCTCTTCTTCTTCCTTGTGTTGTTCTTTGTGAAAGTTTTTCAAGGGTGTTGTAAAAGGGTTTCTCTACCCTCGGGGTTGTTCCGAGAAGGAGATTTGATAGTGAAAACTGCGATCGCTGGTGTGGACCCTTGGATTAGTCACCTCAAGGAGGTGGAGACCAAGTAAATACAAGTGTTAGCATTGGATTTGGTGGTGGGTAGACTTTGATTTCTGCTTGGAAGAAGAAGAATCAACTAAAGCGAGCTATTCACCCCCCCCCCCTCTAGCTCTACCGATCTCCAACAGAACCCTCTCCACACAATGTCTCAACAGATATGATATGAAATGAAAAGCACAGAGACAATAAACACACTTACATAGCACAATGAACACAGACGGAAACACTTCACCAAGATCACTCAGCACAACTCTCACGCAAGAGCTCCCAGCTCTTCGTGTCTGCTTGTTGATGGACTGGCCAAGTTCTCCTCTGCTTCAGGGTGCTCAAGTTGTAGACGCTTCAACGGATCAGAGTGTATGCTTTAAGGTTCACAATGATAGGCAAAGGATGATCAAGTGTTGCAGCAACAGAGAACTCCCCTTTCTCTTCATCGCCAGCCAACACTTAACCTAGCTGCCCAACGCCAGGTCACAGATGCTCCTCTGCAGCTCCCAGCTGCTCATCTACAACTGCCCAGCTACCCTGACCTCTCCTGGACTCCCTGAGCACTCCTCAGCCGAGCCCCAGTCAGCCCCAGGTCAACTTCCAGCCGTTGCCAGCAGCGCCCGTTGTAACTTGCGATGGAAAACTACCAAACCTGATGTAGCAAAAGACACCAGTTGACTCTCCATTAGTGTTTGAATCCTTCCAGTCTAACCTGCACACTGATCAGAGGCTTAGCAAATGGGTATCAAACAATATCAGCAGTGTATCAGAGGAAATCAGATCGCGATCAGAACTCTGACAGCTCATTTTGAATTAAAGATCAGCTTCTGATCGGTCACCGGGCCGATCAGAGAGGACCCTGATCGGTCACAGGACCGATCAGGGTTAGCCCTGACTGATCAGGCTCCAGCCTGATCGGTCCACAGTGAGAAACCAACAATCGCGGGATTCTTGTGATCGGTCACCCTGACCGATACAGCTCAGGGATCGGTCACCAGACTGATCCACAGCATTTTTGGGATTCCCCAGCTTCGCAGGCCAAACACACTGATCGGTCACCTGACCGATCAGGTCACTCCCTGACCGATCAGGATCCATCCTGATCGGTCATAATGGGGAACCCGTGATATTTGATCGGTCCAGCAGACCGATCAAGAGTTTCTCCCCAAGGATACTGACCTCTCTCTGATCGTTCACCAGAACGATCAGAAGCTCACCAGAAACCTTTCTGTTCTCTCCCTGATCGGTCACCAGACCGATCAGCATTATCTGGATCGGACACCAAACTGATCCACAACAGGAGTTCGTGCCAATTTCCCTGATCGATCACCAGACCGATCTAGCCAAGACCAATTCCACCCTAAGTCAAGAGAACGGGCTCCCAGCCTTCTCTGACTCGTGCTCAGTCCCCCGGACTAAAACTCCGTGCTCAGCTTCACTCACCGAGACTTCATTCAACTTAGCTTGCTAAGCTAGGACCTGACTTCACTCACCAGGATTTCATTCAACCTAGCTTCCCAAGCTAGGACCTAGCTTCACTCACCAGGATTTCTCCTAGTCCCACTAGGTGTGCCTAGTCCCACTAGGTGTGCCTAGTCTCACTAGGTCTTTTCTCATGCCAGCGTGCAATCTCCCAGATCCACCTGGACTTCACCTAGTCCCACTAGGTCTTTTCCCATGCCAACGTGCGATCTCCCAGATCCACCCGGACTTAATCCGAATTCACTCAACCAAACTTAAATCGTTGTCAACACCAAAACAACAACCGGGCCAAACTGCATCAACAATCTCCTCCTTTTTGTTGTTTGATAATCCGATTTAAGTTTGGGTATCAATGATCAATTGAAGTCCATTTAATTTTCATAAGGGAATCAAGATCCTCCCCCTACAATGATGAACCCTAATCTTAATCAATCATTTTCTCCCCCTTTGTCAAACATGGAAAAAGGGTATGGTTATTAAGTTTAAACACACCTCCCCCTTATGCGAGGGTCTCTCACCAAACCCAATATAATTAAAGGTTAATCTTGAATTGCACATGAAAACATACACAGAATAATATCATGGTCAAACATGTATATGCTTCATATGACAAGTAGTAATGCAGCTTCATCAGACTGATGGTTGATATAGAAAAACTTCTGATTTATCAAAGAACGATCAATTTTCAGAAAAATTTCTGTAATTCTGATTCTTTTAAGATCAAACTGCATTAACAATTGAAATTTCATAACAGGGGTGTAGGTTTCATCGACATTCGATATTTTAGAAAAATTTCTGAACCATAGTTTGGGTTTCCTGACTGAAAATTTTTCCTCATCAAGGAGCAAGAGATCAAGAGACATGATTCAAACTACCCGTTCATATGAATTTCAAAAATTTCAACACGGGTTTGTATCGAATTAGTATTAAATTTGCTCCAAGTATGATTAGGATGTTCCAATTGTACTTAGTTTGTATCATATTTGTTTGTAGTATGACTATTAAACTGATACAATTTGGTGAAATGGGATCGAACTGAGGAGTTTTGGACCCATTTAAGGAATTCCCTGATCTGATCGGTCACCAGACCGATCAGAGGGATCCCTGATCGGTCGGTGGACCGATCATGTTCGACACAGAAAATTTTCTAAAACTGATCAGTTTCAGAAATAGGTTTATTTCAACTCTAAACCCTAATACAATCAGATTCAACTCCTAACATAGTTCAATTAAACAACATTCATTTCCCTTAACCAAGTTTTATTCTCATCAAGATTCAAGACTTTCTATGAAACAAAAACTATAACAGATTTGTATCAAGATTCAAGACTATAACCCCTATCAAAGCATGATCAGTATTTGCTAAGCCTGAACTTGAGTATCAAAAATATGTTTGTATCAAAGCATGATCAGTGGGGGAACAAACAAGTCATGGAACTTGAGTACTAAAATTTGAAATATCATAAACTAGGTTAACATGTTGTCCTAAACCAAAATTGGTACAATACATTAAAGTTGTAAAACTCATACAAGATAATTTTGGCCTGCTTGGATCACATTAGTATCAATATATGATCAACTTTCTAAATTTGATCAGTTTGCATGTTTGATGTATGTTTATAACATGTTTCCAAATTTTGATCAATTTTGACAATTCATGGATTGGATTGAAAAATTCCTAGATCCAAATGTGTATCATGTTCATGGTTCCAAACAAATAAATTCAAGATGAAAAACCATTTCTCATGGGTAGTGAATAGTCATCCATTAACTGGGGAAATATTAGGCACATTCCTAACTAGGAATGGCCATGTGTTTGGAGCACCAAATATCAGCCACCCATGTTGATAGATGCTCCCCCTCAATCAATGCTATACAATTCTAAAGATAGAGGTTTTAGGTACCCAAATTTTAGGATCTAATGCATCAACAATGAAAGACTTAGGCACCCATGTCTTTGCCATTTTGTTTCTAGCTTTTTGAACCTTAGGATTATTTTGTGATCTAAAATGGGTTCTAGTCATTAAAGATATGACACTAGGTTCTTTAGGTTGGTAACCCAAACCAACCTTGTTGTAAGCTACCTTTTGTCAGTTTAAGATCATATCTAGTGTTTTGGAGCTTGTTGAAAATTTCTCAAGAATATTCTTGAGATTTTCAATTTCACCCTTCAACCCCTTATTTTCATCCTCAAGATTTTTAACATGCAAGTCATCAATTACCTCATCCTTAGAGGTTTTCAATTCCTCTACTTCTAATCTTAATGATTTAACCTTATTCTTGGATTTTTTAAGCAACCTAGTTAGACATGCAATGGTTCTATAGCACTTATCTAACTCGGGAGAGATTACTTCTTCATCATCCGAAGATGATGAAGGCGCGGTTGAGGAGCTACTCACTTCGTCTCCACTCTCCTTGTTTGACTCTTCTAAGGCCACTAGAGCAACATGACAGTGGGCCTTCTCCTCCTCTTTTTCCTTCTTCTTCTCCTTGTTCTTCTTCTTGTTGTCACCTGCGACTAGAGCAACACTCTCCTCGCTTCGTCTCCACTTTCCTTGTTGTTCTTCTAAGGATCGTTTACAAGGTTATGGGAATAACTTGCCCCTACTCCTTGGCATGCCCTTAAGGTGGGTGATCCCTTGATCGTCGGCAGATCAAGCCCCGGAAAATCCGGATATCAACTGAACCTCCTTCTCGGTGGAGAAACCTCTCCACAACGTTTCAAATCGAATGAAGTATTAAGTACAGAGAAACACAATAAGGAATCTTATAGAGAACTTAGGACAGTAAGAACACAGGCGAACTCCTCACCGAGCTCCACTCAACCCAGATCTCACGCAAGAACTACTTGCTCTTCGTGTCTTCTTGTTGATGGACTCGTCAAGCTCCTTGTTTCTTCCAAGTGCTCAAGTATCAGAATGTTGCTCAAGATTCACAGTTGCTTGCTCAAAGAGATGATCAAAGTTATCGCCAGAGCACAAGTGTTGTAGCCAAAGAAGAGTCGATTTTGAATTCTCCACTTCGCAGGACTTTTAAGCATCTGGCCTCTACAGCTCACATCGCCAGTCACCAGACGCTCCACTGCAGCTCACCAGCTGCTCAACTGCAACTGCCTAGCTAGCTGGCCTCTCCTGGACCCCCTGAGCTCCCCTCAGCCGAGCCCTAGTTAGCATCCCAGTGGCGCAGTCGTCTGTTGAAACCTGAGAAGAGCAAAACGTCAAACCTGTGGCATCGAAAGCTCCCAGTTGACCCTCCTTCACCATTTGATATCCAACCTGTCACCTGCACACTTAACAGCAGCTTAGCAAATAAGATCAAACGTGGATCAGAGGAAATCAGAGTTATCATAACGACATCAGAGCGAATCAAAACGTGATCAGATGTCTGACAGCGCATTTGAATTAAAGCTGTCAGCTACTGATCGGTCACCGGACCGATCAAAGTGATCCCTGATCGGTCAGCAGACCGATCAGGATGGGATCAGACCGATCAGGCTCCAGCCTGATCATTCCCCAGTGAGAAACCAGAAAACGCGACCTTCTGGTGATCGGTCACCCTACCCAATCATAGATCGTGGATCGGTCACCGGACCGATCCACAGCATTGCTGGGATTCCTTGCTTTCGTAGCCAAACCTCACTAATTGGTCACCAGACCGATCAGGTTGTGTCCTGATCGGTCCGGGGACCGATCAGGGCATGACCTAACCGATCAGGATGCATCCTGATCGGTTATAGTGAGAAGCTTCGCGGCATTTGATCGTTCAGCCTGACCGATCATGAAATCCCACGAAACCAACTGACGTCTCCCTAATCGTTCACCAGACCAATTAGGAGCCCTCCCTGATCGGTCACTAGACCGATCAGGAGACGATCAGTAGCCTAACAATGTCACTGTATGCTCCCTGATCGGTCACCAGACCGATCAGACATAGCTGGATCGGTCACCAGACCAATCCACGAGTGAACTCCGTGCCAACTTCCCTGATCGGTCACTAGACCGATCCAGGCAAGGTCAAATCTCCTCTAAGTCACGAGAACAAGCTTCCAACCCTTCTCTTACTCGTTCTTAGTCTCCCGGACCAAGACTCTGTGCCCAGTTTCACTCACTGGGACTTCAACCTAGCCCTCCAAGCTAGGACCTGGCCCTCCAAGCCAGGATTTCATCCAACCTAGCTTCTCAAGCTAGGACCTAGCCCTCCAAGCCAGGATTTCATCCAACCTAGCTCTCCAAGCTAGGACCTGGCCCTCCAAGTCAGGGTTTCATCCAACCTAGCTCTCCAAGCTAGGACCTGGCCCTCCAAGCCAGGGTTTCAGTCAACCTAGCTCTCCAAGCTAGGACCTGGCCCTCCAAGCCAGGGTTTCCATCTCTCCAAGCTAGGACCTGGCCCTCCAAGCTAGGGTTTTCATCAACCTAGTCCCACTAGGTATGCCTAGTCCTACTAGGTCTTATCCACTTCACCTAGTCCCCGACCAGGACTCAATCTCAATCATCTCATTAGCCTAAACTAAAATCGGTGTCAACACCAAATCAACAATCAGGGTCAGACTACACCAACAATCTCCCCCTTTTTGTTGTTTGACAACCTGATTTTAAGTTTATGGATTTGAAATCAATTTCTCAAATTTCACTATCATAGGAGAATCAGGATCCTCCCCCTGCAACAGTTAAACTCTTAATTATCCCAAACTTATCTCACCAATTCTCCCCCTTTGTCAAACACCGAAAAGGGTGTAGACTGGTTGTTAAGTTTAAAAATATACTCCCCCTCAAACCTAGGGGTTCTCCCAAAACAACAAAGATATATTTATATTGAAAGCATATGAAACCATGTGATAAAGATAAAGCAGGATATAGCAATCACATGCAGCATATGAATCAAGGAAAACAAGAACTAGTAATAAGCATGGAGTAGCATGTCATACATAGAATCAGTCATAAAGTCAGATGCATCACACAACTTCAAGGCAAAATCAAGAACCACAGAAATCCAAGACAGCAAATAGTCAGATCCATAGCAATGCATCAAAGTATAGTCAAAGACATCACCAAGTCATAACAGACAAAACAGTCAGATCACCAACCATGAAAACAAGATCAGAGTACATCCATAATCAATCGTCAGCGGGGGGTGGTCATCGGCCTACATGGGGTCATCAGTCGTGTCATCGTCAGGTATGAAGGACCCCGGTGCAGTACTGCCAGAGGGCGCAACTCCAGGAAACGTATGCTGGCCCCACTCCTCGTACCAGGTCTGCTGCTGGGAGCGAATCCCAGAGACGTCCGACTCTAGTGCGAGTAGCCTGCGATCGAAAGATCGAAACTCAGACCAGACCTCCTGTCGCCAGAGCTCGGAGATGTGAAACTCGTGATGCATCGTCAGCTCCAGCTCCAAACCTGCCAGCGGATGTAGGGATCTGGCTCGTACTCATAGGCAGCTCCTGCGGCGGGCGCCTCCTGATGTGCAGCTGGAGCTGCTGGTACCTGAAAATGTGTGCCCCTAGGAAGCTCGTCTAGACCTCTCCCATCCTTCCATACAAGACTCTGATCGTCAGCCTAACAATGATGCTAGATTTTGCAAATGCGCGTCTGCCCAGTCGGCAATCCTGGCGAACCATGGGTACTGTCCTGCCCTTGGTCACATCAGCACCAACTGACTGAAGCCAATCAGTAATGATGTGACTGAAAGGCATGCAGATAGTGCGGTGGCTGGGCTCTCTATAAGATATGATCGACTGAAAGATGCTCTCCATAATGTCAAAGTCCAAATGGCGATGCATGCCATAGAGCATCAAACAGTGATACGGATGAATCTCAGTCAGGGGTTTGGAGGTGATCGGAAGAATACAGTTGGTGATTATCTTGAAAAGAATGTAATCAATAGGAGAAAGTCGAAGGGCCGCAAAGGTAGAAAAATCAGGACCTAACTCATCGAGGCCAGCTGGTCTGGGATGTCCAAAGAAATGCTCGTAAATGCCATCGGGGGTGACACCCTCAAATGGAGGCAGTAAGGGGTCAGGAAGCTCTGGGTAGATGGAATAGAAATTAGGGGATCGTCGAATGCAGTTGGTAAACTAGACTTTCTTAAAAGAAAGTGCCCAAAATTGCGAGATTTCGAAAATTGATTTTCAGAATAATTGTAAGTTTCCGGTACAAAGAAAACTTACGTGCTTCGCCGCTATCATCTGATCAGAGAGATTATAAGTAGGAATGACATACAAATTGAGAGAGTTCCCACTGAAAGGAATATAGCGGATCCTTTAACTAAGGTCTTGCCTCAAAGCAAGTTTGAGGGTCATGTTAGAGCCTGTGGTATTGGATACCGTAGCGATTGACATTAGGCCAAGTGGGAGTTTGTTAGTGATATGAGAGAAGTGTCCTAAGGCAATCGCCTTATGATTGTAAAATATTTATATTAATAAATGATAATTCACTATTTGAGTATACATGCTTGTGTATTTGATTGGGATCTTAAACTCATCTACTGAATGTCCGCAATACAACTCACAGCATAAGAGAATTTGTGATGAGATCACAACTAGTGATTATCTCTAAATGCGCAAATGTGAAGTATTGAAAATATCCCTAGTCGATGAATTGATAAAAACGGACACTATCAATTCTGTTGAGACTAGCATGGGTTATTCTCTAATCAGCTGATTCTCACTGGCTGGTGGCATTGGGATGCCAGGAGATAAACATGGATGCTAGTTAAGGGAAATAGTTCATTGGAGTGACTAGCTGTAAGACTTCATATGGGAATCTACATGTAGATATGTCAATGAAGATCTTACTGCGGCTTAAGTGCGATGTTCCTTTGACTTGCGGTGTTCAAGTCATCTTGGTCATGGAGACTTATACTTTGACATCTTAAGCAAGCATCTCCAAGGAGGTGTGGACCCAGGATGATCGGGTATAAGCCGAAGTGCCTGAAGATGTTTGAACAGCCTACAAAGGATTCACCACTCCTTGCGAGGAGATGTATACCCAGGCCTATCGTCGGATTGTTACTCAAAGCCTCTGGCCAGAGCATATCATGTTTAGAGTGAGAGTCTCTGAAATACATGAGAGTAATTAGAAATCTAAAGGACGAGAAAGACACTACTTGGGCTAGGTGTGACGTAGTCAGCCTAGTGGGGACTGACACCATTGACCGTGTCCTGAACCAAGTGGGTATAAGGTGGCGAAGGGAATGGGGCACGATTCATTAGAGCTGCTGAAGGGTTTCAGAATAATTTCTTCTGAGGTCAAACCGTTGATCTTTTGATTAATTGGGGATCATGATGTACTACTAGGTGCCACTCATGATCGTTCTATAATTAGTTAATTATAGACGGCCAACATAAATCGAAAGCCTATTTAGTCACACACACTACGAGTAATCCGAGGGATTTAAAACGAGTTGAAAATTGGATTTTCCGATCAAGAGAAATAAGTCGAATCTGAGTTAATCAGAGGCGCAATGGAAGCTAAAAATGGCTAAGTCTTTTGAAGGCTTTTGGGCGAATTAAATGAGTTTAATTCGCGACCGGTTCGGATCGGTTTTGGCCCGCCAAAGAGGGTGTTAACCCTCCTTGGGTGGCCGGCCATTAAAGGGAGAAAAACCAATTTAATTGGTTTAATTAATAAGATAAATCAAGCACGATTTATTTTATAAATTATGGATAAATAAATTTGTATAAAGAAATTTATATAAATAAATTTATAGAAATTTATTCTTTTATTGAAGATTAAAATAATCCATGAATTGGGTTTATTTTAATTTTATAAAATCAATTATGAATTGATTTTTCCATAATAAGAAAGTTTATAAATTTCTTATAAAATTTATTCTATAATTTAAAGAGAAGAGGAATTTGTTTTATTATAAATTAGTTATAATAAAACTTGGTTTAAACGGAATTAATTCATAAGAATTTATAGGATAAATTTCTTATGATAAATAATTAGTTTTATTATAAAGTTAGTTATAATAAAATTCATAAGAAAATTTATAGGATAAATTTCTTATGATAATTAATTTGTTTTATTATAAATTGGTTTATAATAAAGACTCGGTTTAAACGGAATAATTAATAAGAAAATTTATAAGATAAATTTCTTATAACTAATTCCGTTAATTCCGTTAATTCGGTTTGGAGGGAGACTTAGCAAAGGAGTTGCTACTATATAAAGGAACCAAAGGCTAGCCCTTATTCCTACATCAACTAATTCAAGTAATTGAATCATAGAGCTCTCCCTCTCTCTCTTAATCTCTTCTCTTCTCTTCTCCCTCTCCCTCTCTTGCCTAGGGCCGGCGCCCACTTGGAGCCTAGGGCCGGCGCCCACTTGGTGACTTAGGGCCGGCGCAACTCCTCCCTTAGTTGAGGTTGGCGTGAGCTTCAAGAAGAAGAAGGAGAACCCGAACGCGAAGAAGAAGAAGCGGATAGCGACTCCTCTCTTCTCGGAATTCGATTCCGTTACTTCGTTGGTTAGTTTCCTATCTTTCCTCTCTTGTTCATCTAGTTGTGCCTTCCGAGAATCTAGTAGTTCTCGTCGGCACAAAACTCGTGACTTTGCGAAGTCATCCCGAAGAGAACTCGGCGTGGACGCGAATAGAGGCGAAGCTTCCAAGGGACGCTACGGTTGGATCTCGTCCCTTACTTCGAGTTACGCGAGGTACTTGGTAAATTAGTTTACTTTTCGCAAACTTTTATTTTATGATTATGTCGATACACTATAAGGTTGCATGCTAGATACGAAGTTAAAATAATTTAGGAAATTATTTTATGCAAACTCTTCCGCTGCACATAAAAATTTTAAATTTTACGAACTCGTATCCTTGTCGACATGCACCCGATCCCAACAGAAAATTGCTCTCTCGACCGACCAAACTCCTCCACTACCGGAATGGAGGTTATTCCTTGATCGATTCCGACCGCCAGAAATAAACGGGAGTTTGTTCCTTCTTGCATTTTATTTCATTGCATGCTTCATTTTTATGTTTTCTAGAAGTAAAATTTTCTTTTAAAATGAGTTCTTGCTAATAAATGCTTGGGTAGTGTGGAAAGAATAAAGAGTCATTGTAGATACCATTTTATCCCTTTTGGCACTTTATTTCTTGCATGAGTTAGAATAAATGTATCCATCTAAATTTTCTTTATATCATTTTAGAGTCCCTTGAAAGCAAATTAAATTTGATTGTTAAAACTTAGGATTTGAGCCAATGAATGAAATTTCTTAGATGCTTGAGTACTACATAGCTATGGACTCTAGATTGATGACTTGAGATGAATTCTTTTTACCTAGTGAGGATTGGCCTAATATTTGTGAAACACACATGTGATTGTACTCTAGAACTTGCTTAGGTTCTTTCAAAACTATATTTCTATGATTGGATCACATTTGTAGCGGTGAATGATTTTGTTTCCTTCCCCTATATTTTCATATCAATTCTTGCAAGATTCCTTGTTGATACACTCATATTCTATATGTCCTTTCCCTATTTTTCTGTTATCATAATATGTTCCATGGACTTGGGTGCCTTAATATTTCTTGATGTTACTTTGCTCGAGATGGACAAATGTTTAAGTGTGGGGGAGTGCATTCGGAAACCTACAAGCAAACCGTGCCAAGATTGGGTTTCAAAAGAGTTAATGGAAAGTGAAGCATGTAATCCCTTCTTAGCATTTTATGTTTTAGATTTATAGTGGTAGATGAAAAAAAAAATTTGTATCAACAAGTGTAGTTGTGTGCCAAGTGGGTGCAAGAGCTAAAAGTGTATAAGTGGAGCACTTAGAACTCTATTATCATGGAAGGCTCCAAGTTGTGAGGTTGTGAATTTACGGAATCTGAATTGTAGATGGAAAAAAAATCAGAAATGGAGCAGCTGAATCACTGAAGAAACTTAGCTGCAGATATAAAAAAAAATAGAATAGTCAAAAGCAGAAAAGAAAAGAAAAAGAAAAGAAAAATATGAAGTATCAGAAGATGATTAGATTTCTGAGTTGGAAGATGGAGACAAGAAGTTAGATGAGTTCAAGATGTAGTGTTGATTGAAAGAAGACGAATCTTAGAAGATAGTTTCATGAATTCTGCAGATTTCAGCTACTGATCAGCCCCTGATCGGTCTCCATACTGATCAGGAGCTGTTCAGTCCGATCCCTAGTCCGATTAGGCAGTGTTTGATCGGTCCAGTGACCGATCAACAGAGTTGGCACTGAATGGCACTGAAGTCAGCACTGATATTTGAGGGTTCTCATCCAAATTAGCTGATCCCTGCTCCACCACAACTCTGAATTCATTGAGAGGATCGTAAAAGAGGGCAAACTGCATTAGAAACATATTTGAGTATCCAAGTCTCCCACTTTCGTTATTTTTCCATATTTCCTTATCATACCATATTTCCTTATCATACCATATTTCCTTACCATGTCATATCTCTTTAGTTTCTTTATCATGAATCTTTGGTATCAAAGTTAATTGAACTTCTATTTCATTTCTATCATTTTATATTTCTTTACCTTGTTCAAATAAGCTTTTGTAGATGTGGATCCAAATCAAGAATGATGGTGGAGAGTAGATAATAAGCAAGCTTATGGTAGTGCAAGAACCATGATGTGTTTGAGTGAGCTCCACTTTAATCAAAAATGTAGAATTTAGGAAGAGAGCCACTAAAACTTCCTTTGAAAGGTTTTTTTTTGAGTTAATTCATCTCAATGAGTCATGAAGGATGAAGTATGCTAAGTTGTTGATTTAAGGACAAGTTACTAGTCCATTGAGTTTAGATTTTTGAGAATTGACAACCCTAGGTAATTTCCTTTCAATTGCTTCTAAATATGATTGAGAATAATCTAGGGGAATACATCTTAGTTTACTAGTTAGCTTGTGCGAGACGCCCAAGAGTAGGTGTGGGGGAGTTGATAATTATCATTTTGTTGATAAATTTAGGCTCTCAAATCCATGTTTTGATCCACTTTTCATATGCTTAAGTTTGCATTTACATTAGGTTTCATGAATTCTTTCTATTTTAGCTTTTGATTCAAATCTTTGTATATTTGAGATATTTTAGCACTAAAATGTGAATCTAATTTTGTAGGATTCAAATGATCATGGACGATCAAACTTGAGCCAGAATTGGATCCAGATCAAGGTGATCAAGCACCGGATTAATATGAGTCATCCGATCAAGAAATGGCTAGATCTGAGTCATCCATCAACTTCTGACCAATCTAAGCTCAAGATAGAGTCAATCATGACCATAGATCAAGATCTGAAAGTTTCATCCAAATCAGAAGCAATCTAACCGTCGGATCAAGCTTAAGTGGAGTTTCGACCGTCCATTCAAAGATCAGGGCAATCTGAGCCACCCGATCTAGATCTGAACTATCCGAGCCAAGGAGGAGTAGGTCAGAGCCACAGATCAAGATCTGGGAAGTTTGGTTCAGATCTGAAGAGATCCGACCGTTGGATGAGATCGGAATAATCGCAGCCGTCCAAATTCAAATGGGATTAATTTAAACAGACTTCTTCTCCGCCAAGCTCTGGGTTGCGTCGTCGCGTAGCTGCAGAGTCGCTGTTCTTCCCATTTTCTAGGTTTCTTCATCGTTTTGTTCCTCGTTTTCTTCTTAGATCGCACGCGACCGCATCAGATTCGTTGTTTGCAAGATTTCATGTAACACTCGCCCTTCCCGCCTTACGATGTAGGTGAAAGGCGACGCTACGCGAACACACATATACGCATATGGAGATCTTAATGCAGCGGAATAATTTAAAACTTCATACATATGCGTTTAAACCATGCAATTAAAACTTGAATCATATTGACATATCTTAGCTGTCATTCTTAAACATGGTTACTTGGAAAACTTAGCATTGTCGTAACATAAAAAAAAAGACATATCATGTGAGACATAACATTCTTGAACATGCTTGCATTAAACATAACTTATCCTACCATCAAGCTTTAAGCCAACATATTGTTCTAAACGAACACATCATGGTATAGCATGTTAACATCATAATTTAGCAATGATAAGTATTGCAATAAAGCACGATATAGAAATCAACATAGGTTGTTCATAAGCAACATAGGTAATAAAATTTTCCTAGTAAGTTGTTCTTTAGGAAAACCATCATAAAGTATAGCATGAAAACTAAAGATGACAATGCAAAACATAAGACATATGACAATTATGAGTAATAGGATCTTTTTCTTTTTCTTTTGCCATGTCACTGCCACACACACACTTGCCCCTCCTACTGCTTCCCTTAGCCTAGTTTCCTCTTGCTTGATCTGCGGTATAAGAAAATAAAACATATAAGCACATAGGCTTAGTAAGACCCTTTCCTACTCACTAAAATCATACGTCGCATATCGTCAATGGAAAGGGCATAACATAGAGAGTGTAACATAAAACAAAAGCATATCATGAGAAGGTATTGTTGGTGCAGGAAGCACCATATCGAACCTTGTTTTGATATTGGCAAAGGATTCAAAGTTAAGTGTTATTTGTTGTCTAAAATGCTCATTAAGTGTGCAGGAAACAAAGTCCTAGCGAAGGACTGCTAGGCACCTGGCGAAGGAATGTCAGGATACAAAGCCCTAGCGAAGGACTGCTAGGCACCTGGTGAAGGAATGCTAGGATACGAAGCCCTAGCGAAGGACTGCTAGGCACCAGGCGAAGGACTGCTTGGTACTGAAGACCTGGCGAAGGACAGTTGGGCACCTGGCGAAGGACTGCTGGGCAAAAGTCCAACCGGAGGAGTCGGTTGGCAACAGGTAAATTCTCCTGAGAGGAGTAGGTGAGGACGCGTTCCCCGTCGAGGGAACAGTAGGCATCGGTTCAACCTAGGGCTCCATTTTGGAGGCCCAAAGTCAGAACCAAGACAGCTATGGCTGTATAAACTAACATCTTATTGCTTTATGGTGTTTTGGACTAACCCTGGATGCATGACCGAAGGAACGAGTGTCTGCAGCTCAGAGAGCCTCAAAGGAGTGAGGCAACAGCTGACTAGGGCGCCCGGAGTGTCCCGGGCGCCCCCAAGGTGAACACAAAACACGTAATGAAAAAGAAGGCTTCGACAGTTCATGTTCGGGGCGCCCCCGTCCTCCCGGGCACCCCCGCTGCTCCCGGGCGCCCCTAGCGTCCCGGGCACCCCCTGCGCAAGCCATCGAATCAGAAGCCAACGAAGCCAAGGGATAAGTTCTGTCCCGGTCAACCCGGGCGCCACCAGCATCCCGGGCGCCCCAGTCAAGATCTGATCCCGAGATTGAAGGGATCAAAAGCTGACCAAGACGGAGGCGGATCGACCGACAAGTGGGGGGGCCTGACGTTCCGGGCGCCCCCAGGGCCTATAAAAGGGCCCTCGACCCCAAGGCTTCGAACAAGAATTCATTCAATGCTTCTACGCTCTTCTGCTCTCGCTCTCTGCTCCGGGAACCTCCCGACTCGAGACTCAAGCGCCGACGACGTCCCGCTGCTCCGAAAAAAGACAACCTACATCGGACGTCGGTAAAAGAAGAGTTTCTTTTGAAAGTTTACTTTACTATATTTGTAATTCAATACTGTAAACTGATTTGCGAACTTATAGAATTGCCCGCAGAAAACGGTCAACGACCGTGGGCCTTGGAGTAGGAGTCGACCTATGCTCCGAACCAAGTAAAACAACCTGTGTTTGCGTTTGATTATTTTATTCCGCTGCGTAATTTCTCTAATCCTAAAATCCGAACGTTTTCCGATATTCACCCCCCTCTATCAGTTCTCTCGATCTAACAAGTGGTATCAGAGCGGGGAAGTTCAAATCTGGTGCAACCACCAGTTTGAATTTTTTTTGGATTTTTATATTTTTTTTCTCGTTCGAATTTCCTCTAATATATTTTTCGTTCGAATTTCTTCTCGTTGATCGAGGTTGGTGCAACACCACTCGATGAATATTTTTTTCTTATCCCGCACTACTAATCCAAGACCAATTCTTGGGACATTCTTTTTGTTTAGTTTACATTTCAGATACATGGCCATGCAAGAAGGATTTAGCACAGCCAGACCTCCTCTTTTCAGTGGAGAAGACTTTTCCCACTGGAAAAGTCGAATGGAGGTCCACCTGAAAACTCAGGTGGACATGTGGATCATCATCCAGTCCGGACTGGAGATCCCCAAAAATGCTGAAGGAGTACCTCAAAGCTACACAGAGTGGGACACCGCTCTGAAACGAAAAATTGAAGCAGATGCAAAGGCGACCCCGACCCTTCAATGCGGCTTAACAAAAGAGGAGCTGAACCGGGTGGGCCCTTTCAACAGTGGCAAGGAGCTTTGGGGAAAACTCATCGAGCTGCACGAAGGAACATCAGACACTCGAATCAGCAAGAGAGATCTGCTCTTGAACAAGCTGTACACCATCAAAATGGCCGACAACAAAACAGCAGCTCAGCTTCACGCTCGAATCCAGGAACTGATGAACGGACTGCACACCATCAGTCACAAGGTAGATAACCGTGACTTAATAAGGTATGCTTTAAATGCTTTCCCGAGAAATACCTTGTGGGCATCTATGGTAGATGCATACAAGGTTTCAAGGGACCTTTCAAAAATAAAATTAGATGAATTATTCTCTGAATTAGTATTACACGAACAAACTAACTACAATTTGGCCGAGAAAAGTATTGCCTTTGTTGCAGGTAAAACTGGAAGGACAACAAAGAAGAAGCCTCAACCTGAACCCGAGTCTAACTCAGACTCAGACTCAGAAGACGAAGAAGGAGATCGACCTAAGCTGGTCCGACTGGCCCGAAGCTACTACAAAGAATTGAAGAACCAAACCAACAGACGGAAAACAAGCCAAAGAAAGGACGAAACAGCTGAACCCGCAAAAGAAAAGAACAAGCCCAACGTAACCTGCTACGAGTGCAAGAAGAAAGGTCACTACAAAACGGAGTGTCCGAACCAAAAGGAGACCAAGAAAACAAGAAGAAAGAAAGCACTCCAAGCATCCTGGGATGAATCTTCCTCAGAAGAAGAAGAAGAGGCACCCCAGTCAACCCTACTAGCCCTGACTGCCTCCGTAGAACTTGAGACTGAGTCAGAATCAGAGCAGAACGATGGAGAACTCACATTTTTAGAAAATGGTGAAATCACTGTAAGTGGATTTTCTAGAGTACAATTATGTGAATTGATATCCTATCTTTCTCGAGATTTAGCAAAAGCCAAACTCCGAATCAAATCCCTCCGACAGGAAGTAAAACTCCTGAAAGAGGGAGCTGATTCTAAACCCTTAACCGAGAAGGTTCAAGAAGGAACTCCTACTCAAGTTGAAAAACTTGAGAAAGAGAACTCCTCCCTGAAAACTCAGGTTAAGGATCTTAGATCAGCCTTAGAATGATTCACCTCTGGTTCCAAGAATCTTGACATGATTCTTGGAAAATAGAAGTCAGTTCTAAATCGATCCGGACTTGGATATAGAACCAAATCTAGACAAAGATTCTATTTTGCTGTACTGAACCAGTCCAGACCAAAAGTTCAGGCATGGGTACCAAAACTATGCCTGAACCAACAAACTGGATCAAATCAATATTGGATCCCCAAGGACAAGATTCACATCTTGCCAAACCATTATTGTGGCTATAGTCCAGGGGGAGCCAAATTGAAAACAATATTTATTGTTAGATAGAATTTAATTCTTGATTGAAATTTGCCTGTCTGATTGTTTATTTAATTTCTGCAATTTACCATGCTTAGACTTATGTTAGTTTAAGGACTAAACAAACTTAACTGAAATTTGAACAACGTAGTATTGGGTGGAGGTGAGATGATAGTACGTTAGGGAAACCAATTCTAATAAGATCAAGTATACTTGGTCTCTTTAGACTGGTGAAACTAGCCGAAGTTACCGATCCAAAACCCAAACTAGTTAGACCAGAATTTTTCAAAGATTAATTTTGAAAATGAAATTTCATTGAAAGGCTTTGTCAAGGAAAGTGTTGATGATCCAATAAGGCTACGGCCAAAGAAGGCCTAGTGCCTCGCCAAGACCTGGAAGCCAATCTCTGAAATTCAAATTCAGATTAGTCTTTGTAAAATTCAAATCTAACAACAATTTTCTGTTACTTTTAGACTTAAATATTTTTTTAAAAATTAATTCAATGGTTTTCAAAATTAATTAAGATTTTCAAAATAAATCATGTTTTTCAAAAATTCTTTTATCAAAACCTGTCTCACAAAACCTGTAAGGCTAACGTGATTGAAAACCCTAGATTGGGTGAGACAGAAAAATTAAACTCAATTGTAATTCCTGTAAATACCTATAGCACAGAACATAGTCAAACCCTGGTCAACATAGTCAAACCTTGGTCAACCTGGTCAAATCATGGTCAACATAGTCAAACCATCTTCAAAGCAGTCAAACCATAGTCAAAACAGTCAAATCATGGTCAAACCAACTAAACCATGGTCAATATTCATCACCTCCTATGCACTCTGGGCGCCCGTGACTCCTCGGGCGCCCCCCCATACCTTTTCCAGCTCTCTAGGCAAAAAGCTGCCTCTGACCATTGACCGGGGCGCCCGGAACCACGCGGGCGCCCCCATCACACTCAATGTAGCAAAAGTTGCAAAGTAAGCCTGACTATGGCGCCCGGGCCACTCCGGGCGCCCACAACAGACCTAGTCACTGCCTTTGGCAGTGACCACTGTCCCGGGCGCCCGGGAGCTCCCGGGCGCGCCCCCAATGTAATGCCTATAAAAGGGATCCGAATCCCCTTCTCTTCCCACACCAAAAATCAACTTCTTTCCTCACTTCCTTCATTCCAAGAAGATCAAGTGACACTTGTGCTTCCTCAATCTCACCATGCCTCCCCGGTATGATTTATTTTGGATTATTTTCTTAAATTCTTTAATGCATTTAGAATTATTCCTTTCTTATAAATGCATGCCTCTTAACTTAGAAAACGCTGCGCAAACCAAGCGAACCCCGGTGCCGAACCGAGTCCCGACCCTAGGTTCCCGACTCTAGAATTGTGTAATAAGTTTGCTCGAACCACCTACAAGCCTATCAAAATAAGCTATCTTAATAGACATTTCTTTACCCAATCCTGTCCCTTAGCCATGAACGTCATAAACTTTTATCAACTGGATAATCTAGTATTCTGCACTCATACTATTAATGAATCCTTATGTGCAGAATTCTACAATAACCTAGTTCGACAAGACAATCTCATGTTTTACACTACTGTTCAAGGGATACCCCTGTCTATCACCCCTACCTTACTTAACCGATTCCTTGGACTACGACCCTCCCAGTCCACATTTTGCTGCTATCCACCTAGGAACCCTCCATTTGATCCTCCCTACTCTCACATTACTTTAGACACTCTCCACTCCTATTTATATAAGGAAGCTAGACTCCCCGCAAATAGACGATTCCAATCCGTTGACCTTCAGGCACAGGACTACACCTTGTACAGAGTCCTGGTCCGCTGTATCTTACCACTCTCCACTAGAGATGTCGCGACCATGCGACCTTTTCATGCCTTCCTACTGTATGCCCTGATCCATCACCTTGACATTGACATTGGACTACACATGTTTCATACTATTCTGCATGCGTCCAGTGTTACGACCCAGGGACGAGTGCGCACTCCATTCTGCCACATCATCACCTCCCTCCTTCATCACCACGGTCGTGACATTACCATGGGTGAAATAACCGTGATGACCGACTTTGATGAAATAGGATTTAGGAACTTCTCTTTAGCGGGTCTAGAGGTATCGGCCACCGGGGTTTTGAGTTGGAGACGACAGCAAGCCGGGGCTCCGATCGACTCAGACGAGGAGGTAGACGTTGACGTTGCAGATCTGGCAGTTGAGGCTCGAGCACACATAGACGAGCCCCCTCCACCGACACTCTACGATCGAGTGACACAATTGGAGACACATGTCCAGAGCCTCCGAGAGGAAGTGGAGGCCAATCATGCCGAAAACATGGAGACAAATCTGGGCTACTACACCGAGTATATAAGCGCCCTTAGAGCTGAGAGGGAGGCCAGAGATGCACAGTATCACAAGATGATGACACTATTTCGATCATGGCAGCCTGGCTCATCTGACCACCCTGGCCCTTCATCCTAGTTAGACTATTTCAGCATTGTACTAACTAAAAACTTGACTCATGTTTGACTCTACCGGACCTCTGGTTGTCCAGTTAATCTATTTTGTTTGACTATTTATTTGACTTGAGTATATGATCACGAATTGTGCTCTGTAGAATAGGTTAACTATACTTTTGATTTTCTTACTGTTTTACTTAATTTCAAAATCAGTTTTTTTAAAAAAAAATTTTACTTAGTTTTATTTCAAAACTACCCCCTTTCAAAACTAGGGCTTTTTCGCAAATAGACTTAGCCTAGGCCCTAACCCTAGAACTGCATGCACCTATAGATTTAGAAGTCAGCATCTCACAAGCACCTTAGGGTACTTTTGATTGATAACCTAGAATGGGTTGAGATGCTTAGGTCTTTGCCTTAATTCAAGATGCTTTAAGTCAGTGCATCTGCAGTAATTGGGGCACTAAATACAACTTACAAAGCAATCAAGTTAAGTGTCAAGTTTAGAAAATCTAACTTGAACAGAAACACTTAAACTTGACTAACCCTAGCAAAAACTACTGTTTATAACAGTTAGTAAGTAGCTAATTGGGTTAGACTGGTCCCTACAAGAGAAAATTAACTGATTTGGTTTAAGTCTTATCTGTTGGTGCCCCGGTTGGTTTTGATGTGATCAACCAAGTTAGGTTAGGTTATGTTAGTTTTAATCCCTCTGCTAAGTGTGCAGGAACTTAGGTACGGAGGAAGTCGAGCGTAAGACGCAGTGGACGAGAAGGATTGCACGGGAAGTGAGCCGACGGGCTCGGTACAATCCGAGGGACGCGGAAGCTGCGGAAGAGTACGTCGGTGGAGCGTGAAGGACGCGCGCGACGTCCGAGGGACGAGAAGCCGGAAGGAAGCACGCTCGAGGGGCGAAAGGTCGGAGTCGGGTTCGGTGAGCCTAACTCCGATTGGTCAGAAATCATCCAGAAGATCTACTTACGAACAGTCAAGTTGCCTTTGACTTTGACTTGGATCAAGACAAGCGCGACGTCTTTTATTAAAGCTTTTAATTAAAGCTTTTATTAAAATGGCTTTTAATAAAGACGAGCTTCGAAAGAGCAATCTACAGCTTTTATTAAAGCT
>JAGFNQ010003746.1:181938-220879 GCA_024364735.1 Boesenbergia rotunda
GTTGAGGCTCGAGCACACATAGACGAGCCCCCTCCACCGACACTCTACGATCGAGTGACACAATTGGAGACACATGTCCAGAGCCTCCGAGAGGAAGTGGAGGCCAATCATGCCGAAAACATGGAGACAAATCTGGGCTACTACACCGAGTATATAAGCGCCCTTAGAGCTGAGAGGGAGGCCAGAGATGCACAGTATCACAAGATGATGACACTATTTCGATCATGGCAGCCTGGCTCATCTGACCACCCTGGCCCTTCATCCTAGTTAGACTATTTCAGCATTGTACTAACTAAAAACTTGACTCATGTTTGACTCTACCGGACCTCTGGTTGTCCAGTTAATCTATTTTGTTTGACTATTTATTTGACTTGAGTATATGATCACGAATTGTGCTCTGTAGAATAGGTTAACTATACTTTTGATTTTCTTACTGTTTACTTAATTTCAAAATCAGTTTTTTTTAAAAAAAATTTTACTTAGTTTTATTTCAAAACTACCCCCTTTCAAAACTAGGGCTTTTTCGCAAATAGACTTAGCCTAGGCCCTAACCCTAGAACTGCATGCACCTATAGATTTAGAAGTCAGCATCTCACAAGCACCTTAGGGTACTTTTGATTGATAACCTAGAATGGGTTGAGATGCTTAGGTCTTTGCCTTAATTCAAGATGCTTTAAGTCAGTGCATCTGCAGTAATTGGGCACTAAATACAACTTACAAAGCAATCAAGTTAAGTGTCAAGTTTAGAAAATCTAACTTGAACAGAAACACTTAAACTTGACTAACCCTAGCAAAAACTACTGTTTATAACAGTTAGTAAGTAAGCTAATTGGGTTAGACTGGTCCCTACAAGAGAAAATTAACTGATTTGGTTTAAGTCTTATCTGTTGGTGCCCCGGTTGGTTTTGATGTGATCAACCAAGTTAGGTTAGGTTATGTTAGTTTTAATCCCTCTGCTAAGTGTGCAGGAACTTAGGTACGGAGGAAGTCGAGCGTAAGACGCAGTGGACGAGAAGGATTGCACGGGAAGTGAGCCGACGGGCTCGGTACAATCCGAGGGACGCGGAAGCTGCGGAAGAGTACGTCGGTGGAGCGTGAAGGACGCGCGCGACGTCCGAGGGACGAGAAGCCGGAAGGAAGCACGCTCGAGGGGCGAAAGGTCGGAGTCGGGTTCGGGTGAGCCTAACTCCGATTGGTCAGAAATCATCCAGAAGATCTACTTACGAACAGTCAAGTTGCCTTTGACTTTGACTTGGATCAAGACAAGCGCGACGTCTTTTATTAAAGCTTTTAATTAAAGCTTTTATTAAAATGGCTTTTAATAAGACGAGCTCGAGAGAATTAAGCTTTTATTAAAGCTTTTAATTAAAGCTTTTTTAAATCACACGTGGATGCAATCTACATGCGAATTAAGCTTTTATTAAAAGCTTTTAATTAAAGCTTTAAAGGAGCCGATTAAAGGAGCAATCCACACTTTACCAGCCTTGAAGCAATCGTTTCAAAGGAGCCGTTGAGAAGACCATTTGAGCCGTTGAAGACCATTTCAAAGGAGCCGATCAAGTTATCTCTTTTAATTAGAGTTTAAAAGTTGATTGAGATAATCTTAGATCTACGATCAAGATAAAACTCAATCTTGTATCAACGGTCAAGATCATATCACTCAACCTATAAATAGGCTTAGAGATTCAGAGTCAATTCATTCAATTCTATTGTAATTCTCTCTAAAGTCTAGTGTGCTTCAGTTGTAAGGCTTCTCCGCCACAAGGAGAGTTTTTTTGCTTTAACCGTCTAGGAAGCAACGACCAAGTTGCAACCTAGTTTTTTTTTAATAGACGAGTTCTTCCAATTCTTTTATTTATTAGCCAGCCGTCTATTCACCCCCCTCTAGCCGGACCAACCCGATCCAACAAGTGGTATCAAAGCCAGGCCGCCGCAGAAGGACTATCCGCCAACTGCAGCAAATTTTAAGATGGTTGGACCAGCAATATACCCGCCTAAATTTGAGGGGGAGTTCGCGGCATGGAAACGGAAGATGCAGGTATTTTTTACTACAGATTATGAATTACTAATTATTATGAAAAATGACTATGCAGATCATAAAGACAATGAAGGAAAGATCAAGGATCCTGATTTTTGGAACAAGAAGGAACAAATTGATGCTGTAGCAAATGGAAAGGCAGAATTTCATCTGCTGACCGTCCTCCCAGAGCAAGATGTGAACCGGATCGGTATGTACGAATCGGCGAAGGAACTTTGGGAAAAGTTCTTGGAACTCCACGAAGGAACCTCGGAAGCAAAACTTGCACTACGAGATGTTCTTCGAAGCCGACTGACCAATCTACGGATGGAAGACGGAGAATCTGTTGCGAGATTACATGCAAAGGTAAAAGAACTAATCACAAGCCTCGAAAATCTCGGAGAAAAGGTAACTAATCGCGATGCTCAAAGGTATGCTCTAAACGCGTTTCCGAGAACCCCGGAATGGACCTTGGTAATTGATGCATATTATATTTCAAAAAATCTAGAAATAAGTACTTTAGAAGAGTTGTTTTCTACTTTAGAACTTCACGAATCATGCTTTGTAGAAAAGAACAGGAAAGCTGACAATATTGCGCTAAAAACAAGGAAGATCCAACTCGACGAAGAATCTTCAGCGGATGATGAAGAAACAACACTAGCGGTAAGAAAATTATGTAAATACATTAATACTAACAGCTCAAAAAAGGTGCAGAGAAAGAAAAAACGAACGGTCCGATGCTACAACTGCAATGAGGAGGGACACCTTAAAGATCAGTGCCCTAAACTCAAGAACCAGCCAAAGAAGAAAAAGGCACTAAAAGCCACCTGGGACGAGACCTCGTCAGATGAATCGGAAGCCGAAGAGTTTGTCGGACTTGCATTGATGGCAAGCCACCAAGACGAAGATGAAGAAAGCACCTCGGGAGAAAGCAGCAATGAAGAGGAAGATCCTAACTTCGAAACCGACCCGGTAAGTGAGGTATGTCTACTTCCACCTGCTCGAATCTACTCGGTAATAAAATCCATGCTTAAGACAATGAATAAATTGGAGATAGAAAACTCTGAGTTAAAAGAAAAATTTGGCACTATATGCTCATCTGTTCTATGCGACCAACTGAAAATAGAAAATGAAAATTTAAAGAATTTAGTGGAGAAATTAGAAAATGATATTGCATGTTTAAGAATTAAAAAGAATTTTTATCCTGAAAATATGAATTGGTATGTTAAAAATCATAGGGGTCAGCTTAGAAAAATTCCTAGAAATTATATTCCTCCAAAGTTTTTGATTAACCCCGTAGATGAAAATTTATTTTGGGTCCCAAAATCAATATTGAATTAATTTTCTGGTATTTATGAAAAATAAAATTGACTGATATTTTTTTTTTCAGTACTTGGCATACTTATCATGAATTTATTAGGATTTTTTATTTTGTATGAATTTAATAAAAAAAATTATTAATTAAGTGAAATTTATATTTTTCCTTCCCTATTTTTTATCCCATTTTTGCTGTGATCAAAGGGGGAGAATAGTTTATGTTCACGGGGAGGTTATGTACATGATTGCAAATTTTTCATGTTTAAATCTGTTACAGTATTTTTTATTGTTTGTTGTTTATCCCTAACTAAACTTGGGTTGATGCACATCAAAAAGGGGGAGATTGTTGGTGCCCTGGTTGGTTTTGATGTGATCAACCAAGTTAGGTTAGGTCCTGTTAGTTTTAATCCCTCTGCTAAGTGTGCAAGAACTTAGGTACGGAGGAAGTCGAGCGTAAGACGCAGTGGACGAGAAGGATTGCACGGGAAGTGAGCCGACGGGCTCGGTACAATCCGAGGGACGCGGAAGCAGCGGAAGAGTACGTCGGTGGAGCGTGAAGGACGCGTGCGACATCCGAGGGACGAGAAGCCGGAAGGAAGCACGCTCGAGGGGCGCAAGGTCGGAGTCGGGTTCGGGTGAGCCTAACTCCGATTGGTCAGAAATCATCCAGAAGATCTACTTACGAACAGTCAAGTTGCCTTTGACTTTGACTTGGATCAAGACAAGCGCGACGTCTTTTATAAAAGCTTTTATATTAAAGCTTTTAATTAAAGCTTTTATTAAAATGGCTTTTAATAAGACGAGCTCGAGAGAATTAAGCTTTTATTGAAGCTTTTAATTAAAGCTTTTTTAAATCACACGTGGACGCAATCTACATGTGAATTAAGCTTTTATTAAAAACTTTTAATTAAAGCTTTAAAGGAGCCGATTAAAGGAGCAATCCACACTTTACCAGCCTTGAAGCAATCGTTTCAAAGGAGCCGTTGAGAAGACCATTTGAGCCGTTGAAGACCATTTCAAAGGAGCCGATCAAGTTATCTCTTTTAATTAGAGTTTAAAAGTTGATTGAGATAATCTTAGATTTACGATCAAGATAAAACTCAATCTTGTATCAACGGTCAAGATCATATCAGTCAACCTATAAATAGGCTTAGAGATTCAGAGTCAATTCTTTCAATTCTATTGTAATTCTCTCTAAAGTCTAGTGTGCTTCAGTTGTAAGGCTTCTCCGCCACAAGGAGAGTTTGTTGCTTTAACCGTCTTGGAAGCAACGACCAAGTTGCAACCAAGTTTTTTTTAATAGACGAGTTCTTCCAATTCTTTTATTTATTAGCCAGCCGTCTATTCACCCCCCTCTAGCCGGACCAACCCGATCCATCATTATCATGAATTGGTTCAGTACAGCAAAATCATGCAAATATTTTCCTTTATGGAAGTTATTTCCTTATGCAATTTATTTTCTGCTATATTTATTTGTTTTTGATATATGGCAAAGGGGGAGAGATAGGAAAGGAGAGATAGGAAAAGAGAGAGTTTAAAATTTTCTAGCTCAAAAATTTTTTTTAACTCTATCCTTTATTCAAAAAGTACTAAGTTTCTCAAAGCACTTAAGGTTTCAAAAGGTTACTAAAGTACCTAAGTTCTCAAGCTTTTCAAAACTTTTCTAAGTACTTAAGCTTTTCAAAACTTTTCTATGTACTTAAGCATTTCAAAACTTTTCTAAGTACTTAAGCTTTTTAAAACTTTTCTATGTACTTATGTTTTTCAAAATTTTTCAAACTCTATCTTTAATTCAAAAAGTACTATGTTACTAAGTACTTAAGTTCTCAAGTTTTCAAAATCTTACTAAGTACTTAACTTTTCAAAATTCTACTAAGTACTTAAGCTTTCTTATTATGTACTTAAGTTTTTAAGTTTTCAAAAAAGTGCTAAGTACTTTAAACTGAAGGTTCTTAAAAGTTTCCTAAGTACTTAAAACTGAAGTTTTTTCAAACTCTAAGTACTAACCAAGTACTTTAAAACTTAAAAGTTTTCAAAACTTTTGAGTACTTTAAACTTAAGGCGTCAAAATTTTCGGTACTCAAAACTTAAGTTTTCAAAACTCTTCTTAAAGTTTTCAAAATTTGTCAAAGTGGTTAAATTCTTGCCAAAGTACACACCGAAAATCATTTTGGAAAATATAAGCTTTAAAGCTTAAAATTTTTTTTAAAAACCATCTTCAGACTTAAAACCTATTTTCAAAAACCCCACGAATTTTTGAAAAATCTAGGGGGAGATTCCTTCCTGGGAGAGGGAACAAAAGGTAATTTTTATATGCTTTGATTAAACTTAACTTTTTGAACCAGGGTTGCCATAAATCAAAAAGGGGGAGATTGTTGGTGCAGAAAGCACCCAAGTCGAACATGAGTTTAGATAATGGCAACAGGGCTCAAAAGTTAAGTCTTACTTGTGATCTAACATGTTACTCAAGTGTGCAGGAAAAGTCCTAGCGAAGGACTGCTAGGTACTGGCGAAGGAATGCCAGGGGACTAAAGTCCTAGCGAAGGACTGCTAGGCACTAGCGAAGGAATGCCAGGGTACTGAAGCCCTAGCGAAGGACTACTAGGCACCAGGCGAAGGACAGCTTGGGACTGAAGACCTAGCGAAGGACTGCTAGGCACCGGGCGAAGGATAGCTCGGTATCCAAGACCTGGCAAAGGACCGCTGGGCAAAAGTCCAACCGGAGGAGCCGGTTGGCATCAGGTACATTCTCCCGAGAGGAGTAGGTGAGGACGCGTTCCCCGTCGAGGGAACAGTAGGCATCGGTTCGACCTAGGGCTCCATTTTGGAGGCCCAAAGTCAGAACCAAGACAGTTAAGGCTGTATAAACTAACATCTTATTGGTTTATGGTGTTTTAGACAAACCCTGGATGCAGGACCGAAGGAACGAGTGTCTGCTGCTCAGAGAGCCTCAAAGGAGTGAGGCAACAGCAGACCAGGGTGCTCGGAGTGTCCCGGGCACCCCTAAGGTGAACACAAAACACGTAATGAAAAACAAGGCTTCGACAGTTCATGTTCGGGGCGCCCCCGTGCTCCCGGGCGCCCCCGCTGCTCCCGGGCGCCCCCGGCGTCCCGGGCGCCCCCGGCGTCCCGGGCGCCCCCTGCGCAAGCCATCGAAGCAGGAGCCAGCGAAGCCAAGGGATAAGCTCTGACCCGGTCAACTCGGGCGTCCCCAGCGTCCCGGGCGCCCCGGTCAAGATCTGATCCCGAGATTGAAGGGATCAGAAGCTGACCGAGACGGAGGCGGATCGACTGACATGTGGGGGGGGGGGGGGGCGCCCCCAACGTTCCGGGCGCCCCCAGTGCCTATAAAAGGGCCCTTGACCCCAAGCCTTCGAACAATAATTCATTCAACGCTTCTACGCTCTTCTACTCTCGCGCTCTGCTCCGGAAACCTCCCGACTCGAGACTCAAGCGCCGACGACGTCCCGCTGCTCCGAAAAAAGACAACCTACATCGGACGTCGGTAAAAGAAGAGTTTCTTTTCAGTGTTGACCAGGTTGACTAGGGTTTGACTATGTTGACCAAGGTTAACTCAGTTTACTAAGTTTGACCGATTAATAACTAAATCAAACAAGCCTTAGATTCTATCTAAAATGTGTCTATTGTGATATTTAACATGAAATTCACTATTTTGAAAAAAAATAGGGTGCAGTAAACTAAATTAATTTACAAAATAGAGATAATTTTGAATAACTTTTGCACACCTTTATATTTAAAAGGATAGTGAATTATACTTTTAGGTCCTAGATGTCTCACCCAGTTCTACGTGATCAAGCATGATAACCTTATGGGTTTTATGAGACAAATTTTAGTAGAAATAAGAAGTTATTTTGAAAAATCATGATTAATTTTGAAAAAGTTAAATTAATTTTGAAAAGCAATTGGTTTTGAATTTATTTTGAAAAAGAGTGTTTGAATCTATGATCAATTAAAATTTCAAACTACTTCAAGTGCTTTCAAGTATTTCTAGTGCTTCAAAATTTTCTAAGCATTTCTAAGTGTTTCAAATTTTTTAAGTGCATGTTTTTCCTAAGTAAAATTTTTTTTCTTAGTAAATAAAATTTGTCTGAGCAAAAACTTTTTGAAAATTTTGGTAAATGTTTCTAAGTAAAGTTTTTTTTTGATGAAAAACTTGTCTTAAAGATTTTGTTTTTCAAAATACACAAAGTGTTTCCAAACAAATTGTTTTAAGTGTGCAGATTTTTTTTAAAAACAAATTTTGTCCTAATTTTCAAAGTTGAAACTCTTTTTAGGAAAATTTGGCTTCAAAATTTTGCCTAAGTAATTTTTTTTTACAAAGCCTTGTAAGTAAAAGTTTTTTAAAACAAAACTTAGGCTTGCTTTTCAAAATGGAAAATTGACTAAGTGTAAAAAGTTGGTTATGAATATGTTTTTTTCAACACTTTGTCAAAAACTTAGAAGTTTTACAAAAACTCAAAACTTTCTATCCGAAACCTTGTTCGCCCATGTATTGTTTTTAATGTATGTCAAAGGGGGAGGAAAGGTCAAAGTTAAGTGTTTTAAGTGGTTTATAACACAAGTATTCAGGGTTTTAGGGGAAGTATGAGAAATAAAGATTTTTTTTTTCAACTCTACATTTATTCTGTTGATAAACAGTTATACTTCATTGTTTACCTGATGTTCTTAACTGTTATAAAGTTTTTACTTAACTTTGAATTGTGTTGCCATAAATCAAAAAGGGGGAGATTGTTGGTGCAGGATGCACCATATCGAACCATATTTTGATATTGGCAAAGGATTCAAAGTTAAGTGTTATTTGTTGTCTAAAATGCTCATTAAGTGTGCAGGAAACAAAGTCCTAGCGAAGGACTGCTAGGCACCTGGCGAAGGAATGCCAGGATACAAAGCCTTAGCGAAGGACTGATAGGCACCTGGCGAAGGAATGCTAGGATACGAAGCCCTAGCGATGGACTGCTAGGTACCAGGCGAAGGACTGCTTGGTACTGATGACCTGGCGAAGGATATCTGGGCACCTGGCGAAGGACTGCAGGGCAAAAGTCCAACCGGAGGAGCCGATTGGCAACAGGTAAATTCTCCCGAGAGGAGTAGGTGAGGACGCATTCCCCGTCGAGGGAACAGTAGGCGTCGGTTCGACCTAGGGCTCCATTTTGGAGGCCCAAAGTCAGAACCAAGATAGCTAAGGCTGTATAAACTAACATCTTATTGCTTTATGGTGTTTTGGACTAACCCTGGATGCAGGACCGAAGCAACGAGTGTCTGCAGCTTAGAGAGCCTCAAAAGAGTGAGGCAATAGCTGACCAGGGCGCCCGGAGTGTCCCGGGCGCCCCCAAGGTGAACACAAAACACGTAATGAAAAAGAAGGCTTTGACAGTTCATGTTCGGGGCGCCCCCGTGCTCCCGGGCGCCCCCGCTGGTCCCGGGAGCCCCCAGCGTCCCGGGCGCCCCCTGCGCAAGCCATCGAAGCAGAAGCCAGCGAAGCCAAGGGATAAGCTCTGACACCGTCAACCCGGGCGCCCCCAGCATCCCGGGCGCCCCCAGCGTCCCGGGCGCCCCGGTCAAGATCTAATCCCGAGATTGAAGGGATCAGAAGCTGACCGAGACGGAGGCGGATCAACTGACACGTGGGGGGGGCCCCCGATGTTCCGGGCGCCCCCAGGGCCTATAAAAAGGCCCTCGACCCCAAGGCTTCGAACAAGAATTCATTCAACGCTTTTACGCTCTTCTGCTCTCGCACTCTGCTCCGGAAACCTCCCGACTCGAGACTCAAGCGCCGACGACATCCTGCTGCTCCGAAAAAAGACAACCTACATCGGACGTCGGTAAAAGAAGAGTTTCTTTTGAAAGTTTACTTGACTATATTTGTAATTCAATACTGTAAACTGATTTGCGAGCTTATAGAATTGCCCACAGAAAACGGTCAATGACCGTGGGCCTTGGAGTAGTAGTCGACCTAGGCTCCGAACCATGTAAAACTACCTGTGTTTGCTTTTGATTGTTTTATTCCGTTACGTAATTTCTCTAATCCTAAAATCTGAACGTTTTCCGATATTCACCCGCCCCTCTATCGGTTCTCTCGATCCAACAGGTATTCATAAAGCATTTGACATGAGGAGGCATATAGATGTACATGAAAACATATAATCATATAGAAATGCTTAACATATAATGAATGTGCATAGAGCTCATGGCATAAGATGTACTTGACATAAAACATAAGCATATAAAATACTTGACATGGAATAGATGCATAACATGAGAGATAAGTGCATAAAATGATTAGCATGAGTTAAATGCACATAACATAAGGATGCTTATTTGAAAATCATAATTATAAGTACTTAAACATAAATCTCAACATCAAGGGGGGCCCCGACTTGTACCACATACATCCATCATTTGCGCGCATCCCTAAGTAAATGCAAGGTAGCTAGTCTAGACCTACTAGGGTACTAGGTTACCTTCAACCTAGGGACAGCTACGGTAGTCCAGAATCAAGGCATTCTAAGGAGCCTATCCCTGTTGGACAGCTACGATAGTCCCAGAACCGAGGCTTTCTAAGGAGCCCATCCCTTGGACCTTACTTGGGTCTGGTACAAGCCCATCCATAAAGTAAAATAGCTTCATATGCTTCTTTTTACATCATAAGAAATGCTCTTGGCATTTCTTCATTCATAGAACTTACATAGCATAATTAAAGACATAAACATGATCTTAATATAAGAAGCATGGTATAAAGCATACTTAGCATTTCATCATTCATAGTTAATGCATAACATCATTATGCCTTAAAGGCACAAACATAGACTTGATTCATAAGGTATGTCATGCACACATCATTATGCCTTAGAGGCATGAACATCATCTTAATTCATAAGGCATGACATACATACATAATTATGCCTTAAAGGCATAAACATCATCTTAGTTCATAAAGCATGCATGATCATGGTGCATAAGGTAAGCATGCATAGATAAATTTTTACATACATGGTACATATCACATAGCATACATGATCATGGTATCTATCATAAAGCATGCATGGGTAGGATCCATATGAACATGATACATACTACATAGGCTCATGACATTCAACATAAAACATGCGTAGGTCTACATAACCATAATATATATATCATAATACATATGTTCAAGGCATTTAACATAATTCATGCATAATTCTACATAAACATGATGCATACTTCACAACACATGTGTTCATGGTATATGGTTTAAAACATCCATGAATAAAATCTACTAAAACATGACACATAACATAAGCATACAAGGTCGTGATGCATAGCACATAAAGTTAGGGTTTAGGCACCATAAAATTCATACAACATACTTGAACATATATTTACATCATAATGAGCCATAAACAAGTACACTTGAAACCTTAGCCTAACCCAAACCTTAGACTTAAGTGCTTGGCCGAAAGTTTGTAAATGAAAGTCCCATTATTCAAGCAACATGTGAGGTACCATAACTAATGTAACGCCCATACAATACATACAATGTCATAGGAAGCCATTAGAACACATGATTGGGGCTAACCCTAATTCCTAGCATGGAAAGGGGTCTTGGCCGAAACCCTAGAGGGATCACAAGTACATGGAAAATTTGTATAACTCACAATTAACATCCATTGTATCATAGGGAATCATAATAAGCATGCTTGGAGGGTTAGATCTAATCCTAATCATGAAAAGGGGAGGGGGCCGAAACTTCATAAGGGGATTTGGGTGCTACAAAAATTCCACAACTCACAATTCATTCTTATTTTATCATGAGAAAGCATTAGGAAGTATAAGTGAGGTTTTAACATCATCTCAAGCCCTAAAATGGTGCTTGGCTGAAACTTATAGGAGCCATAATTCCATAGTTTTCTCAACATAGATCTCAAACAAATCTTTAATCAAGAAAGACAACATAAAAGCTGTTATACCACAGGTGAGGGAATCTTATCTCTTGTTGTCTTGGTTATAAACCTTAAATAGAGAAAAAGATGAAGACCTTCTTGACCTTAGAACACCCCTTGCCCTTGTAGTCTTGTAGGAAACCTTGGATCTTCAAGAGGGAGTCCTCTTGTGAAGTTTTCCAAGGGGAAAACTCCCTTGTGGGTCACGGCAAGGAGAAGGAAGAAGAGAGGAGAGGAAGAGCCTTGGTGGAAGAAAAAAAGAGAAAAATAACTTAAGTGTCTCTTCACTTCTCATCCATCTCTTTTATACTAAGTGAAGGGGCATGGTGCCTCTTCACATGGTGCCTCTTCACCTCCTTTAGCCTCAACTAAAATCTTCTTTCTTTTCCAATAGCACTCCCTTGCTAGGTGAATTTGTTAGTACATGCATGATGAGGCTTTGCCTTAATTCTAGGTCCAAGGTTCAATCCTTGGTGCATGCACTTTCTTTTTTATTCCATTTACTCTTATTTTTGGCAAGGCCCTCATAAGAGCCCACCAAGAGTTATGCTAATATTCTTAATTGGAACTCATTTCTATTTATGCAAAAATTCTACCCAAGGTCCACTAATAGTCATGGTACTAGAAGGGCCCATGTAAGGCCCATTAGTACTTAGCTTTTTAATCTATATAAGAAATCATGCTAAGGTTCATGCTAGTATTCATATGTTACTCAAGAATCCATATAGGCATGATCAATATTTTAAAGAAACATATTGAGAGGATTTTACGGGCGTTACATTTCAGATCATCCAGGTATATTTTTTGGTTAAATTTGCTAATCGATTGTGTTATAGGAAGTTTCATAGAGGGTTTTGCCGGAGCTTGTTTTCACCGATCGATCCACTGTCGATCGCTGGATTTCCGTCGTCCAGAGCTGTCGAAGCAACGGAGAGGGGTTCTCGAAGCTGTTCTGATAGTTTCTGAGGTCGATCGTCATCCAGTCAATTGAGGAGGAAATCGCGGAGTGAATCCAGTTCCTGAACGTTCACTACGATCGGGCAGACACGCCTCTGATCGGTCCCCAGTCCGATCAGAGGAAGTCCAGATCAGTCCAGCGACCGATCAGGAAGATCCAAATGCACCAATCCATTGCAACTTGATCCGGGAGATAGATCCTTCATTGGTTTTTAAGCTAGGGGGTTTATAGCTCATCCTTTGTGTGACGACAAAGGGAAGTCTTGTGATAAACTGATTTGATGTTTAATTAGGATAATATTTTGGTTCCAAGCATTTATGTCTTCAAGTTGTTTAGTTTGTTCTCAACTATACTCCAATTCAAGTTCTTAAGAATGTTTTGCTCTAATTTCCTTTGTCTTGCAATTAGTTTCTATGAAATTAATTCTTTGCAATTTATTACTTGCAATTAGTTCTTTAAGTTTCAATTCAAGAGTTGAATTTAATTGCTCAATTGTCATTTAGGTTAAGTTTAGTTTCTGCACTTCCTTAATTCATTACATGCTTAGCTAAGATCAGTCTATTTCGTTTCAAGTTGTTATTTCACCTCTTATCGCAAAACCCCCCATTTTATCTAGAAAATCCAAAATATCAAACGACAAATAACTTGCAAGCTTGAGTTAAACATTCATTCAACTAGTCATTGGAAAAATACGACCGGAGACCCCTCTACTACACTTTAACTTTGTTAGCCAAGGGTTTTCAATTTATAAATTTCTAAATTTGAGGCTCATTCGTGACACCTATTTTGTAGCACATCAGATATCCTACGAACATATGCACTAGATTCCAACTTGTCAGTGTCTCTTTTCAGCACAAGTGTTGAACTACTCATAATTTGAACATGCCTTAGACTTAGGCTTTCACTTAGTCCACATCTCTATGGTTTTTAAGAGACTACTGACCTAGACAGAATCAAGTATATACACCGTCGTATCTAGGACATATCCCTTTAAACAAATTTTGCTTATCTAGGAGAGGCTTATCATCTTCTTAACCTATTAACTTAAGAGACCTTCTTCCTTCCATGTGTTGCACCATTCTGTTGGGGCATACCAGGTGCAGTGAATTGGGATCAAATCTCAATTCTTTGATAAGTAAGTCCTACAACTATCCTTAGAGGTACTTGGCATCATGATCTAATCATAGTGTCATAAAACTTTTACTTTGATATTTCTTCTGCATCAGACTTGTATTCTTTGATCTCATCAAAGTATTCAGTCTTGTAGAACATCAAGTAAATATACTGTTTTCCGTTAAATATTTGTTTATAAAATAAATAAAGTATTCAAGGGTACCTCTATTCTAGATAGATTAGGACTTATACTTATCAGGTTGAACCAATTCCTACATATTTTTGGCTCTATGCCCCTAGGCTTAGAACAAGCTTATTTGGTTTTGTTACTTCTCTAGTAAGAGTCAAAAGCATCATATGGAAGAGAAGTCTTTCATCACCAATGAACCCAATGGCTTATTGGTTGATCACTTTAGAATCCCACTAGAGTTTAACAAACCAAACCTTAGAGACAAAATATATATTTGGTTCTACTTGGAAGGTTTTACTTCTCTTACATTAGTTAAGATGATAAACTATTAATTGCATCATGGGAACCTTTTGGTTTTATATACTAATTGCCTATCTATGTACTTCAATAGATATTCCTTCTATTCCACTTTTAACAAATAAAAGCAATAGAAAATATCTTATTCCAGAAACTGAACAAAAAGTTCTTTCCAAAAAACTAAGTACATAAAGGTAATCTCTATAAAGCCAAAACTATATCATCCTATGCTAAAGACATAAATGAAATAGATAAAACTCCCACTGCAAAAGTCACCTCCATAGCCCATCCACATAGTCAGTGATATCATCCTCTGCTAGCCGTCAAGTTTCCTGGAACCCCTGTACAAAAATGTAGGCATGATTAGTGGCATCCGTATCTACTCACCAGGTACCGGTAGATATCACCGCTAAACATGTTACAACAACAAAGAAGAAAATATACCTGTGGTACTACTCTAGCGACTGGGACAATCCGTCTTCCAATGCCCTGACTGCTTGCATACAAAGAACTTGCCTTTCGGCTTCTTTATGCATCCCTGAGGTCCCTGTAATCCTGCTACTTTCATTGCCTCAGAACGTTTCTTCTTCTTCTTTCCTTTCGGTTTAGAAGTAGAAACTACTTGAGCAATGAAAGTTTATGAACCTTGAAGAGAAACCACCTCTGCCGCCTCGAGTTCTGTCAGAAGATCTGCCCACGAATATGAACGCTTGTCCATATTGTAGCTTAAGCGAAACTTCTCAAAACTCACTGGTAGAGATTAGAGGATAAGATCGACCTGGGTTTCCCCATCGATCTAAGCTCCAAGGATTTCTATCTCCTTCAGCCAAGCCATCATTTTGAGGACATGTTCCCTTACGGGCATACCCTCAACCAAGATGGTTGTAGTCAGGTTCTTCATTACCTTCTGCCTAGCGGCTCGATTACTTTGACCAAAGAGTTCATCGAGTTTAGATGTTTTTTCATTGGTAATCGAAGAAGCCTGATTTTGATGACCTTCGGTCGTCTCATCTGCTTCTAGTCATTTCCCAAAATATTCAAACTCCTCTTCGGTATTAATCTCGTTAGACTTTTCGATACAGAACTCGGCAAGATCACACTTTGGTTCCTCGGCAGTAGAGACAAAATCCATATTTAATTCCCAATCCATTTTATCACTAGGGGCAGTTAATTAGTTTTCTCTTTGAATTAGGTCAAGTGGGTCTAGATCCATTTTAAAGCACCAGAGAATCATAACTATCACACACTTTAGATTTTAGAAATAAATTGATACCTCAAAACAATTTATTACAAAATCTACCAACACCTCAAAACATCGAGAATTTCGCAAGCCATGATGGTGTGGACATATACGAATTCTACATTTGTGAGAGGAGGTTTTACCCATTAATTTTACTATCTTGTCATCCTAACTTTCTGACAAGTAAAATTAATAGTTAGTCCTCTTCTACCCAACAAATAATAGCAGTGACTCCGATGGGGAGGATACTATTATTTGTATCTAAGTGTTTACCACTACACGACACTAAGAAAAATTAATTGCGATTATGTGTCTTCCGATGGGGAAGTACACACGCTCTTCAATAATTTTCTATAGTCTTTTCTGACCGAGTGATCCGTAGAACAAGCCCATCTGATGGGGAGGAAGGCACTCAGAGCCGACGCGCAGACTTGTTTGCATCACTTATCAGATTGTAATGGAGGCCATGGGACCCTTAGGGTCCCTTTACCACTTAGTTATTTGCGTTTGAGGTTTTTCACATGCACACACACAACAAGCACATAAACCAAATAATAGAGCTATGAAAAAAAATCCTAGATTTTTCCAACTATTATGGCCTTGGTCTCCAATGCACCTCCAGTCGTGTCGTCACCTTGATCACTCCATCCTATCCATGCGCAAGCCACCATAATGGATTCCCCGAGCTGAGATGACTAGCTTACTTATTTACATCCATTGATCCTATACTCCACGAATGAGTGTACATGTCATCTAGATCAAAAGTAAATAGAAAGCTTGGCTAAACAAGTGTCATATTTAATTACAAAAATTAAATAACTTATCTAGCCTCGTCAACCCCGAGGATTCAATTAATTTACATCATACACAATCAATCACATACAAACAACACAATTGCCATAACAGTTGGAATCTAGTGCCTGCAACACAAAGTTAGCCTACACACATCCAAATATTATCCAGCAAAACAATGTACATGATAATGTGCAGAAAAATAACTGAATCCTAAACACACAAAACTGGAAACCTCGCTCTGATACCAATTGTTGCTATGGCTTGGCGGTTTCCAAGACAACCACGGGATCGTATCTAAGAGACCTCTCTATGGCTACGGACTAAAAATTTAATCTAAATAGAGACTCGTCCCTCTAATGACTGACTCATCGTCGTGTTAATTAATCCAAGTTACAACTTAGCCAAAACTAAGGTTAAGGCCTTGTAACTTTCCGGATTAATTAACCACGGAAAAGACGACGATTTGGATCGCCGATTTTTGTGTTTATCTTCGGGGTCCAGTTGGTTAATTATTATCTATGATAGCAAATCAAAATAACCAACTAACATACATGAAATGACGAAGCAAAGTAATATGGCACAATTAAAACCTAGCAAAATAAAACTGGAGCTCGGGAGAATTATACCTCGTCGTTTACCTCGCAGTCTTCTACCTTATGACCCACCCTTCCTGGACGTCGTGTAGGCAATGATCTACCAAGACGTGGAGTTACCAAGGCACGCCAAAATCCATTCTTCAAGCCTCTTCCCTTTTTTGTAGCAAAAAACCCTAGCTTGGGTTTTCGGCCACCACCTTGTTGCCTCTCCTCCTCTCGCCGCCGACCACCACCGGCTCCCAGCTCCGGCCGGCCGAGAGGCAGCACTGAGAGGCTGCTAGGAAGATGAAGAAAGGGAGGAAGAAGCCGAGCAAGCTTCTTCTTCTTCCCCAAAACCCGCCAGAAAACCCTAGTCCTTCTCCTTCACCGTCGACGCCAAAACAAGAGGACAAACCTCTATTTTCCGACCACCGGAGACTCCTCCTTCCTTCTCCTTGGTTGCGCATGCAGAGGAGAAGACCACCGTGAGGGAAGGAGATGAGAATAAGGAGGAAGAAGGAAGGAAAACTCTAGTTTCCTTGCTTCATGCCGCCGGCACCACAAGGTTGATAAAACCCGCCGTCGGCGAGCCTCCGCCTGCAACTCTGCTCCAAGCCGAGCACCAGCGTGCTCCTCCCTCTCCTGCCGATCCTACACGCCCAAAGGATGAGCCGAAGATGAGGAGAAACCTCCTCTTCTTCCTCCTCCTTCTCGCTGGCGCCTCTTGACCAAGGAGAGAGATAGAGGGTTTAGGAAATAAGGGTTTTGTGGGTTTTTGGTGATGAATCCAAATTAATTCTCAATTAATTCATCCCTCCTTGTATCATGACTCAAATGGGGTATTTATAGGGCTATGATAGGGACCATGAGGAGGAGTTAGTTCTTGGCCCTCTAATGGATCCAAACCCGATCCATTAATAGTGATACATTCCACTAAAGGATTCCATTGTACTTCCTCACCAACCCCCATATTTTCATATGGGCTCCACATATTACGAGTCATCCATCTCCCCATGTTTAAGATATCATATGCCTGATAATTAATTTAATTTACTGATAATTAAATTAATTATCTTCTTGATCCTTGATTAGTATCACTCAACCTTTTCATCATGCCAGACCATAGTCCACTTGCATGATTTGACATGACGACCTTTTTGAGCTCAACAAGGGGGCATCATCATCCCGACTTACCAGGACACGGATTTCGTCAATAATCAATGGCACATCATATTATTAATATTATCTCCCAACTTACCGGGCCTATCGATCTAACAGAATAGATCTCGCCCATTGGTAAATCAAAGAGATAATAATTAATAATATATGCACGTCATTATTTCGGGATTAAGAGATCGTACTCCATAATATTATCCGAGATCTAATCCAATTTACAATGTCAGTATAAAAATTGGATGACCTCTCTTTTGGTCCTACTCAATGTACACAAAGTATACTAGTGTAATTCTATGGTTAAGATAAACCACACCTAATTACACTATAACCATCCTGATGGTTTGTGCAACTCCATCTCAGTTGTGAGCCTCTTTCTTATACTTCGGAAAAGAACCTGATAACATGATCTTCTGTACGACACCATGCACCATGTTATCTACAGTGCCAAGTATCAGACATTTTGTGCACGTACTAATATAAACATGCACTATGTGATTTTCTGATTCTCTTTAAAATACAGATGTATCCTAACCAAAAGGCAAGGCTTTTAGTATTTATCCTAACAGTTCTCATTTTAGTGATTTTAGAAAAAAAATTATTTATTTATGTTTGTAGGATTAAGAGAAATACCACTGAGTTTGATACCTCTAGTACTCCTATCACTAACTCTAGATTTCCTATGAGGAACTTAAGGCTAGATTTTCATTTATATCATAATAGGCCCTTGTATGCTAGATACCTCTATAGCATTTTTTTTCATGATATCATGCATATCCTTTTTTTAGGTGATAGATTATTATGATTTATGTAACTTAATATATTGTATTAGCTCGGTTAATATAGGATTGTGTGCCGAGTTGTACAATAACTTGATTAAGAATAATAACCTCACCAATAGTACTAGAGTTGCAAGAAGAGACCTTAAATTCTCTCCTACAATCCTTAGGGTGTATTTAGGACTCAGATATTCATTATCTACATTCCTATGTTACTCTCCTAGGGACATACCATTTGGTGATTGCTACTCCCATATTATACTAAATACGATATACTCATATTCTTTTTGGGAGTAGATGTAGGAAGTGGAGACGTGGGGGAAGTGGAAAACCCCACATCCCCGCTTCTTCCCCCTCCCTTTTCCCTAGACCCTTTACTATAAAAGGGGAGGGGGTGCGTCCAAGAGAGAATCATCGGAGAATATCACTTCTGGCAGAGAAACATCCCAGAGGAACATCCAGAGAGTGAGAGGGATTTGGTTTGTGAATATGAGAGTAGAAGAGCTTCTGGCAGAGAAACATCCCAGAGGAACATCCAGAGAGTGAGAGGGATTTGGTTTGTGAATATGAGAGTAGAAGAGCTTTCCGATTGTGTGATTGCACTTCCGACGACAAGCACGAAGAACACAAGGGGATTTGTGAATATCGCTATATGTATTTACCGTTTACAATTTCGCAGATTGGTTCTTTATCATGCAATAGAATCTACAATGGTATAAGAGTCGTAAGGTTCTAAGTAGCATGAAATCACTTCACCTGGAAATCGTGGCTTTGTATCGGTGGATTTCTTTTGAGTTAGCAAAGTAACTGTTAGCATCGTGAACTAACGAACCCACTCGGTCATGTCGCACGCTAGCGACTGCCTCATGCGCCGGGAACCACGTTCGTTCTGGAGAAAACAAAATGTGGCGGTGTTGACTGTCGCTGGGATGGACTCTTGTGTTGGTCCCCTGCCTTGGCTGGTGTTTGCATCGCAGTGGAGGTCGTGTGGGCATGGGCGGTGATAACTACCATTTTGTTGATAAATTTAGGCTCTCAAATCTATGTTTTGATCCACTTTTATATGCTTAAGTTTGCATTTACATAAGGTTTCATGAATTCTTTCTATTTTGGCTTTTGATTCAAATCTTTCTATAATTGAGATATTTTGGCATTAATTTTGAATCTAATTTTGTATGCTCCAAATGATCATGGACCTAGATCAGATTTGGGTCAAACTTGAGTCAGAATTGGATCCGGATCAAAGTGATAATGCTTGGATTAATATGAGTCGTCCGATCAAGAAACTGCTAGATCTGAACCATCGGTCAACTTCTGATCAATCCGAGTTCAAGAGAGAGTCAATCATGACCACTGATCAAGTTCTGAAAATTTCATCCAGATCAGAAGCAATTTGACCATTGGATCAAGCTCAAGAGGATCTAGACCATCCATTCAAAAGAAGGAAAGATCTGAGCCATCCGCCATAGATCTGGTTGATCCGAGCTAAGGACAGGTAGATCAGGACCACAGATCAAGATCTGGGGAGTTTGGTTTAGATCGGAGCAGATCCGACCGTTGGATGAGATCTGGACAATCTCAACCATTCAATTTCAAATGGGACATTTAAATCAGAAATTCCTCCATCGCGCTAGGGGTCGTCGCGTCGCGAGTCGCAGCTATCGCCAGATCCAATTTTTGCTCTTTGTTCTTCATTTCTTCATCAATTTTACCTCATTTTTCTTTGTAGATCACATGCGACCACATCAACATCTAGTTCTTCTCAAGGTTTTGGATCATCAAGGTGAGTTTTCTGTTCAGTTTTGCTAATCTACTTCTCGCAACTGGAGGTGTGTAAGTGAGGGTGTCGCCTGTACTCTGGCCACGGTTAATTCCGATTGATCGCTGTTGTCTTCATCAAGTGGACGCCATCGGAGCTTGTGGAGGGGTTCTCTAAAGGCCACCGAGAGTGTCCAAGCTCGATCGAGACTCAGCGTGACACGAAGGAAGCAGTCGGGGAACGATTTTAGCTATTGACTGATCAGGTTGATCGGACAGAGAGGACTCTGATCGGTCCCATGACCGATCAGAAGATGACCTGATCGGTCGACTGACTGATCAGGAAGAGCAGAGCAGTTCATTTCATAGCAAGCTGAGCAGGGGAGTTTCCTTCAGTGATTTTCATGCTAGGGGATTCATAGCTTGATCTTTGTGTGACGGCAAAGGGAAGTTTTGAGTAGAACAGGATTTGATGTTTGATTAGGATTATTTTTGGTTTTAAACATGCATTTCTTTAAGTTGTTCTAGTTGTTACCATTACATTTCAAGTCAAGTGCTTGAGCCAAGTTTTGTTCTAGTTTCTTTAATTCTGCAATTAGTTTCATGTCATTTATTCCCTGCAATTAGTTCTTTAATTTCAATTTAATTATTGAAGCCGAATTGCTTAAGTTCTTTTCAATAGGTTAAGAGTAGTTCTTGCAATTTCCTAATTTGCTCTTTGCTTTAGTTAAGCTCATTTCGTTCCGCATTGCTATTTCATTCCTTATCACAAAAACCCCCATTTTATTAGAAAACCCAAAACATCAAATGACAAATAACTTTCAAGCTTGAGTTAAACATTCATTCAACTAGTCCTTGGAAAAATACGACCTGAGGCCCCTATTCTACATTTGATCTTGCTAGCAAGGGTTTTCAATTTTATAAATTTCTAAATTTGAGACTCACGTTCGTGACATCTATTTTGGGTCCATCAAATTTTTGGCGCCGTTGCTAGGGAACTCACTAGTTGAGTTTGTTTAATTTGAGTTTGTGTTTAATATTTATTTTCTTTGATTCCATTTTATTTACTCTATCTTTCTATATACGGTTGCTGCATTTTGTTTGTTTTGTGACAGGACTGCAGGTGGCTACATCAAAATGTTTTCAACTGAACAATCAGAGCTCAAAAGTTCATTATTGGAGTTAAAGTTTTTGGTGAAGCAAATGGAATTCCAACAAAGACCCAACGTTTATTCATCTACTTGCAATTCAGGTTGGAGGAATCATTTTAATTCACAACAGCCCCCACAACAAGGATAGCAGCCATTTCAAAGTTTTCAGCAGTCCTATTCAAATTTCCAGCAACCAAATTATCAATTTCAGCCTCAACCACAGCAATTCCAGCCAGAATTTCAAAATTTTCAGCCATGTCAGCCTTTCCAACAATTTCAGCAGCCCTATTTGAATTTTCAGCAAAACCAACCTTTCAATCAGCCACCACAGCAATTTCAACCACAATTCCAGAATGTTCAGCAAGGTTACAATCCTAATTTTCAGCAAAATTTTCAACCATTTTAGCAACCACAATGGCAGTTTCAGCAGAATTTCCAATATTTCAACAACCATTTCATTATGATCAGCAAGGATGTCAACCTTCACAGCAAGTTTATCAGCCACAGTTCCAGAATTTTCAGCAAGATTTTCCATCTTCACAACCCCAAAATTTTCAGCCTGTCAACCAACACTTTCAGCAAGCAGATCAGCAAGTTCAGAGTCACAATTTTCAGCAACCTCCACCAAATTGTCAAACTAATTTTCAACAACTTCAGCAGCCCAATTATTCATTTGATCAGCCCCAACAACTTTATTTTCAGAGTTCACAGCCTAATCATGATTTTGAGCAACCTCATGCTACTTTCCAAGACCAACAAGAGATCCACGCCAATCAAGGACAATTTGAGGATTCTAGTGAGCTTGAGGCTCAACAACAAAGGTTGGAAGAGATGTTACAACAACTTTTGCAACAACAAAAAAATGATCCTCCTTTACAAAAAATTGAGAGACATCTGGGACAATTGGTTAGTGAAATGGAACAAATGCAAGCCCAAAGAGCAGAACAATTCCCTTTTCAAGCTACTCTAAATCTTAAGGGGCATGATTGTGAACTAACTTTTAGGAATAAGGAAGTTGTTTCAAGTCTAAACATTCCAAGGGTTGATTTTTCTGAAAAATTTTAGCAACTTATTTTCCATTTCAGATCAGTCCCGAAAATGATTCTACATCAGTTGGTTGTGACCCTAGTGCAAGCATAAGACCTTCTTCAATTGATCTTGCAATTTTGGTGGAAGAAGAAGAAGAAATTAGCAAACTTAGGGCACCTACAGCAGTTATTCCTCCTGAAATTCCTGCTCAGAGTTCATTTCCAAAATCTTCAGCTCAAGAGGAGGAGCCAGAAGTCACTTTACACTTCTCACAGCACCCCAGAGAGGATCCTCCTAGCATTAGCATGGATATGTCAGATGAGGTTGTTGAGGCAGAATTATTTGATGATAGAGTTTCATTTGGTATTCAGAGAGGATGTTTAAGCTCAGATGAGACAGAGGATGCATTGGCTACAGAGGAGGCTGAGCTGGAGGTTGAATCTAATTCATTTGCAGCTGGAGATGATTCTTTAGGTGTAGGGATTGCACTGAGCCCCAGGAATCACCTATATTGATTGAGATGTATTCAGAGGATAGGTGTGAGAGTGTAGGGGATTGCACTGAGCCCCAGGGACCACCCATACCTACTGAAGATGCATTAGCTATGGAGGAATTGGAGGAGAAAGATAGAAAAGATTGTGACAGCTTTGAATTCAATTCTGAAGCTTTACAGGACCATTCTAGTCTTTTATTTTGTGATGATATAGTTATTGATGATCCTAATTTTCTAATATGGCTGTTGCAGATATTGTGGATGAAACATGCGTTGGAGATGATTCTACAGGTGTAGGAGATTGCACTGAGCCCCAGGGACCACCACCATTGACTGATACATTAGAAGATTCAGAGGACAAGCCAGAAAGTGTAGGGACTTGCATGGTGGAGGCAAGAACCCAAGAATCACCCTTCTTAGTTGAATGCCCACCAGAACCTAAGATTGAAGTGGAGTTTGTACATGACAAGGAGGAGGCCATAGATACATCTATTCTTGTAGAACCTCCAGGTATTCTTCAGCAAGACAAGGTAAGTATTTCTCTTAATTCTTCAGGAAAATGCATAGAGGTACCTAGGGTTGAATTTGTTGAATGTGAAGTGATTTTTGATACACCCTATGTAGAGGTTAATTGTGGAAATTGCATAGAGGTACCTAGTGTTGATTTTGTTGAAGATGATGCAATTCTTGGTACATCTTTTATGGAGGCTGCTTGTGAAAAATTCATGGAGGAACCTAGGGTTGATTTTGTTCATTGTGATGAATTTATTGACATATCTTCTGTAGATATTGGTTGTGAAAATTCCATAGAGGCACCTGAAATTGATCTTGTTGAATGTGATACAATTCTTGACACATGTAGATATTGATTGTGAAAATCTAATAGAGGTACCCAAAATTGATTTTGTTGGCTGTGATGCACTACTTGATACGTCATTTGTAGAAATTGATTGTGAAAAATTCATAGAGGTACCCGAAATTGATTTTATTGGATGTGATGCATATCTTGACTCATTTTATGTAGAGGTTGTTTATATTTCATTCCTTTCTTACCCTACATGCGTGCGGGAGGTATTTTCTTTACATGGTTTTGCAGGATCCCGTAGGCTTCTAGAATGGGTATTGAAACTTAACAACCTACAACCTCCCGGAAGGACTTCTAAAGACCATGCAGTGGGAGGGGTCGAATTTACTTTGAATTTTAACTATTTACCCCAAGAATGGATTCTGAACCTTAATCGTCTCCGACCCCCGGAATGTACTTATGCGAAGATAATAAGGGAGAAATCTGTGCAATATGAGATTGATCACATGAGGATAATTCTCCCAAGATGGATGATCCGTGCTCTTTATCCAATTTGAAGGGGAGTTGTTTCTTCTTACACTTTTATTTCATTGTAAATATCACTTTCATGTTTTCAAGCAGTAATTTTCCTTTTAAAATGAGTTCTTGCAAAGAAATATTTGGGTAGTATAGAGAAAATAAAGATTCATTGTAGATACCATTTTATCCCTTTTGGCATTTTATTTCTTGCATGACTAGGAATAAATGTATCCATCTAGATTTTCTTATATCATTTTAGAGTCCCTTGAAAGCAAATTAAATTTGGTTGTCAAGACTTAGGATTTGAACCAATGGATGAAAATTCTTGGATACTTGAGTACTACTTAGTTATGGACTCTAGATTGATGATTTGAGATGAATTATTTTTACCTAATGAGGATTGGCCTAATATTTGTGATATACACATGTTATTGTATTCTAGAACTTGCTTAGGTTCTTTCAAAGCTATATTTCCATGATTGGACCACATTTATAGAGGTAAATCATTTTGTTTCCTTTCTCATATTATTTTTGCAATTTCCTTGTTGATACACTCTTAGTCTATATTTCCTTTTCCTATTCTTCATGTTCATCATAATGTTTCTTGATGTTATTTTGCCCGAGACGGACAAAAGTTTAAGTGTGGGGGAGGATGCAAGCATTTGATCAAATCTTGAGGATAAAGTGAAGCATTTGGTGACATACAAGCAAAGGTGCCACTTGAAGGATTTTTGTATCAAGTTTGAGTTGCAAGGATTGGTTGGTGAAGATAACATTTGAAGCATCTAGATTCATAATTATGATTTAAAGATCCAAGTTTTTAATTGTCATTTGATGTTTATGAGGCAAATGCGAAAGAGAAAAAATTAGTGACTATAGGAAGTGAAGGTGCCAATTTCTTTGACATTGAAGCTACAAAAGTTGAAATTGAGTATCTGCATTTAATTCCATTGAGGACAAGCAAGTTACAAGCCTTTCAAATCTGTCGGGAGAGAGGAAAATAGAAAAGAAACTGAGAAGGAAAAAAATTTGATTCTATGTGATGCAGAAAAATTGTGAGTGCAGGGAAAAATGGGACAAATGACAATGTGGAGGCTGTCGAATGATATATCTTGGGTGTTTGTCAGAAATTCTCGAGATCAGAATTAGGTATCCAAGAGCTGCTACCAATTGCAAGAAATGAGTTGAAAGGAGTTGGTTGAAATCAGTGATGAATGGTTGCAGAGAAAAAAATCAGGAAAAAAATAGAGCAGCTGAAAAATAAAACAAAAGAAAAGGAAAAGAAAAGAGAAACATGAAGTGGAAGTAAGTGATGGTTAGATTTTGAATTTGAAGATGTGAACAAGTTATAGTTGAGTTAAGAGTCAGCTCAGTGTTAAAATCGAGCAGAGCAGTTGAAAATTCTGCACAAAACAGCTTCTGTTGGAGTCCTGATCGGTCTCCAGACCGATCAGGAGTTGTCCAGTCCGATGCCCAGTCCGATCAGACAGTGTCTGATCGGTCCAGTGATCGATCAGAGAGTTGGCACAGAATGGCACTGAATTCAGCACTGATATTTGAGCGTTCTCATCCAAATTAGTTGATCCCTGCTCCACTACAACTCTGATTTCATTGAAAGGACAATCAAAGAAGGCAAAGTGCATTGGGAACATTTTGGTGCCCAAGTCTTCCATTTCCCTTACCTTCCTTATTTCCTTATCATACCATATTTCTTTACTTTTTCCATATTTTCTTACCATGCTAAATTTCTTTTCCATATTTCCTTGTCATATCACATTTCTTTACTTTCATTATCATGAATCTTTAGCATCAAGTTCATCAAACTTCTATTTCTACTTTACCATTTCATATATCTTCTTTAACATGTTCTAATAAGCTTTTGTAGGTGTGGATCCAAATCAAGAATGATGGTGGAGAGTAGATAATAAGCAAGCCTATTATAGTGCAAGAACCATGTTGTGTTTGAGTGAGCTCCACTTTTGTCAAAAATGTAGACTTAGGAAGAGAGCCACTTTAAAACTTCCCTTGCAAGGTTTTTTTGAGTTAATTCGTCTCAATGAGTCATGAAGGATGAAGTATACTAAGTTGTTGATTTAGGACAAGATACTAGTCCATTGAGTTTAGATTTTTAAGAATTGACAACCCTAGGTAATTTCCTTTCAATTGCTTCTGACTATGATTAAGACTAATCTAGGGGGATACATCTTAGTTTACTAGTAGCTTGTGCGAGATGCCCAAGAGTAAGTGTGGGGGAGTTGATAACTACCATTTTGTTGATAAATTTAGGCTCTCAAATCCATGTTTTGATCCACTTTTATATGCTTAAGTTTGCATTTACATAAGGTTTCATGAATTCATTCTATTTTGGCTTTTGATTCAAATCTTTCTATAATTGAGATATTTTGGCATTAATTTTGAATCTAATTTTGTAGGCTCCAAATGATCATGGACCTAGATCAGATTTGGGTCAAACTTGAGTCAGAATTGGATCTGGATCAAAGTGATAAAGCTTGGATTAATATGAGTCGTCCGATCAAGAAACGGCTAGATCTGAACCATCGGTCAACTTTTGATCAATCCGAGTTCAAGAGAGAGTCAATCATGACCACTGATCAAGTTCTGAAAATTTCATCCAGATCAGAAGCAATTTGACCGTTGGATCAAGCTCAAGAGGATCTAGACCATCCATTCAAAAGAAGGAAAGATCTAAACCATCCGCCACAGATCTAGTTGATCCGAGCTAAGGACAGGTAGATCAGGACCACAGATCAAGATGTGGGGAGTTTGGTTCAGATCGGAGCAGATTTGACCGTTGGATGAGATCGGGACAATCTCAGCCATTCAATTTCAAATATGACATTTAAATCAGAAATTCCTCCATCGGGCTCAGGGTCATCGCGTTGCGTGTCACAGCTATCGCCAGATCCAGTCATCGCGTTGCGTGTCACAGCTATAGCCAGATCCAGGGTCATCGCGTTGCGTGTCACAGCTATCGCCAGAAGAAGACCTGATCGGTCGACTGACCGATCAGGAAGAGCAGAGCAGTTCATTTCACAGCAAGCTGAGCAGGGGAGTTTCCTTCAGTGATTTTCAAGCTAGGGGGTTCATAGCTTGATCTTTGTGTGACGGCAAAGGGAAGTTTTGAGTAGAACAGGATTTGATGTTTAAATAGGATTATTTTTGGTTTTAAACATGCATTTCTTTAAGTTGTTCTAGTTGTTACCATTACATTTCAAGCCAAGTGCTTGAGCCAAGTTTTGTTCTAGTTTCTTTAATTCTGCAATTAGTTTCATGCCATTTATTCCCTGCAATTAGTTCTTTAATTTCAATTTAATTGTTGAAGCCGAATTGCTTAAGTTCTTTTCAATAGGTTAAGAGTAGTTCTTGCAATTTCCTAATTTGCTCTTTGCTTTAGTTAAGCTCATTTCGTTCCACATTGCTATTTCATTCCTTATCGCAAAAACCCCCATTTTATTAGAAAACCCAAAACATCAAATGACAAATAACTTTCAAGCTTGAGTTAAATATTCATTCAACTAGTCATTGGAAAAATACGACCTGACGCCCCTATTCTACATTTAATCTTGCTAGCAAGGGTTTTCAGTTTTATAAATTTCTAAATTTCAAACTCACATTCGTGACATCTATTTTGGGTCCATCAGGCAGCGATAGACAAAAATGAAACACAAGTTTCGTTGGTCGAGTATAGGCATAAAGTTTTGTTTTTATGCTTTAAATAATAATAATAATAATAAATTACTTTCCAAATTTAATCAATGGACCAAATTCAATTAAATGAGTTTGAATTAATTAAATTAGATCAGGTTCGTTCATTTGAACCAGACCAAATTGATGTTACTAGACCCACATCGAGTTCAAACCATTAGTTGGTTTGACCATACCTAGTTGGTCCAACTAGATCTAATCCGGTTCAAATCCGTAGTTGGTTTAACAGGATCAGTTTGATACAAACCAGAATCGATTTATTCAATTTGATCAATAGGTATGTCTCCGAGTTAAATGACCTAAGGATTGAACAAGAACGACTTAGATAAGATATTGCTATCTAATTATATTAGTTCTAATGAAGACAATGGACCCAGACTAAGGATTCGATTTCCTAATCGATCAACCCAGTGTGTTAGTCAATAGAGCTTCTCAAATTAAGAAAATTTATTTTTCTTATCGGTTTATGACTCTATGGGTTTATGCATATATGTGAATTGAATTGAACTAGTATTGTTACTGGTTTGTCGATTTTGTACTGACATCGTGATTTTCAATTCCGTATGCTGAGGTTTATAACCACAATAACCTGTCGTGAGGTGCGACGGAATGAGATGAGGGAATAGATATAGGAGATTGACTACCACCCATGTCTTGGAATCCAAGGGCATATGGGAAGGCCGGATTGACTATTTTAGAAACTCGAGCAGGAAAAGTTTCTAGTCCTAGATAACTATCAGATTGGTGTTAGTAGGAGCCCTAGAGCCAATTATGTGATGATTGACTAGACACTTTTTGTATCATATTCTATCATTAATAAAGGCATGTTTGGTTATTATACTTACTTTATACTTGTGCCAAATAACTAAGTATAATAATGTCGTTGGGTAGTAGGTCCTTATCTATATCATATCGATTGATTGAATCGATAGTGAGATAATGTAGAGAACACTACACTAAATCATTCCTAGTCAAGCATTAATATTCAAGGACAATATTAATGCATGGAGACTAGCATGTAGGTCAATTGATGACTTGAGCTTATAAGTCATGGATATGTGATATCAAGTTGACGCATGGGTATACATTAGAGAATGTGTACTGAATTGACCCGCCATGAGAAAGTTTCATAGATTGTCATATGAGTATCATAAACTTTCTCATGTGACTATTAGTATGAATAGTCCTTAGACCTGAAGTCACTACGGTTCCCTATATGAGGAGTTATGTACATTGGTATCGTCAAACGTCACCCGTAACATGGTGGACTATAAAGGTGATCACTGGGTATATAATGAATTATACGGAGAGATGTGAGTGATGTAGATGGGATCTATCCCTTCCATATGACGGGAGTGATATCTGTGGTCCCCTTGATTTAGTAAGACTACTAAAACACATGGCCATGCTCAAATGAGTCAATATGAGATATCGAGCTCATTTTGAGTGAGTCTACCTGGGGATCAAGAAACACAAAGATTGATCGAGGATGACACACTCTATGCCTCATTGGTCAATCTAGATATCAAGAATAGAAGGACAAGGTCATACATTGTCATAGTCACGGAGGTTAAGTCGGATCTCGATTTTCTTGTTACTTGGGTAGCAATGATGCATTGCTAGATGTCGCTCATTGCTTATGTGTCTAAAGCGTTTTAGACACATTGCAATGTTACAAGAACCTATTGGGTTACACACTAAGGACATGATGCTTCGGAGATTAATTGATCTTAGTTTGACTAAAATTTGATCCGAATTGGATTGATTGAGTTAGACTCAAGTGAATCCAATTGGATTATGGGATTGAGATCTAATTTGAGTTAGACTCATTTAGATTAGACCCAAGCACATTTGGATGAGGTATTAATTCATTAAAGTGATTAATGAATTAATAATAAAGGAATAAGAAAAGATTCTCTTCATTGAATGGAGAGTAGTTGAAGAGTCACATGAGAAGATGTGCTCTTTATTGACTTTAATGAAGGGAAACTAAAAGGACAAAAACTCTTCATATTCATGGGATGAGTATAAAAGTGTTTTCTTGTCATTTTGGATGAGGCTAAGTCTTTTTCCCTCCCTCTCTTCCTCCTCTTCTCCCTCTTTGGCCGAAACCCTTTTCCTTGGGGTTCTTGGTGGTTTTGTGAACTACCTCAAGTTGCTAGCACAACTAAGGTTGTTCTTCTCCAAAGTTGAGAGATCGTGTCCGTGTGAATGCGCATAGAGGCATGAACACTTGAACATGCAAGAGATCCAACGTACCTTAGACATGCGGGATAAATGAAAGGGCACACATCAAAGGTATATCCATAAGATCAGTAGTTGTAGATCGTCTTTGTATGAGTTTTCTTTCGCATGGATCACTCGAGGGATCTTGTTTCTGCTGCGTTTTTTTTTGTTTATGTCACTGGGAGATTCCTACAATCGGGGCATTGATTCGTTCGTTGCTGAGGCTTGGTAGAGTAGCTGCAAGATGTATCTGGGGATGCTTTGAAGGGCATATCTCATATACCGAGTTGTGTAGAGAACTACTTCGCCAAAATTTTTCAGAAGAGAATCTGGAAGATTCTGAGGATGATCTGGAAAGGATCTTGAAGAATTCAATGAGGATCCGGAGGAAGCCAAAATGGATCCAATTGTAGAATTTCGAGGAGGATCCTGAGGAATTCAACATGGATCCAATTATAGAATTTGAGGAGAATCCTGAGGAATTCAACATGGATCCAATTGAAGAAATCAAGGAGGATCCAAAAGAAGATCCTATAGAATTTGTGGAGGATCCTGAAGTTGATTTGCTTCATATTAAGTCTGGGATGAGAAGGATGATATTTACCACTGCGCTAGTGTTTGTCCTAGTGGGAGTGGTGCTAGCTTATCTAGTTTATTACTGTCTTCTCTTTGTTACTATTGTTATGTATAAATAATATTTTGCTCGTTTAGTTTTTAAGAGTCATATAGTGGTTACTGTCATTATGTACGAACAGTTTTATTTTATGAAAAGTTATGTTATGTGTTAACAAACTTGTTAATGATTAGTTCATTTCATTTAAATGATAAGTTCATTTATAATTAGTTCATATGATGGGATGTATGTAAAATAACTAATCAATATTTATTAGATTAGATATACGAGGATGAGTGGGAACGTAGTTACCACTTGATTTTGTAAACTAACTCTAATTTATAATGAGTTAGTTATTAATTACATGCATATGAGTTATACTGAATAACTAAATAATGCATTTATTTATGTTAGATCATGGCAACGAAGAATATAATAGTTAACTCAACAAAGGAGAAAAATTAATTGGGGACAACTACAAAATATGACACCTTAAGATACAGTATGTACTTGAGAAATAAGATGTTCTAGAAGCTGTAAATCAATTTATGGTAGAACTTGCAGATGGTTCTACAGCTCAGCATAAACGTGATCTTGATGCCTATAAGACATGGAAGAAAAACGACTCCACTGCTAAGGATATTTTGATTAGTTCAATGGTAGATGACCTGGTATATAAGTATGAGTCATTACCATCTGCTCATGTTGTCTGGGTTGCCCTAAGAGATAAACACAGTGGAGTTAGCTTAAGCAAGCTTCATCAGCTGAGAATCATGTTTGACAGCTATAAGAAATGCCCGAATGTCTCCATGACCCAACATCTGAGGGAAATGGGGAATATGATTCGCTAGCAAAAAACTATTGGTCATGAGTTGACTGATGAACAACAGGTTCAGATAGTTATCCGCTCCCTTCCTGATTCTTGGGAATCAATGAACATAGCCTTACACATAGTGAAAGTATTATGACTTTCGTTGATGTCCCACGCCATGTTGAACTGGAGGCGGATATAATTGAATCCGTAAAGATTTCTGGACAGGCTTTTGTAGCTGAAGGTTCTGGATCCATGAATAAGAAAAGGTGTGTTAGGATGTATACTAAAAGCCTTACATTTATATGGACATCTACATTTTGAAAAAGAATCACATAATCACTATTTACATATTTATATTGGTTATTTATGTGCATATTGTCGAATACTTTACATTGTAGGTAACATGGTATGTGGTGTCACACATAAGATCATGTTATCAGTCCCTTGTAGAGTATAAGTAGAGGCTCACAACCTAGATGATTTCGTACAAACCATTGGCATGGTTGTACTGTAATTTAGTATTGGTTTATCTTAACCATAGAATTACACTAGTACACTTTGTGTGTATTGAGCAGGAACGATATAGAGGTGATTCAATTTATACTGACTATATAATTGAATCAGACCTCAGATATTATGGAGTACATACTCTTAATCCCGATATAATAACGGGCATATGTACTTAATATTTATTTCTTTGATTATTGGTTAAATCGATAGGCCCGGTAAGTTGGGAAATAATATTATTTACATAGTGTGCCATTGATTATAGAAGGAAACCATGTCCTGGTGAGTCAAGTTGATGATGTCCCCTTGAGGAGCTCGTAGAGCTCATCATGTTAAATCCTGCAGGTGGACTTGGTCCGACATGATGATAATGTTGAGTGGTACTACTCATGGAGTTAGATGTTAATTAATTAAATTATCAGTAATTTAATTAATTAACGGACATTCAATATCTTAAACATGGGGAGAATTTTATACGCATAATATATGGATTCCATATTTAAATATGGGGGTTGGTGATGTAGATCAATGGCGATCCTCTAGTGGAATGGATCATCATTAATAGATCAGGCTTTGATCCATTGGGTGACCAAGACCCAACTCCTCCTCATAATCCCTATTATAACCTATAAATACCCCATAAAGTCATCATGAAACACAACCTAAACCTCTTATTCCTCTCCCTCTCTCTCTCTCTCAGCTAGGGTTAGGGTTGGCCGGCGGCTTGGAGGGAGGAAGAGAAGATTGTTTTCTTCTCTTCTCTCCTTTTTCTCTCCACTTGAGGCACGACAGTAGGAAGAAAGGAGGGCTCCTCTTCTTCTTCTTGGCCGGAGCGAGCTTGAGTGGGTAAGGAAGGTGGCCGGTGACGACAACCATCATCTTCCCTAGGGTTGCGGCACCGCAATCCTTCAAGGAAGGTGGTCGGCGACAGTTTAAGGAGAGGATAGCTTCTCCTTGTCTTCTCCTTGGGTCGACAACAGCTGTAGGAGGGGAAGAGGTCTCATCCATTGTGGTGTGATCCCAAGCAAGGAGAAGGAGAGGATCCTTTCCTTTGTGGTCGGCGGCATCAAGAGTTTTCCTTTTGGTTGGCCGGCGCAAGTAGGAAGAAAAAGGTGGCGCAAGACTTCTGTTTGGTGGCTTCATTTCTTGGAAGACGGATGATAAATACAAAAACTGGTGATCCACTCATCGTCTATTCCGCGGCTAATCGGTTGGATGAGATTGATTGCTAGAATAACACGTTTGTTCAAGCGGTCGCTCGAATCGGTTAGCACGATGATGAGACGGTCGTTTGGGAAATTGTTCTCCATTCGGATTGAAAATTTTTAATCCGTGGACATGGAGAGGTTTCCCATGCGCGACCCGGTATCCATGAACCAACAATTTATTAGATCGATGACGGTTGCTAGAGGGGGGTGAATAGCAAATCTCGGCTTTCTTCTTCCTACATTGTTAGTTGCGCAAGCGAAAATACAATAAAACAAAACTAATAACGTAAACAATGCTAACAATACCGATTTTACTTGGTATCCACCCCTAAGGGTGACTAATCCATGAATCCTTCGGTGGATCACTCCTCGGATAACCTCCGGCTAGCCCTTGTAGCTCCTTGTGGGTGGAGAAACCTAGCCACAACACCTCGACAATATCCGAGCACTTAGACTACTATTTGGCTCTTACCCAAAGCGAAACTCGTCAAACCTTTTAGCCAACACGATGTCCTCTTAAATAGAACTCAAGCTGAAACCCTCGCCACCATTCGACTACTCCTAGGGCGGTCGACTGCCCCCACTCAAATTCGACCGTTGGCACCCAACGTTCGAATTCTGAGTGTTACCAGTCGACTGCTCTCAGGGCAGTTGACTGGCCCAGTCGACTTCTCCCAGGGCAGTTCCCTTCACATGTGCCCTTTGAAGTCCACTTCCCGGCTTGCCCTTAGACGATGCAAAGGCTAATAACATCCTAATGAACTTAAGTCTAGCTACTGGGGCATATGTTTCGTCGTAATCTAACCCTTCTACTTGGCTGAATCCCTTCTCTACTAAGCGGGCTTTGTTTCTGACTATTTCTCCTTGATCATTTAACTTGTTCCTAAAAACCCACTTAGTGTCAATGATGGATTTGCCTTCAGGTTTAGGTACTAGTTCCCAGACTTGGTTCCTCTCAAATTGGGCTAATTCTTCTTGCATAGCTATGATCCAATCAGGATCAGGTAGGGCTTCATCTATAGTCTTAGGTTCTATTTTTGAAATCATTGCTATTTGACTAAGGTTTCTTTAGGAAGATCTAGTCCTGACTCCTAGAGTTGGATCACCCACAATTTGATCGGTTGGGTGACTGAGTTTGGATTTCTTGGTTTTTCTAGAACTTGGTTCAGCCTCAGGTCCGGCTGGTCGGTTTGGTTCACTATTTGATTCAACTCTTTGAGCTGGTTCAATTATTGGTTCAATAATTGGTTCATTTGACTCACTAGTTGGTTCAATAGTTAGTTCGTTTATGGGTTCAATTAAGGATTCACCAACTTATTGATTATCTTCTTGATCAGTGTTTGATGAAGTTCGATTTGGATTTGAGTTAATTTCTTCATCAAATATTAGGTTGGTTGTTTCTTCGATTTTCTTGGTTTGGTTGTTGTAAACCCTATAGGCTCTACTTGTTGTTGAATATCCTAGGAAGATGCTTGGGGTTGACATAGATTGGAATTTTCCTAAGCAGTCTTTGGTGTTTAGGATATGGACTTTGCATCCAAAGACCCTTAGGAAGTGTAGATTTGGAAGTCTATGGTAATATAGTTCATAGGGTGTTTTGTTGTGTCGCTTGTTAATCAGGACCCTATTTTGGATTAGCAAGTCGTACTAATTGCTTCTGCCCAATATTGGTTGGCTAAGTTAAATTCATTGAGCATAGCCCTAGCGGCTTCCTGTAAAGTTTTATTTTTTCTTTCGGCTATCCCATTTTGTTGGGGGGTTCTAGGACACGAAAATTCATGTATGTATCCATTTACCTTACAGAATTCCTCGAACCGTTGATTTTCAAATTCTCCCCCATGGTCACTCCTAAGTCTTTTGATTTTAGTATCGTTTTGATTTTCAATTAACTTACAAAATTCATTAAATATGTTTAAGGTTTCATCTTTGGTCTTTAGAAACCTAACCCAGGTAAACTTTGAGTAATCGTCAACTATTACTAAGCAGTATCGGTTTCTGCTTAGTGACTTGGCTCCATGTGAATCAAATAGGTCAAGGTGCAGGAGCTCAAGTGTGGTTCGAGTTAGATCAGATTGAATTAGTTTGTGATTAGATCTGGTTTGTTTACCTTGATTGCATGATTCACATATTAAGTTTACATGATTTTTAATTTTGTGAATACCTTTAATTAGGCCAAGTTGGGTGATTTTTGAAATAATTCTTAGGTTAGTGTGACTTAGTCTCCTATGCCAGAGGTTTGATTGTTCTAACTGAGTTAACATGCATTTAGGTACTAGGGGAAGGTTTATAGTGTAAACATTATTTTTCCTAGTACCCTCAAGCATGATTTCTGAGTCTTGCAAGTTTCTAATCAGGCAGTTAGAATTGTTGAAGGTAGCTATATAACCAGAATCACATAACTGACTTATGCTAAGTAGGTTAAATTTGAAATTTTCAACCAAAAGGACTTTCTTAATAACAAAGTCAGATTTAAGTTCAATATTACCTGACCCAATTACCGTGAGTGTAGCATTGTTGCCAAATGCCACTGAGCCTAGGTTCTTGAACTTGAGTTTGGTGAATTTCAATTTGTCTCCAGTCATGTGTCTGGAGCAACCACTATCCAACATCCATTGGTCCAAATCTTTATGTTCCTACACATAAAGAGTTTGTTGATTTGGTTCCAATTAGAGTCAGGAATAGCCTAAATTGATTTTCACAGCCTAGTCTGTCTCACCCAAATCTAGGGTTATCAATCACGTTAGCCTTACAGGTTTTGTGAGACAGGTTTTGGTGGGTAAAGTTATTTTAAAAATTTATGATTTATTTTGAAAAACTTGAATTAAATTTGAAAACAATTGAATTTATTTTAAAAAGAATGCCTACAACTAACTGAAGGTTTGTGTTAGATTCGAATTTGACAGAGACTAATTTGAATTTGAATTTCAAAGATTGGCTTCCAGTTCTTGGCGAGGCACTAGGCCTTCTTTGGCCGTAGCCTTATTGGATCATCAACCCTTTCCTTGACAAAGCCTTTCAGTGAAATTTCATTTTCAAAATTAATCTTTGAAAAATTCTGGTCTAACTAGTTTGGGTTTTGAATCGGTAGCTTCGGCTAGTTTCACCAGTCTAAAGAGACCAAGTAGGAAATACTTGACCTTATTAGAATTGGTTTCCCTAACGTACTATCATCTCACCTCCACCCAATACTATGTTGTCAAATTTCAGTTAAGTTAGTTCAGTCCTTAAACTAACCATTCCTAAATCTAAGCATTGTAAATTGCGGGAATTATGTAAACAATCAAACACGCAAATTGAAAGCAACAATTTTATCTAACAATAAATTTTGTTTTCAATTTGGCTCCCCCTGGACTAAAGCCACGATAATGGTTTGGCAAGATGTGAATCTTGTCCTTGGGGATCCAATATTGATTTGATCCAGTTTGTTTGTTCAGGCATAGTTTGGGTACCCATGCCTGAACTTTAGGTCTGGACTGGCTTTGTCTAGATTTGGTTCTATAGCCTAGTCCGGATCGATTTAGAATCGGTTTCTGTTTTCCAAAAATCATGTCAAGACCCTTGGAACCAGAAGTGAATCGTTCTAAGGCAGCTCTAAGATCCTTGACTTGTGTTTTCAGGGAGGAGTTCCCTTTCTCATGTTTATCAACTTAAGTAGAGGTTCCTTCTTGAACTTTCTCAGTTAAGGGTCTAGAGTCAGCTCCCTTTTTCAGGAGTTTTACTTCCTGTTGGAGGGATTCGACTCGGAGTTTTGCTTTCGCCAAATCTCGAGAAAGATAAGAAATTAACTCATTTAACTGACTTCTAGTAAAACCACTTACCTTGATTTCGCCGTCCTCTTAAAATGTCAGTCTGCCGTTGTCCTGTTCTGATTCTGACTCGGTCCCGATTTCTTCTGAGGCGGTTAGTGCGAGCAGGTTCGACGGTGGGACCTCTTATTCTTCGGAGGAGGAGGACTCGTCCCACGTTGCCTGAAGTGTCTTTTTCCTTCTATTCTTCTTGGTCTCCTTTAGGTTCGGACACTCCGTCTTGTAGTGACCCTTTTTCTTGCACTCATAGCAGGTCACGTTGGGTTTGTTCTTTTCATTTGCGGGTTCAGCTGGTTCATCCTTTCTTCGTCTGGCTTTCCATCTGTTGGTTTGGTTTTTCAATTCCTTGTAGTAGTTTCGGGCCAGTCGGACCAGCTTAGGTCGATCTCCTTCTTCGTCTTCTGAGTCTGAGTCTGAGTTAGACTCGGGTTCAGGTTGAGGCTTCTTCTTGGCTGTCCTTCCAGTTTTACCTGCAACAAAGGCAATACCTTTCTCGGCCAGATTGCAGTTAGTCTGTTCATGTAATTCTAATTCAGAGAACAATTCATCTAATTTAATTTTTGAAAGGTCCCTTGAAACCTTGTATGCATCTACCATAGATGCCCACAAGGTGTTTCTCGGGAAAGCATTTAAAGCGTACCTTATCAAGTCACGGTTTTCTACCTTGTGACCGATTGTGTGTAGTCCGTTCATTAGTTCCTGAATTCTGGCATGAAGCTGAGCTGCTGTTTCGTTGTCGTTCATCTTGATCGTGTATAGCTTGTTCAGGAGGAGATCTCTCTTGCTGATTCGAGTGTCTGAAGTTCCTTCGTGCAGCTCGATCAGTTTCCCCCACAGCTCCTTGGCACTGTTGAATGGACCCACCCGGTTTAGCTCCTCTTTTGTTAAGCCGCATTGGAGGATCTGGGTCGCCTTTGCATCAGCTTCAATCTTCCGTTTCAGAGCGGTGTCCCACTCTGTGTAGGTCTGAGGTACTCCTTCAGCATTCTTTGGAATCTCCAGTCCGGACTGGATAATTATCCACATGTCCACCTGAGTTTTCAGGTGGACCTCTATTCTGCTCTTCCAGTAGGAGAAGTTTTCCCCACTGAAGAGAGGTGGTCTTCCGGTGCTAAAGCCTTCTTGCATGGCCATTTTATCTGAAAAGTAAACTAAAAGGAAAAAGAATATCCCAAGACATGGTCTTGGATTAGTAGTGCGGGATTAAGAGAAATGATTATCGTGGGGTGTTGCACCAGTCTCGATTAGCGAGAAAGATTTCAAATAAACAAAAAAAATATTTAAAAAAAATTCATAAAAATCCGAAAAACTCTCAAATTGATGGTTGCACCAAATTTGAGCTTCCCCACTCTGATACCACTTGTTGGATCAAGAGAAACGATAGAGGGGGGTGAATATCGTAAAACGTTCAAATTAGAGTTAGAGAAATTACGCAGCAGAAGTAATAAACACAAAATGCGAACACAAGATCTTTTACTTGGTTCGGAGTCGCAGTCGGCTCCTACTCCAAGGCCCACGGTCGTTGACTGTTTACTACGGGCAATTCTAAATGTGCGCAAAACCAGTTTACAAAATGTATTATAAGAATAGTACAGTAAACTTAAAAGTAGCTCTTCGTTACCGACGTCCAGTGTAGATTGTATTTTCGGAGCAGAGGGACGGCGTCGGCGCTTGTATCTCGAGTCGGGAGGTTTCCGGAGCAGAGCGCGGGAGTAGAAGAGCGTGAATGCGTTGGAAGAATTGTTGTTCGAAGCCTTGGGGTCGAGGGCCTTTTTATAGCCCTGGGGGCGCCCGGAACGTCGGGGCGCCCCCCCCCCCACGTGTCAACTGATCCGAGTTCCTCTCGGTCAGCTCTGATCCTTTCAAACTCGGGATCAGCTTTGACGGGG
>JAGFNQ010003747.1:0-28230 GCA_024364735.1 Boesenbergia rotunda
AACTCGGAGTCTCGGGATTTTCGCGCTCACGCGTTCCTCTCGTCGTGGGGATTCCGAATATCGGAAAATCTCTTGGAGGAGAGCCTTGGCCGGCCACCGGAGGAAAGCCCTAGGCTTGGTGTGGTTTCGCCCAAGAGAGGAGAGAAGAGGGCGGCGTGCGGCTGGTTTGGGCGAGGAAGGGTTTGAGTTGAGGGAAAATAAAACTTCTCTCCTTAATTATCTATTTATACTTATGGGGACGAATTTACCTAATTATACCTTATCTATTATTTCGCTCAATCTATTTCAACAAAAACAAACCAGCGCAGCTGGTCTGCCCATTCGTCTCTCACAGCGTAGGTGAAGGGTTCGATTTCCACCTACGTGATTTTCTGTTTATAACCCTTTTTGCCACTTTCGTTTATGGAAAAATTCTATAAAAATATCCATAAATTTGGAATAAATTCTAAGATACTTCTAAAATTAGTTTCGAGAATTTTCGGACGTTACAATCCCCCATACCTTATAAAAAGTTCGTCCTCGAACTTAGAATAATTCTGGATATCTTTCTCTCATGCTGTCCTCACGTTCCCAAGTAGCCTCCTCATGCTTTTGACTTTGCCAGATGACCTTCACTAGTGGCACCTCTTTGTTTCTTAATCTTTTAACTGCTTTGTCCACTATCTGTGTCGGTCTGCTCTCATTGCTAAGATCTTCTTGGATCTACACTGACTGAGGCTGAATCACTTGATTGGGATCGTGAATACACTTCTTTAGCATGGAGACATGAAACGTACTGTGGATAGCTGACATATCCTCTGGCAAGTCCAGCTCATAGGCTACCTTCCCAACTCTCTTTATAATCTTGTAGGGTCCTATGTAGCGAGGACTCAGCTTGCCCTTTTTGCCAAATCTCATCACTCCCTTCATAGGGGCGACCTTGAGAAATACTGAATCTCCAACTTGGAATTCAAGTGGCCTACGGCGTGTGTCAGCATAACTTTTCTGTCTACTCTGGGCAGTCTCAATCCTCTGGCGGATCATCTGGATAGCCTGAGTGGTCTCATCTATAAGCTCAGTCTGGCTGCCTAGTCCTGACTCCATCTCTTTCTTCTCACCATCTTCTTGCCAACATATGGGCGATCTGCATTTTCTGCCATACAATGCCTCATAAGGCGCCATCCTGATGGTGGCCTGATAGCTATTGTTGTAGGCAAACTCAGCTAAGCACAGAAATTTGCACCAACTACCTTTAAAGTCCAACGCACAAGCCCTGAGCATGTCTTCTAAAATCTGATTTACTCTCTCTGTTTGTCCATCTGTCTGGGGATGGAAAGCTGTGCTGAACTGAAGTCTGGTGCCTAGGGCGTCCTGAACACACCTCCAAAAATGGGAGATGAACCGCCCATCTCTGTCAGACACGATCGACCTCGGAACTCCGTGAAGCCTGATCACTTCTTTCACGTACAGCTGTGCTAACTGCTCTACCGAATGCGATAACTTGATGGCTAGGAAGTGGGCAGACTTGGTTAATCTGTCCACTATCACCCATATTGCATCGTGTCCATGGGTGGTCCTTGGGAGACCTGTGATAAAATCCATGGATATCTCTTCCCACTTCCACTCTGGAATGGGAAGAGGCTGCAGAACTCCTCCTGGTCTCTGGTGTTCTGCTTTGACTCTCTGGCAGGTCAAGCAGGTACTGATATATCTGGCCACGTCTCACTTGAGTCCAGACCACCAGAACCTTTTCTTTAAATCTTGGTACATCTTGGTAGAACCAGGATGCATAGAGTACGGGGTACTGTGGGCTTCTTCTAAAATATTCTTTCTTAGTTCCTCATCATTGGGGACGCAAAGGCGGTCTCCAAGATAGAGGATGCCACTATCTGATACTCGAAACTCTGAATTTTCCGCCTCTTGGATCTCCTGCTTGATCTTCTGGATCTCTGGGTCTTGACTTTGCTTTCTTTGTATATCCACAAGCAGGGTTGACTCTAGAGTCAATGCAGAAAGTTGCCCAATTATTACCTCGACTCCAAAATCCTTTATTTCTTTCTGAAGTGGTAGAGACAGTGATGATAGGGACATCAGTGCTGCACAGGATTTTCTGCTCAGTGCATCTGCCACTTTATTAGCTTTACCTGGGTGGTAGAGGATTTCACAGTCATAATCTTTGACCAACTCTAGCCACCTGCGCTGCCTCATATTCAGATCCTTCTGAGTGAAGAAGTACTTCAAACTCTGATGATCTGTGAAGATTCTGCACTGCACTCCATACAGGTAGTGTCTCCAGAGCTTCAGTGCGAAAACCACAGCTGCTAGCTCAAGGTCATGAGTAGGGTAATTCTTCTCATAGTCCTTGAGCTGTCTGGAGGCATATGCTATTACTTTACCATCTTGCATGAGGACAGCTCCAAGGCCCATCTTAGATGCATCACTGTAGATGTCAAAGGCCTTGTCACTCTCTGGAACAGTCAGGATGGGAGCACTAGTCAATCTTTTCTTCAGTTCTAGGAAGCTGTGCTCGCATTTATCTGACCACTCAAACTTCTGATTCTTTCTGGTCAGGGCTGTGAGTGGAGAGGCTATTCTGGAAAAGTCCTCCATAAATTTTCTGTAATATCCTGCCAGGCCTAAGAAGCTTCTGATTTCACTGGCATTCTTGGGTCTACACCAGTTGCTGACTGCTTCTATCTTGGCTGGATCAACTTGAATGCCTTCTTTGGATACCATGTGACCTAGGAAGGCCACCTGATCTAGCCAAAACTCACACTTTGAGAATTTTGCATAGAGCTTCTCCTGCTGAAGGATCTGCAGCACTATCCTCAAGTGTGTAGCATGGTCCTCTGGAGTCTGTGAGTATATGAGAATATCATCAATAAATACAATGACGAATTTATCGAGATACTCCCTGAAGATGTGGTTCATCAGCTCCATGAAGACTGCTGGAGCATTGGTTACTCCAAAAGGCATCACTACAAATTCGTAGTGGCCGTATCTTATCCTGAAGGACGTCCTGGGGATGTCACTTTCTTTAACCTTTAGCTGATGATACCCAGAACGTAGATCTATCTTCGAGAACACTGTAGCCCCTTTGAGTTGATCAAACAAATCATCTATTCTAGGAAGGGGGTACTTATTCTTGATGGTTACCTTGTTCAGCGCTCTGTAGTGTATGCACAGACGCAGAGACCCATCCTTCTTCTTGACGAAAAGTACAGGGGCTCCCCAGGGTGAATGACTCGGGCGAATGAAGCCCTTGTCTAGTAGCTCCTGGAGTTGCTCTTGTAATTCCTTCAACTCTGCTGGAGACATACGATATGGGGCCTTCGAGACCGGACCGGTACCCGGTACTAGCTCGATCTCGAATTCCACTTCCCTGTTGGGAGGTAATCCAGGTAGTTCTTCTGGAAATACTTCTGGATATTCGCAGACTACCCGTACATCCTCCTGCTTGAGTTCTTTCTTTGCTTCTGAGTCCACTACGTGTGCAAGAAAACCAGCACACCCTTGCTCTAGCATCTGGTGGGCTGTTAAGGCTGAGAGGAATTTCTGAGTCTTCCTCCTTGGGGCTCCTTGAAATTCAAACGGTGGTTCTCCTTCTGGACTGAAAACCACCTTCCTCCGGCGACAGTCCACTGAAGCGCTGTACTTACTGAGGAAATCCATGCCCAGTATGACGTCGAAGTCTTGCATCGCAAGGACTATTAGATTGACATATAGCTCTCGGTCTGAAATCTTGATTGACACAGCCCGGAACCTCTGGGTGGATTCCATGATTTCCCCTGAGGGGAGAGTTGTCAGGAATCTGGACTCCCAACTCTCTGCAGGCACTTGTAACTTACTAGCAAAAGGTACTGATACGAAAGAATGGGTCGCCCTAGTGTCAAACAGTGTAGTAGCTAAATGCTGAAAAATAACGATTTGACCTATTACGACCGTAGAGGCGCTGGCAGCTTCTTCCTTCGTGAGGGAAAAGACTCTGGCATTGGTTGAAACTGGTGCTGCTTCCAACCTTCCCTGACTGATCTGAGGTCCCTCCAGTATAGTAGGCGTGTAATGTAACTGAGGCTTGCCTCCATACTGTACGGACTGCTGAGGAAGTACCTTAAACTTGTTTGGGCAGTCTTTGGATCTGTGTCCCTCTTGTCCACATGAGTAACATCCAGTTACACCCAAAAGGCATGCTCCTGGATGGGTCCTCCCACACTTAGGACAAGGTGGATACCTAGCTTGCTTGTTCTCTGGGTTTACTTTTTGACTGCCAGGCCACTGCTTCCTTTTGTGGTTCTTGTTCTTCCAGTTCTGGTTATTTGGCTGAGGCTTCTGGCCTCCTATTGTCTTGTTCTCAATTAGGACTGGCTTCTGCTGTGTTTGTTGTGCCTTGATGCTCTTCAGATAATGCTCTGAGATTAGAGCACTACTGACCAACTCCTCGCTGGTCTGGGGTTGGTGTGTCCCACTGCTCACGTTGAGTGCTATTTCAGGGTTCAGCATGCGGAGCATCAGTCTGACTCGCTCCTTCTCTGTGCTGACTAGCTCTGGCAGAGGCGAGCTAGTCTGTTGAACTTCGCGACTGCTTCTCTCACTGGTAGGTTACCTTGTCTGAACTCCATGAAGTCCTCGTAGTGCTTGTTGGTAACCCGCTCGAAATCTGTCCAGCTCATCTGGTTGACTATCCTCTTACTCTTGACCCGCTCCCACCACATACGAGCATCTCCAGTTAGGCAGAAGGAGGCACATTTGACCTTCTCGACTTCTGGCCAGTCAAGAAGCTCCATTGTGCTCTCTAAAGTCTTGAACCAAGCCTGGGCATCCCAGGGCTCAGTCGTGCCTGAGAAGCTTTCAGGTTTCAGCCTCTGCCACTGGACGAGGTATGCTTCTTGTCTTCGGTTCACAGCAGGGGTCTCCTGTGTGACTGGTGGAACTTCAGCCACCACTGGAGTTCCCACTCCTGCTGTGGGTGGTGTAGGGGGCGCTGGGTGCTGATTTGCCATCAGTGTGGCGATGGTCTTCTGTTGCTCTGTAATCTGAGCTTGCATTTGAGCAATGACTGCCATCAGGTTTGGCTGTTCTGTGCCAGGCTCATTGTTATCTTGAATTGGAGTGCTGTTCCTTGCATTAGGAGCTCGGCCTCTTCTTGCCATCTAATAATGCATAAAGGAACAAGAAAATCACTACTACATTTTTAGGTATAAACTTGTCTTCTTACTTAGTAACCTAATATCCATTCTAGGGATTAAACATTATTCCGTGATACTAAGGTATTAAGCATGCTTCCTTGTTCTATACATATAGGAGTAAGTACTTAAGCATTTCTCTATACTGCAATTAGATAAAGGAGCAATAGAAAAATTGAAACTTAAAACTTTCTTACTTGAAGACGGCAAGGTTGATGCTGATGTGTGTGTGATGCTGGAGAATGGGAACTGCTCTGATACCAACTGTAGCGACCCGCCTTCTCTACCTTAGACGGACCGTTACTTGTCTACTTCTTGACTCTAATGCACGACTAAAGATGCGGAACTTTCTTACTTTTTTTTTGTATTTAAATCTATCTAAAAATGATATTCTAACTTTAATAGTCATGCATTTAAACTCATCACACAAGGCTCTATAATATTGCTAAAGCATTATGGAATATGAATGCAACTTTTCTAAGCATATCTAACAACATCTTGGCACATGCATCAAATAGATAGATTGTAAATCTTACTTTTCTACCGAATTTACAAGCAATTTTAAGCACAATTAGGACTTAGTCCAAAAGGGAATAATAAGCTCAAGAATAAGTCTAAAATTCAATGTATCAACATGCTAAACTACTCATGCCCTTGCTCATCTAGTGTATTCACAAAAGTATGCATACTAATTGAAATGACATGAGATCTTCATTCTACAAAATTGAGCCTGTAAAACTATCCAAAGCATAAATGTTTAATAAACTCCATAACACAATAACTTGAAATTTGAAAACCTTAAACATTGCATTTCAAATAAGTTAAACTGTCTCGTCCCAAGGACCTCTCCAAGGTCAGCCACCACACACACGTTACTCAGCACCGCCTTGTCGCCTTCCTTTAGAATTGTTTACCTTTATCCTTACCTGCAGCAAGAGGAAATGCAACTAATAAGCATAAAGCTTAGCAAGTACTATTTAGCTCACAAAATCTCGAAATGTGCAAGCATGCTTTTTAAACAATGTGAAATCACATGAGATACTTTTATGCTTAAAAGAAACACTAAAACATGTATAACTCAAAACATGCATACTCAAGCATTAATAAGTCTTAACTCACTTTTTCTTGGCCTAACTTGAAACTTTAGCAATTCTTTAACTTTAAATCTTTCTTTAACTTTTAGAAAACTTCCTTAAATTTTAGAAAAACTTTGCTAAAGCATATACTTGAAAATAATAACTCACTTGGATCCACTTAAGACGTAAGTACCATCTTATGCGCGTTCCCTAAAAGGTTGGGGTAGCGAGCCACCAATCCTAATAGAGCAGACCTTGGTCTACCAGGGCCAAGACCTTGGAATTGGACACCTGGATTTCTTTAACGACACCCTTGGACGTCGGGTACTGGCCTTAGAAAGTAAAATAGCTTTTCTCTCTTTTCTTTCTTATCTTTAAATGCCTTGGCATTTTATCGAACACCTTGTGTGCCCAAATTCATAAGTCTTGACTTTTGGGGATTTCGTAAGGCCTTGGCCTTCTCTTTTCTTTTTCTTTATCTTTCTTTTCTTTTCTTATAGATTTCTGAGACTCTAAACTCACATAGGATACTCTATCAAATATATATAAGCATATAATGAACTAAGATCACATGCAAAATCTTAAACTAAAAGTAAATATCTCCTTTAAAACTTTCAAGGGAAAATTCTTGCGGAAAACCGCCCCTTACTGCAGGTGAGCAGTACTTACCTTGATTTCTTGGACTTACAACCAAGAACGACGTTGGAGGTTTCGGAGAAACTCGGAGATTTCTTCGCGCTCACGCGTTCCTCTCGTCGTGGGGATTCCGAATATCGGAAAATCTCTCGGAGGAGAGCCTTGGCCGGCCACCGGAGGAAAGCCCTAGGCTTGGTGTGGTTTCGCCCAAGAGAGGAGAGAAGAGGGCGGCGTGCGGCTGGTTTGGGCGAGGAAGGGTTTGAGTTGAGGGAAAATAAAACTTCTCTCCTTAATTATCTATTTATACTTATGGGGGCGAATTTACCTAAGTATACCTTATCTATTGTTTCACTCAATTTATTTCAACAAAAACAAACCAGCGCAGCTGGTCTGCCTATTCGTCTCTCACAGCGTAGGTGAAGGGTTCGATTCCCACCTACGCGATTTTTTGTTTATAACCCTTTTTGCCACTTTCGTTTACGGAAAAATTCTATAAAAATATCCATAAATTTAGAATAAATTCTAAGATACTTCTAAAATTAGTTTCGAGAATTTTCGGGCGTTACATCCACAACCATTTATAAAGAGGTAAATTAGGAAATTGAGTAGACCATCACATGAAAAAGTATTCCTCTTGACTTTATCGGGAATCAATCATTGCTCCATTTTACAATTCTACCATGTGATAAGCAACTAAATCAAACCTTGGGACACTATTACAATTGGAACAAGGCGGCAAAAGATGATTCACTCATCCAAGCACCCCCGCCAATCTGTCCCAGGGCTAACATGGATAAGGTAAATCACAGGGGCTATTAGCTTGGATATCGTGGCTAGCGCGTGGGGAGGGCTGACAGACTAACTTTACCAGATTTCAACTCCCAAACCTTAAGATACACCGCATGCCTTAGCCATCAAGGGAACTATTATAATGAGAACAAATGATTAACGAGGTTGGGTAACGTCGAATCTCGGGCGACCGACTTAGCCCCACAGAAGTTTCCCACTGTCCGCCAGGGTAAATCAGGAAGCGCTCACAGCGGGGGCGGTTCAGAAGCCTATCATCTCAGGATTCACGTTCTATTTGAAAGATAAATTTTTATAAAATACGTCATAACTAGGAATTGAAACGTGAATACTTATAATGGTAACTGTTCCGGAAGGGAACGACGTGGATGATGAATAACCAAAGCGTAGCCCACCAGGACGATGATGGGGAGAAGATGCTCACGCCCTGCGAGATTAACACGAGCGTTAAAGGGAACACACCGGAAGGTTTTCCTGCAGAGCCTACTCCGACGCTCAAGTTAGAAGTCTTATCTTTTTTCAGAGGACAACGAGGAATCAAGATTTTCTTTAAGTTCGGAAAGCTTACCCCCTTTACCTGGATGTTGAGGCATCTTATATACTTGAGGTTTCGGTCACACGTGTCCTCACGTTCTCCTCCATGTCCCTTAATCATTGGTTACTGGATAAATATCTTATTTTTTGGTAACGACCGCTGCGATCATTAATGCCTTAATTATCATGCGTTACGGACAATAATTATCCAATGACTTTCCTATTATGGAAAGAGGAACGACTACTTGAAGTCGGACTTTCTAACTCCCATATTGATCTTTGGGCTCCACTCTCCCGAGCCAGTCTTGGAGTCTCATCTCCCGAGTTGACCTCAGGGCCTTCCTTTGCTTTACCGAGATGGTCTCGGGAGCCCGACACCCGGCCTGACCTCGGAGGCTTTCGTCTGTTCTCCCGAGATAGGAGCCCGATTGTCAGTCTAACCTCGGGGCTCTGATCCACTCTCCCAAGATAGTCTCGGTCTGACCTTGGAGCTCTGGCTCGGCGGGCCCTGCCACGTAGCTTCCCCGTGTCACGTGACCACCCCGGGATGTTCATCCCTATCACAAGTCCCCCCTTCAAGTCTAATCAAGGGAAGTGTGGCTGACTGATTAGGCTGGTGGTACAATGAGAGGAAGCTACGTATCTGCGGGACCCATATTGCCATTCCTTCTCTCTTGGTGGCTTGTCGGGTCCGTGGATCGAAACATTCGTCCCTCAACCCGAGGCGATCCTTTGAATTAGTTTAAAAAGGCTCTATGAGTTCCGAGGTGAGGCAATGATAGTTGTCTATCACCCATTATATCTTAATAACGAGGAGACATTTCCGTGAGTATGACATTACCTCGTGGACAAATCTTTTCTTCGTGATCTCCTTCTAATACGCGCTGCAGGACCATACCAAACGACGACCATAATGAGTGGCGACGCCTTGAGATGGACAACTATCACTGTTCACGTGTCGTGCTCCTATTGTCCATACTAGGGCGGCTTCTTCTCTATACGCATTATCGATTATCAGAGCTCATGCATCCCGCTGCCGTCTACCAACTTCCTCCTTTGCTAGTATTTCTTCTCGACGCGTAAGTTCTACTCACCTTCCATCTTCTTCTTCTTCTTTCATTCGAAGACATGAGTAAGAAGGGAAAAGGGAAGAGAGACTAGGAGAAGAAGGAAAAGCACGAAGAGGAGAGTGTTGGATAGAAAAACACGATAGAGGGGGGGGGGGTGAATATTGTGAAAACTTTTTCGGATAAGATTAAGAGAAAGTACGCAGCGAAATTAAAAACAAACACGAGTAACACAAGTATTTTTACTTGGTTCGGAGTCGCGGTCGGCTCCTACTCCAAGGCCCACGATCCTTAGCCGTTTATTGTGGGCAATTCTATAATAGCGCAAAGATTTACAGAATTTATAATAGTAGTGCAGTAAACAAACGAATACACTTTTCGTTACTGACGCCTGGTGTGGATCGCACTTCAGAGCAGAGGGTCATCGTCGGCGCTGGAATGTCGAGATTGGAGTTTGCCGGAGCAGCGCGCTTGAACGAAAAGCTTAGAGGCGTTGGAAAATTGTTGTCTTTAAGCCTTGGGGTCGAGCCCCCTTTTATAGTGCTCCTGGGGGCGCCTGGGACGTCGAGGGTGCCTGACATGTGCCTTCGGATCCGAGAACCTCTATCCGAAGCTTGGTCAGTGCTTATCCCCTTCGAATTAGCTCTAGAGCTGACTGGGACGCCCGGGACCTCTCGGGCGCCCAGCTTGACTGAGTCCGCTGGCTTCGTGGCTGATTTTGCTTCGACTCATCTTTGGCTTTGATGTTGGGCGCCCGGAGCCTCCCAGGCGCCTAGCCCAGTGTTGTTCCGAAGTGATTCTTGCTTAACTGCTTGTTTGGCTTTGACCTTGGGCGCCCGAGATCTCCTGGGCGCCTAGCCCAGCTGCCTACCCCTCTCCTTTAGGGCATTCTGAGCGGCAGAAACACACTCCTTTGGTCCCTGCATTCAAGGTTAGTACCAACACAAACAAGGCAAGAATATTAGTTAGTTTTTACAACCGTAGCTGACTTGGTTCTGACTTCGGGTCTCCCAAATGGAACCCTAGGTCGAACCGACGCCTACTGTTCCCTCGACGGGGAACGCGTCCTCACATACTCCTCTCAGGAGAGTTTACCTTTTGCCAACCGGCTACTCCGGTTGGACTTTTGCCCAGCAGCCCTTCGCCAGGTGCCTAGCAACCCTTCGCCAGGTCTTCAATGCCTAGCAGTCCTTCGCCAGGTGCCTAGCATCCCTTCGTTAGGTCTTTGGTGCCTAGCAGTTCTTCGCCAGGTGCCTAGCAGCCCTTCGCCAGGTCTTAGGGTTTCGATGCCTAGCAGCCCTTCGCTAGGTGCCCAGCAGCCCTTCGCCAGGACTTCTTTCCCAATTTATAGAACCAGGGCTTCGTGCCTAGTGTTCCTAGGACTTTTCCTGCACACTTAAGTAACATCGTTTGATCACAAATAATACTTAACTTTGAATCCTTTGCCAATATCAAAACAAGGTTTGATATGGTGCTTCCTGCACCAACAATCTCCCCCTTTTTGATTTATGGCAACACAATTCAAAGTTAAGTAAAAATTATAACAGATTAAGCAATAAAGTTAAGACCAATTAAATATAGCAATTTTGAACAGTATAAAGTCTAAGACTAATCTAATTTTGAACAGAAAAAATAAAAAATTTTCTCATACTCCCCCTGAATAATTGTGTTATAAAACACTTAACTTTGACCTTTTCTCCCCCTTTGACATATATCAAAAATATTCATGGGTGAACAAGATATCTAATAGGGATGCAGTTTTTGTAAAACTTCTAAGTGTTTCATTATTTGACAAAGTGTTTTTTTCCCAAAAAATAGAGTTAAAGCGTTTGCACCAAAAAACTTTTTACACTTAGAAAAGTTTTGCAATCCTAAATTTTGTTAAAAAAACTTTTACTTACAAGGCTTTGCAAAAAGAATTTTACTAAAAAAGTTTACTTAGGCAAAATTTTGAAGCCAAATTTCCCTTTAAAAATTCAACTTTGAGAATTGGGGAAAAATTTGTTTACCAAAAAAAATTTGCACACTTAGAAAAATTTGCTTGGAAACACTTTGTGCATTTTGAAAAACAAAATATTTAAGAAATTTCTAGATAAGTTTTTCACCAAAAAAAACTTTTCTTAGAAACATTTACCAAAATTTTCAAAAAGTTTTTGCTCAGACAAATTTTGTTTACTAAGAAAAATTTTACTTAGGAAAAAACATGCACTTAAAATTTTTTGAAACACTTAGAAATACTTTAGAAATTTTTTGAAGCACTTTTTGAAAAAGAGATAAAAATTAAAAAAAATTTCCTTTCTCTCCCCCTTAATGTGAAATTCTTCTCCTTATGTTTTAGACCATTTCTAAGATAAACTTTCTTTGAAAAGGGAAATGTTTAAGGAAGAATTTAATTTTCACTTTTTCTACTCTCCCCCTTGGCCATATATCAATAAAGAACTCTTGAAAAATATATTTTGAAAGACATTTTAAATTTGTGTATCAGATCTTATGAGTTTTGAAAACATAAATATTTGAGTGAGAGAATAATATCAAAAATTATGATAATTTCTAAGTAACACAATTTTGAAATAATGAAGAATTGATGCTCAAAAATAGAACTGGAATCAAGTGTATATTCTTATTGAGTCCATGCATGATAATCAAAAAAATATTTAATCAATAAGTTTACTTGTTTTGAATATTTTGAAAAATGCAAATACTAAAAAAAAACAAGTACTTTTTGAACAATTTTCTTTAAAACATAAGTACTTTGAAAAATTTTATGAATTTGAGAGGTATAAGTATTTTTAAAAAAAATATTAAAATTTTTGAGAGGTATAAGTACTTTTGAAAAAAATATTAGAATTTTTTAGAGGTATAAGTACTTTTGAAAAATCTTATTTTAAAAGATAATATTTTACTTGACTTGGTTTCTTTTCCAGTCTGGCACAATCCAAGGAAACCTTGTTAACTACAAGGATATTTTTTTAAGTGTCCTGGAAATTCTTCAAACTCAAGTAAATATTATTTTCCATAAGTATTTTAAAAAACAAATGAAAGTATTTAAACAAACTCCCTTATGTTTTCAGACGGATTTAAATAATGTAGTACATGAAAACATATTATTTTGAAATTAGCAAATCCTTCAGTTTGACCTCCCCCTAAACTTGACCCAGTCCTAGGAAGCTTGTTGACCACAAGTACTCTTCCTCTAAGTCTTTAGGGTTGGTTCAAACCACAAAAATTATTTAATAATTCAAAACAAATAATTGAAAAAAAACTTGTCAGAAAATCTTCTTTTGATTTAGACTTCCCCTAAATTTGACACATCCTAGGAGTCCTTGTAGATCATGAAGTGGACCTTCCTCTGTGTCTTTAGGGTTTACTAGAATCAAAAGAATAGTTTTGAATAACAGTATGGTAATATAATTTTAGAAAATTCAATTTGAAATGAAGATAATTTTAAAGTATAAGCCCCATTTTCGAAAAACATTTTGAAATGATAACGATTTTTGTAAAGCACAATTTTTGAAAAATATAGTGATTATTTGAAAATATAGTATTTTTAACCTTCTTCTTTTAATTTGAACTCCCCCTAAACCTGACACAATCCTAGGAGGCTTGTTGACCACAAGTTAATCCTCGTCTTAGGGTTTGTCAAAATTAAAGGAACAATTTTGAACAGCCTTTTGAGTATGATAATTTTCAAGGAGATAGATTTTTGAAAACACGATTTGGAATGATAGCTCAGTTTTCGAAAAATATTTTGAAATGATAATAATTTTTCAAAGATATGATAATAATTTTTCAAAGAGATAGTAATATACGAAGGTTTTTGAAAACCTTATTTTGAGATGATACTAAGCTTTAGAAAAAATCTAAAATTAAAAAGAACTCCCCTAGTATCCGACTCGTCTACCTTTATCTAAGTGCTTTAAGGGTCTTCAGTATTGACTAGGGTTGACTATGTTGACTTGGTTTTACCAATCAATAATTGACCCAATCAAGTCCTAGGTCTTAGTATAATTCAATCAAGACTTAGTTTGATGAGATAATCTTGAAAACAGATGAAATTCAATTTTTGAAAAATGTTGAGTGGAAAACATTTTGAATTAATTTCGAAAAATAATTGAGTTGATTTTGAAAAAGGATTGAACTACATTATTAGGTCCTAAACATCTCACCAGTTCTACATGACAAAACAGGTTGCCTTATCTGTTTTGTGAGATGTTTTATCTTCGAATTAGTGTTAAATCTAAGATTTACTTAAAATTTGTGTTAGATTCAAATCTGACAATAGTAAAGTGAATTTGATTTTCTATAATTGGCTTCCAAGTCTTGGCGAGGCACTAGGCCTTCTTTGGTCATAGCCTTATTGGATCATCAACCCTTTCCTTGACAAAGCCTTTTATAGAAAATTCTGTTGGATCGAGAGAACCGATAGAGGGGGGTGAATATCATAAATCGTTCGGATTTATGGAAAAAGAAATTGCACAGCGGAAGATAAAAGCAAACACGCGAACACAGTAATTTTTACTTGGTTCGGAGCCTAGGTCGACTCCTACTCCAAGGCCCACGGTCGTTGACCGTTTACTTTGGGCAATTCTATATGAGGCGCAATAATAGTTTACAAAGATTGATTTACAAATACAGCACAGTAAACAATTAAAAAGAGGCTCTTCTTTTACCGACGTCCGATGTAGGTTGTCTTTTTCAGAGCAGCGGGACGTCGTCGGCTCGAGTTGGAAGGTTTCCGGAGCGAGGCACGAGAGCAGAAGAGCGTAGAAGTGTTGATTGAAAGTGTTGCTCAGCCTTGGGGTCGAGTGTTGGGATCGGGTGCATGTCGACAAGGATACGAGTTCGTAAAATTTTAAATTTTTACGTGCAGCGGAACAATTTGCATAAAATAATTTCCTAAATTATTTTAACTTCGTATCTAGCATGCAATCTTATGGTGTGTGGACATAATCATAAAATAAAAATTTACGGAAAAGTAAACTAATTTACATTATACCTCTCGTAACTCGAAGTAAGGGACGAGATCCAACCGTAGCGTCCCTTGGAAGCTTCGCCTCTATTCGCGTCCACGCCGAGTTCTCTTCGGGATGACTTCGCAAAGTCACGAGTTTTGTGCCGATGAGAACTACTAGATTCTCTATAGGCACAACAAAGAAGTACAAGAGAATGAATAGGAAACTAACCACCAAAGTAACGGAATCTATATTCCGAGAAGGAAGAAGATGTGATCCGCTTCTTCTTCTTCTTGGTTGGCTTCTCCTTCTTCTTGATAGCTCACGGCAACCAAAAGGGGAGGAGAGGGTTGCGCCGGCCCTAGTTCTTCAAGAGGGTGCCGGCCCTAAAACTCCAAGAGGGCGCCGGTCCTAGGTGGGGAGAAGAGAAAGAGAGAGAGGGAGAGGATGCTTCTAATCTCTTGATCACTTGATTAGAACTAAGGGCTTGCCTTTAGTTCCTTTATATAGTAGCATCTCCCTTGCCAAGTCTCCCTCTTAACGGAATTAACGGAATTAACGGAATTAGTTATCATAAGAAATTTATCCTATAAATTCTCTTATGAATTATTCCGTTTAAACCAAGTTTTATTATAACTAACTTTATAATAAAACTAATTAGTTATCATAAGAAATTTATCCTATAAAATCTCTTATGAATTTTATTATAACTAACTTTATAATAAAACAAATTAATCATCATAAGAAATTTATCCTATAAATTCTCTTATGAATTATTTCGTTTAAACCAAGTTTTATTATAACTAACTTTATAATAAAACTAATTAGTTATCATAAGAAATTTATCCTATAAATTCTCTTATGAATTTTATTATAACTAACTTTATAATAAAACTAATTAATCTCTCCTTTTATTATGGAATAAATTTTATAAGAAATTTATAAACTTTCTTATTATGGAAAAATCAATTCATAATTGATTTTATAAAATTAAAATAAACCAATTCATGGATTATTTTAACTTCCATAAAAAGAATAAATTTCTATAAATTTATTTATATAAATTTCTTTATACAAATTTATTTATTCATAATTTATAAAATAAATCGCGCTAGATTTACTTTATTAATTAAACCAAAATTAATTGGTTTTCTCCCCAATAGGTGGCCGGCCACTTCAAGGAGGTTTGGCACCCTCTTTGGCCGGCCAAACCAACCCGAACCGTTCGCGAATTAAACTCATTTAATTCGCCCAATAAGCCTTCAAAAGACTTAGCCATTTTAGCTTCCATTGCGCCTCTGATAAATTCAGATTCGACTTATTTCTCTTGATCGGAAAATCCAATTTTTAACTCATTTTAAATCCCTCGGATTACTCGTAGTGCGTGTGACTAAATAGGCTTTCGATTTATGTTGGCCGTCTATAATCAACTAATTATAGAACGATCATGAGTGGCACCTAGTAGTACATCATGATCCCCAATTAATCGAAAGATCAACGGTTTGACCTCAGAAGAAATTATTCTGAAACCCTTCAGCAGCTCTAATGAATCGTGCCCCATTCCCTTCACCATCTTATACCCACTTGGTTCAGGACACGGTCTATTTGTATCAGTCCCCACTAGGCTGACTACGTCACACCTAGCCCAAGTAGTGTCTTTCTCGTCCTTTGGATTTCTAATTACTCTCATGTATTTTAGAGACTCGTACTCCAAACATGATATACTCTGGCCAGAGATTTTGAGTAACAATCCGACGATAGGCCTGGGTATACATCTCCTCGCAAGGAGTGGTGAATCCTTTGTAGGCTGTTCAAACATCTTCGGGCACTTCGGCTTATACCCAATCATCCTGGGTCCACACCTCCATGGAGATGCTTGCTTAAGATGTTAAAGTATAAGTCTCCATGACCAAGATGACTTGAACACCGCAAGTCAAAGGAACATCGCACTTAAGCCGCAGTAAGAACTTCATTGACATATCTATAGATAGATTCCATATGAAGTCTTACAGCTAGTCACTCCAATGAACTAGTTCCCTTAACTAGCATCCATGTTTATCTCCGGACATCCCAATGTCACCAGCCAGTGAGAATCAGCTGATTAGAGAATAACCCATGCCAGTCTCAACAGAATTGATAGTGTCCGTATTTATCAATTCATCGACTAGGGATATTTTCAATACTTCACATTTGCACATTTAGAGATAATCACTAGTTGTGATCCCATCACAAATTCTCTTATGCTGTGAGTTGTATTGCGGACATTCAGTAGATGAGTTTAAGATCCCAATCAAATACACAAGCATGTATACTCAAATAGTGAATTATCATTTATTAAAATAAATGTTTTAGAATCATAAGGCGATTGCCTTAGGACACTTCTCTCATATCACTAACATTGAGGGCCCTTTATATAGGGCCTGGGGGCGCCCGGGACGGCGGGGGTGCCCCCCACGTGGCGGTCGATCCGTCTTCAGCTCGGTCAACATCTGATCCCTTCAAAATCGGGATCAGGTTTGACCGGGGCGCCCGGAGCGCCCGCATTGACCGGGTCAAACCTTCATCCTCTTGTCTTCGCGAGGGTGTGCTTCGGCAGCTGGCACTGGGGGCGCCCGCGACAGGCGGGGCGCCCGGAGCATCCGGGGCGCCCGGAGCATCCGGGGGACTTGGAGCATCCGGGGCGCCCTGACATATAACTGTCGAGGTGTGTTTTCGCTCCTGCTGACTTGGGTTGACCTTGGGGGCGCCCGGAACATCCGGGGCGCCCTGCTCAGCTTCTGCCTCACTCATTTGAGGCTCTCTGAGCTGCAGATACTCAGTCCTTCGGTCCTGCATCCAGGGTTAGTCCAAAAAGCAGTATTATATTATTTTATACAGCCTTAGCTGTCTTGGTTCTGATTTTGGGTCTCCAAAATGGAACCCTAGGTCGAACCGACGCCTACTGTTCCCTCGACGGGGAACGCGTCCTCACCTACTCCTCTCGGGAGAATGTACCTGATGCCAACCGCTCCTTTGGTTGGACTTTTGCCTGGCGGTCCTTTGCCAGGTCTTAGATGCCGAGCTATCCTTCGCCCGGTGCCTAGCATTCCTTCGCTAGGGCTTCAGTCCCAAGCTGTCCTTCGCCTGGCACCTAGCAGTCCTTCGCTAGGGTTTTTCACTCTAGCATTCCTTCGTCAGTGCCTAGCAGTCCTTCGCTAGGGCTTTTCACTCTGGCATTCCTTCGCCAGTGCCTAGCAGTCCTTCGCTAGGGCTTTTTACTCTGCACACTCAAGTGAGCATATTAGATAACAAATAACACTTAACTTTGAATCCTTTGCCAATATCAAAACAAGGTTCGATATGGTGCTTCCTGCACCAACAAATTCATCTTCAAGTTACTCCTTGAAAGATTTTGGTCTAACTAGTTTGGGTCTTCGATCGGTAGCTTCGGCTAGTTTCACCAGACTAAACAGACCAAGTAGAGTATACTTGACCTTATTAGAAAGGTTTCCCTAACGTACTATCATCTCACCTCCTCCCAATACTAGGTTTTCAAGTTTTAAGTAACTCTTTAGTCCTTAAACTAATCAATCCTAATACTAAGCAAAAATAAATAATTAAACATGTCAAAAATGATCTAAGTTATATCATAATTGAAATAAAACTCTGGTTTTTTAAAATCAGCAAGGTTGTGAATCAAGTTTTCTAACATATTAACCTTAACTAATTTATACGAATTAATCACGTTATTTGAGATAAATATTGGATTTTAAAATATTGAAAACTTACCTTTTTATTCCTTATTGGGAATCTCCCCCTTGATTCTTGCCGTCTCGGATCTAGACTCATCTTCTGATTCCGTGTCTGAGTCGGACTCGGGTACTGGTTGAAGCTCCTTCTTTGGTGGTTCTTTTGGAGTTTTCCCTGCAATAGCATTTACACCTTCCTCGACTATTACAGTATCTGTTTGATTATTTAATTCTAATTTTGAAAAGAATTTGAAATCGGTTACCATCTCAGTCAATTCGTCATCTGATTCTGGATCGATTTCGACTTTGGATTCGGGTTCAGACTCTGACTCGACTGTCTGTGCTTGGACCGAAAGTGCAAGATAACTTACCCGATCTTCTTCTTCATCTGAGATCTCTTGATGAAGGTTGATCAATTTTTCCCAAATCTCTCTAGCACATCTGAATGGACCTATTAGTTCGAGTTGCTCCTTGGTTAGGCCACATTGTAGGATTGCAGTTGGCCTTGCATCGGTCTCGATTTGGTTGAGGGTTTGTTCATCCAGTTTGCCCCACTCGATTGACAACTCATCTTCTACGGGAAAAGAGAATCCCGTTTGGATGATCCGCCATAAGTCCATGTGGGCCTTCAGAAGGGACTCCATTTGATTTCTCCAAAAATTGAAGTTCTCGTCGGAGAATAGCGGTGGACGGGCACTGTTCCACTCTTGGTTGGCCATTAAGTTTAAACCTCGTACACATTGTACCAAGACTTGGTCTTGGATTAGTAGTGCGGGAAGAAGATATAAAAAAAATTATCGAGTGGTGTTACACCAACCTCGATTAACGATAAAAGTTCGATTAAAAAAAATAAAAAAGATTTCGTAAAAATCCGAAAAATTCCCAAATTGGTGGTTGCACCAAATTTAAGCTACCCCGCTCTGATACCACTTGTTGGATCGAGAAACACGATAGGGGTGGGTGAATATCGTGAAAATATTTTCGGATAAGATTAAGAGAAAGTACACACTGGAATTAAAAACAAATACGAGGAACACAAGTATTTTTACTTAGTTCGGAGTCGCGGTCGGCTCCTACTCCAAGGCCCACAGTCCTTGATCGTTTACTGTGGGCAATTCTATAATAGCGCAAAGATTTACAGAATTTGATACAATAGTAGTGCAGTAAATAAACGAATATACTTTTCGTTACCGATGCCCGGTGTGGATCGCACTTCGGAGCAGAGGGTCGTCGTCGACGCTGGAATGTCGAGATTAGAGTTTGCCGGAGCAGCGCGCTTGAACGAAAAGCTTAGAGCGTTGGAAAATTGTTGTTTTTAAGCCTTGGGGTCGAGCCCCATTTTATAGTGCTCCTCGGGGCGCCTGGGATGTCGAGAGTGCCTGACACGTGCCTTCGGATCCGAGAACCACTATCCGAAGCTTGGTCAGTGCTTATCCCCTTTGAATCGGCTCTAGAGCTGACTGGGGCGCCCGGGACCTCTCGGGCGCCCAGCTTGACTGGGTCCGCTGGCTTCGTGGCTAATTTTGCTTCGACTCATCTTTGGCTTTGACGTTGGGTGCCCGGGACCTCCCGGGCGCCTAGCCCAGTGTTGTTCCGAAGCGATTCTTGCTTAACTGCTTGTTTGGCTTTGACCTTGGGCGCCCGGGACCTCCTGGGCACCTAGCCCAGCTACCTGCCCCTCTCCTGGGCACTTAGCCCAGCTGCCTACCCCTCTCCTTTGGGGCGTTCTGAGCTGCAGAAACACACTCCTTCGGTTCCTGCATTCAAGGTTAGTACCAACACAAACAAGGCAAGAATATTAGTTAGTTTTTACAGCCATAGCTGTCTTGGTTCTGACTTCGGGTCTCCCAAATGGAATCCTAGGTCGAACCGACGTCTACTGTTCCCTCGACAGGGAACGCGTCCTCACCTACTCCTCTCAAGAGAGTTTACTTTTTGCCAACCGGCTCCTCCGGTTGGACTTTTGCCCAGCAGCTCTTCGCCAGGTGCGTATTGCCCTTCGCCAGGTCTTCAATGCCTAGCAGCCCTTCGCCAGGTGCCTAGCAGCTCTTCGCCAGGTCTTTGGTGCCTAGCAGTCCTTCGCCAGGTGCCTAACAGCCCTTCGCCAGGTCTTAGGGTTTCGATGCCTAGCAGCCCTTCGCTAGGTGCCCAGCAGCCCTTCGCTAGGTGCCCAGCAGCCCTTCGCCAGGACTTCTTTCCCAATTCATAGAACCAGGACTTCGTGCCTAGTGTTCCTAGGACTTTTCCTGCACACTTAAGTAACATCGTTAGATCACAAATAGTACTTAACTTTGAATCCTTTGCCAATATCAAAACAAAGTTCGATATGGTGCTTTCTGCACCAACAGAGAGGGCTTATCATCCCGAGTGGTATGAGGCCAGTTCATCGAAGCTCAAGTCCGCTACTATGAGAGCCGCCTGCGAGGCCTACGACATTCTGGTGAACCTAGAAGTTAGGGTTCCCGGTCTTGAAGAGTCTCCTATAGAGCCTCCCATAGGGGTGTTCACCTTTTTCTTAGGCCAGGTAGAATTCAACTTTCGTTTTCCAATCCCTCCATTCTTTATGGTCATCTCCCAATATTTTGATGTGCCTTTGCATCAGATGGTCCCGAATGCCTTCGCCTAGATGAGCGGGACATTCATTCTCTTCAAATTGTTCAACATTCCTTTGATCCCCCATTCTTTCCATTATTTCTTTCTTCCAAATTTAGCTTTTAGGGGGGTCTTCAGCTTCACCGCCCATCCAAGCCATAAATTCATTGGCAGCCTCCCTTCCTCCTATAAGGGATGGAAGGAGTGCTTCTTCTTCATCCAACTCATCGAGCGCCCATTTTGTCTGACACGTTGGCGTGAGGATCTACCCTCGCCACCCGATCTGGGCGATTTCCAGTAAGATTCCGGATACCAGCGGGCCAGAAGTATTCTGGCTGGGATGGAGTTTTATGGACCCAGCCTGGTTTCCTGTGAGGAGCTCCTGTATCGAGTTGGGATCAGTCCCAAAGTCACCAGCCTTGGCCGTAGCCTCAGTTAGTTCATCCTTTTATTACATGCTTGTTGATTCTAACTGATGTCTTGTTATTTTTGTATTGCAGAGAACATCATGCTATCCTGGGCGATTAACAAGCTCCTTAAATGGGAGTTGACCAACGAACAAGCCTTGGCCCCTCTTCCAGCTGCTCCCTCCTCTGTGGTCGAGTCATTCGAGGGCTCCGAACATGTCCCCAGCGAGGAACATAACTCTATCAAGCCCTCCATCATTTAGGAGATTGCCCCATCTCCTGTTCCCGATGAAGGGGGCGACAAGGCCCTGCCAATTCAAGCTCCTGTGCGCGGCGGCAAAGCCCACTGGGAAGGCGAGCCGACCACCTACAGGGAAGGCGAGCCGACCACTTACCAAACGGATGCGCCTTATCTTGCCCGCCAAGGAGGGGGTGGAGGAAGAAAACGCACTAGAAGACCACAGACGGAAGCCCACGGTCCCCTCGGTGCACCAAAAGAAAAGGCCCCGTGCGGCCAAGCTTGCCGGAGAGGAGGAGGATCACATCCCTCTCTCCCAGCACTTCCGAAGGGCGGCAGCAACCACCATTGTGCTGGAGGAAGAAACCGTAGTCCTCCCCAGTGTCCCTGAGGAGCCCGGCAATACCAAGGGCAAGGGGGTGAGGCCAAGCGAGCACGTGCTCACCAACGCTCGCTTCCGCCGCAAGGTAAGGGCGGCCAAGGAGACAACGACTAAGGGCTTCCAGTCGGTCCAACTGAAGGAGCCGCCGACAGGGAAATGCACGGTCGACGAGGCGTCCTCCAGCACCGACAACGGTGTACCTGGTCCCTCCAGTGTAGCTGCTTCTCCACCGTGCCTCCTACCCCAGCTTCCTCGCGGTTCCGAGTCCACTTCAAGAATGCCATCCCCTGGAGCCGGGGCCTCGTGCGGAGGAGCACCACCGAGGAACACTCTACATCCCTCGGAGGCATGCCCTTAGTTGGAGTTGTTGCCAGCCTGTACGAAACTCTTCTCAAGGTAAGTTCCTCAGTGCCTTCATTTTAGTTCATTGTCTCGTCTTCTGACGTATATTTTTCTTGTGTCGGGCTACCTCCGAGTGTCTCGCCTTGGGCCAACGGATATCTCTTGAGCAACAGACTGAGCCCTTGCGTCAACGGGTGGCCGAGTTAGAGGCGGAGGTCTTCCGAGCTCAGGAGGGGGGGGGGTCGGATGCAACTAGAGGTCAGCAGGGACCTACGCGCCAAGGTAAACCATTACCTGGATGCCCTGTAGGCCTCGAAAGCATCCCTCCTCAGCACTTGCCACCGGGAGCGATTGCTATCAAAGAGGGCAACAACCCTCTCCGATGATGTCTGTCGCCTAACCTAGGAGCGGGTGCGACTCCAAGCCTTAGAGAAGAAGCTATCTAGGGATGTCCACCTCCTGGAGTCATCCACAGAAGTCCTGAATGGTCAGATCTAAGAGCAGGCACAACAGCTGTCCAAGAAAGAAAATGTGATAGAGGCGGCTGTTGCTCACATATCTGATCTACAGGAGGATGTCGCCCGGACCAGCTTGGAGCTGTTGGCCACCTCGGAGCGGCTCAAGGAAGCATTGGAAGACCGAGATCAGATGTCCTCTGAGGTGGCCAGACTGAAGGCTGCTCAGGATGAAGAAGGCTGCTCAGGATGAAGCCGTGGCATAACTGCAACAACACAAGGCTGACGAAGCATCCAGGCAGGCACAATCCGAGGAAGAATTCAAGGCCAGGTTCCTCCAATTCGACAAATTCGGCGACATTTTAGCTGGACAGGTCCTGAAGCGCCTGAAACAGGACTTCAACGGTGCCATCCAGTAACTCCAGAAAGCCAAAGTGTTGAAGTCGAAGGTGGACATGAGCTTCCTGAGTGTCGACCAAGTTTGGGATGAGCTCCCCGCTAAGGACAAAGAACTATAGGGACTCTTCCCAAACTTGCACTGTATTTTGTATATATTTGTTGTTTTTTTATTTCTTTTTTGCCTTCGAATGTACTTCAGATGTAATCCACAATTTTGAATGAAATACTTTTGTATTACTTTCTTCTGTACTCCAAACTTGTGAATGAAGTGTATTTTTCTTCTGTCTTCTTTTCTTGAATGGGTGTACTTCAGATGTAATCCTTCATTTTGAATGAAATATGTTTGCACTATTGTCTTGTGTGCTCTGAGTATGTGAATGAAATCTTCTACACTCCAAGTGTGAAAAATATGCATTTATCTTCTGCCCCTTTTCTTGAATGTATTTGCCTTCTGTCTCAATCTCTTTTGATCTTCTGTACTTTGTGAGATGTATTTTGAAATGTATTTATCTTCTGTGTCTTTTTCTTCAAATAACTTATGTTTGTCTTCTGTGTTTGATTGGATGTACTCCAAGTGTAACTTTTGCCAATAAATGAATATATTTATCTTCTATGGCTCGTTGCTGATCTGCTGCGTATTTTTCCTCGCCTCTCCTCCCATATAGACTTCATTATAGACGTGATATCTAACATCAGGGGAGAGATGAGGATTTAGTGTGTGGCTAATCGTCTGTGTAGGCAAGGATAGGACTCAGCCTGCTCAACGCTTCACCCAGGGCAAACTATCTCTGATGTCGGCAGCCCTTCCTCAGCGCCAGGCTTTAAGCCTAGTAGCCTCTAGTTGGGCATCCTTGGTGTCGCAACTAGGTCTATTCGTCTCGGGCATTCTCGGACCCATGAGACGGTAGGAGTTTATGCTCCTCCTGGTTGGGCATCCTCGACACTATGACCAGACCTACTCATCTCGGGCATCCTCGACACCATGAGATAGTAGGAGTTTATGCTCCTCCTGGTCGGGCATCCTTGGCACCACGACCAGGCCTACTCATCTCGGGCATCCTCAGCACCACAAGATGATAGGAGTTTATGCTCCTCCTGGTCGGGCATCCTCGGCACCATGACCAGGCCTACTCATCTCGGGCATCCTCGGCACCACGAGATAGTAGGAGTTTATGCTCCTCCTGGTCGGGCCTACTCATCTCGGGGATTCCTCGGCACCACGAGATGGTGGGAGTTTATGCTCCTTCTGGTCGGGCATCCTCGACACCACGACCAGACCTACTCATCTCAGGCATCCTCGGCACCACGAGATGGTATGAGTTTATGATTCTCCTAGTCGGGCATCCTTGCATTACGACCATGCCTACTCATCTCGGGCACCCTCGGCACCATGAGATAGTAGAAGTTTATGCTTCTCCTGGTCGGGCATCCTCGGCATCATGACCAGACCTACTCATCTCGGGCATCTTCGGCACCACAAGATGGTAGGAGTTTATGCTCCTCCTGGTCGGCATCCTCGGCACCACGACCTGGCCTACTCATCTCGGGCATACTCGGCACCATGAGATGGTAGGAGTTTATGCTCCTCCTGGTCGGGCATCCTTGGCACCATGACCAAATCTACTCATCTCGGACATCCTCGGCACCACGAGATGGTAGGAGTTTATGCTCCTCTTGGTTGGGGCAACCTCGACACCATGACTAAGCCTACTCATCTCGGGCATCCTCGGCACCATGAGATAGTAGGAGTTTATGCTTCTCCTGGTCGGACATTCTCGGCACCATGACCAGGCCTACTCATCTTGGACATCCTCGACACCACAAGATGGTAGGAGTTTATGCTCCTCCTGGTCGGACATTCTCGGTACCACGACCAGGCCTACTCATCTCGGACATCCTCGACGCCATGAAATAGTAGGGGTTTGTGCTCCTCCTGGTTGAGCATCCTCGACTCCACGCCTAGACCTACTCATCTTGGGCATCCTCGACACCACGAGATGGTAGGAGTTTATGATCCTCCTGGTCGGGCATCCTCGGCACCACGACAAGGCCAACTTCGTAAGAACTCCACATAGGGCATCCTCGGCACCACGACGGAAAAGTCGAACGTCCTTATCGCAAGCCGGCATAGCTCCACTTCGTAAGAACTCCACATAGGACTCTCTCCAATCAGGTAACCCAGTGTCAGCGACCTCCTCTTCGATCTAGACCACTGTTCCTTCTGGAGCGCTGGGCATGCCCAGTGTCCATGATGTAATAGAGCTGGTCAATTTGGCTAGCTCATCCGCCTTGACATTGTTAGCTCAGGATATCTTCTGCAGAACAACTTCGGTGAAAGATGACCTCAGCTGATCATAGATGGGCACATACCTTTGCAGGTGCTTATTTTTAATTTCGAACTCGCCTTTGATCTGCTGAGCCATGAGCTGAGAGTCTGAGTGCAAGATTACCCAAGCAACTCCCACTTGTTCGGCTTCATTATTGGTGGCCCGGAAGTGGAGTCGGATAGATAGTTGCAATACATCTCCCCTGGGGGAAATCATCAGGACTCCGACCCTCGCTGTTCATGTTGTTAGAGGAACCATCGACGTAGATCTTCCATACTCCATCGGTTCAGGTTCTGGGACAGCTTCGAGCATAAAGTCAGCTAGAGCTTGTGCGTTGATAGTAGTACAGGGGTGGTACTCAATCCCATACTCACTCAATTCTGTCGTCCACTTGATCAGCCGTCCTGAAGCCTCGGGGTTGGTGAGGACGCGCCCAAGTGGGCTATTGGTGAGCACTACCACTGGATGCACCAAGAAATATAGCCTCAGCCTTCGGGCCGTCAGTACCAAAGCGTAGGCTAGCTTCTCCAGTGTAGTATACCGAGTTTTTGTGTCCTTCAGGAGATGCCCGAAGAAGTAGACTGGATACTGAGTAGTATCTTCTTTCCGGATGAGCGCAGAACCCATAGCATGTTCAGCCGCGGACAAGTAGACGAACAACGTTTCCCTCTCCAACGACTTATATAAGATGGGGAGCTTGACGAGGTATGCTTTTAAATCTGTGAAAGTCTTCTCGCACTGATCATCCCAATCGAACTTAACGACCTTCCTCAGGATTTTGAAGAATGGCAGGGTTCTGTCAGCAAATTTGGAGATGAACCTAGACAGAGCTGTAATTCTTCCATTCAACCGTTGTACGTTCTTGAAATTGCAAGGGGATGGCATGTTGAGGATGACTTGTACTTTCTCTGAGTTAGCCTCAATTCCCCTTTTTGTCACCATGTACCCGAGGAACTGACCACTCTTTACCCCGAACAAGCACTTGGCGGGGTTCAGTTTTAGCTTGTTGGCCTTTAAGGTGGTGAATGTTTCCTCTAGGTAAGCTATCATGTCCTTCCCCTTCTCTATCTTGACCAGGATATCATCCACATATACTTCGATGTTCCTCCTGATCTAGTGGCGGAAGACCCTGCCCATCATTCGCTGATAGGTTGCCCCTACATTGCGCAATCCAAATGACATGACATTGTAACAGTAGGTATCATCTGCCGTCACGAAACTGACCTTCTCGTGGTCTTCCTGAGCGAGGAAAACCTGGTGGTACCCCTGATAAGCATTCAACATCGAAATGAAATCGCATCCAGAGGTGGAATCCACTAGCCGATCAATGCGAGGCAAGGGGTAACAGTCTTTAGGGCAGACTTTATTTAAATCTCAAAAATCAATACAGACCCGCCATTTACCCCCAGGCATAGGGACAAGTATAACATTCGCTAGCCAGGTTGGGAATTGAACTTCTCTTATATGCCCGACCTTCAGCAACTTGACTCTTCCCTGATGATCTTGTCCTGCTCGGGTGTAAAGTGCCTTCGCCTCTGTTTCACCGGCCGGGCTCCTGGGGTTATATGCAACTAATGCGTTGACAAGGCTGGGGGGACTCCTTTGATCTCGTCAGTAGCCCGCGCAAACACGTCCCGATGGTCCCTTAAACAGTTGATCAGATGGCTTCTCAGCTCTGGTGTAAAATCAGCCTCAATCCTCGTGACTCCTCTCGCTTATTGAGGATGAATCTGGACCTCTTCGATTTCGACCTCCCTGCGTTCTTCTTTAGGCCCTTCTTCCTCTTGAGGGTTGGGCAGGTCGATTTGTAACGCTTCATGCGTCTTCGGATTCTTGCAGGTTTTTGTTTTGACCTCCCCACTGTAGCACCGCCGGGAAGCCAACTGGTCCCCTTTGAATTCAGTCACTTGCTCACCCACCGGGAACTTGATATTCTGGTGGTAGACTATGACCATCGCCTGGAATAGGCTGAGCGACGGACACCCCAGGATGGCATTGTAGGACGATGGGGCATCCACGATCATGAAGGGCATCCTTCTCGTCCTCTCCAGTGTGTCATCCCCTAGCGACAGAAACAGGGAGATCTACCCTATCGGCTGCACTTTGTATCCGATGAAGCCGAAAAGCGGGGTGGAGACCGGATGCAGCTCATCCTCGTCGATTTGCATCTGGTCCAGAGCTGTCTTGTACAGGATATTGACGGAGCTACCTGTATCCACAAAGACGCGCTTAACCTCGTAATTAGCTATCCGTGTGAGGATTACTAGTGCATCTTCATGGGAGGCTTCCACATCCTCTAGATCCAGGGCCGAATGAGATAACAGGGCTCTGGCGCTTGTCGCTGCTCATCCCAATGACGTAGTTCTCCAGCCGATGTGTGTGCGCTTTCCTTGCCCGATGAGAGTCTCCTCCAGTAGGCCCTCCGGAGATCACTCCCACATGGCCCGAAGGAGGCCCGCATGTCGAATCTTTGCCCTTCTTGGGATCTCTTTCGGGGGAGATAGATTGGCGGGGAACTATCTCTCGACTCCTTCCCCTCGAACGTGACCGAGATCGACGTCTGGATCTGTCTTCCCCTGATTGTCGTCGATGAGGGGAAAGGCTTCGCTGAGGGGATCGTTGTCGGTACCCCGCTTTATTCCACCGCTTGCGAGGCTTGGCATCCGCATTCTTAGACCTCTTCTTCTTTAAGATGTAGCACTCCTCTATAGAGTGCGTCATACTGCCGTGGAAGACACAGTACTTCTTCGGTGGTTCGGGTTCTGCGGTGTCAACTGTCTCCACCAACCTCTTCTTACCGGCCCAATGATCCTTCCCTGAGCGAGAATCTTTTACTCGGGCTGGCGTGGGTGGTTTTTTTCTCTCGAATCGTACCGAGATCTGCATAGGAACTCCTGCCGGATCTTTGCGGTGGGCATGTTGCACCTCTTTGACATTGACATGTTTGACACATCGCCCTAATAAGTCATCGAAGCTGGTTGGTGACTTCTTCACTAGCGATTGGAAGAAATCGCCTTTGGAGAGTCCTTGCGTGAAGACACTGATGAAGATCTCCGAAGTAGCGGTTGACACGTCTTGAGCCACCCGATTGAACCGTTAAATATAGTCCTTCAGCGGTTCTTTGGC